>WBNH01012801.1:29550-97345 GCA_013401255.1 Urocolius indicus
GGGGGAGTTGTGTGGGGAGAGCAGGATCCCTCGGGGCTGGGGGCACGGTGGGACGGCGCTGTCTGAGGGCTGAGGACACTGGGAGGCGGGAGTCTTCGCAGGATGAGGGACGCTGCGGGGGTGTTCCCCCATAAATGAGGTCCCTCATGGCGTGGGGTTCCCCCATAGCTGAGCTCCCTCACGGCACAGGCATCCCCCAAAGCTGAGGGTTGCCACAGCGCTTGGGCTCCCGGGCGCTGCTGCTGCTGCCAGGCTTCAGCCCGCCCGCCTCTTCCAACCAACTCTGCGGGGGGCAGCCCTGAGACCTTCCTCGTGTGCTGGCCCCGTCTCCCTTGGCTACCCTGCAGCATCTCCTGCGCTTTCGGGAGGACGCTGCCTTGCCCGGGGCCGGTGCAGCCCTGTTGCAGAGCCCTCTCTGAGGCAGGTTTTGGCGTTGGGGGGGCTTTGATGGGTCACCGAAAGCACCGACCCCGACGTTGCTCTTTGCTACCTCGAGGACTTGTCTCGTGTCTTGGAAACTTGACAGAGCCCTCGCGCTCGCCTCTGCCTGTGGCAGCGAGTTCCCTCAGGTTGGTGCCTGCTCCCCTGTTGCTCTCGCTTGGGGCTTTGCCTTGTGAGATGGTGAAGACGTGAGCGAGAAGGCTGTTGTCTCTCTGGGTTTCTCAGTGCGTCTGGTATGCTTGCGTTGTGCTCCTGTGAATTCTTTACTGAAGTTGAGGTCTATGTTATTATTTTTTTTTTCCCCAGCTGTTTTCCCCACGCGAGGTCTCTTCTTGCTCAAAAACATAGGAGGGGTCTTTCCTCAGTTTTACTCTTTTTTTTTTACAAGTGTGAGGCTAATAGCATTGCTGCTGACTGCTTAACACTCTGTTTTACTGGTACAAATCCAAACAATTTGATGCCTGGAAGAGTTGGAAATTGTTAAAACATTGTGAAGGATTCACAAAAATGCCTTTTTGTTGTTGTATGTGTTAATATTTAAACACTGAGAGTCTCAGTGCTTAGTTTCAGATGTCTTGTTGCTGATGCGTATTCTTGATAAATTGCGTGATTTGATGTCCTGATATGATACTTCATCTTTAAAAATGTCCACGTTTCCATGTCCTAACATCTGTATGCAGAAGATTAAATAACTTTGTTTCCTGAAAGTATCATATGCAACTGACTATCTGACAGCTATTTTGTTTTCATGGAGAAATTGTATGTTTAAGATTGCAAGGGTCTCAGAGCATAGGGTGAGTTTTGTACGTTGTTGAGTTTTGTCAAGTAATGAGTAATCTTAAACTGGTTTATGTGTAGTGTTAGCGTCAGAAATGAACCACAGTCCGATTATGTGGTGATGGGGAAAGGAAGTGTTCTCCCCCCGACAAATCCCTTAACATGGTGCACCATCAGAGAATCTCTTCATTACATGTCGTTTTATCAGTATTCACTGACGACTTTGAGATGCCTCTTCGTTTTAGTTTTTCATTCAAAAAACAGGAGTTTGCATCAGTTCGGCTCAATGTGAAGAGATTCTGGAGCGGAGGTAATTGACTGTCTTCTTTCGAGCAGGGTGCAGCCAAATTCTTCTGGCAGCTCAGCTGTGGTACACGCAGTTCTTGAACTTCTTGATGCCTTTTTGCACAAGGGAAGTCCAAAATAGTGTTCTGAAATTTTCTAATTTTTCAAGTGGAGACTGTTAGTTTTCATGTTTATTTGCTTCTGGGGATGGATTTTGGCAGTTGTCAAGTCAGACCAAAGCAGCAAATACACAGAACAAGAAAAACATGATTGTTGAATTGCCTTCACTTAGACTTGTTTCTCAGTGATACATGGCAAAATTGGAAGGTTGTTTTGTGTGCTGTTTGTACGTGGTGGGAAAGATCATCATCATCATCTTCCCTTGAATATTTGTAGTGTGGATCTCTGGGAACATTCAGCTGAAGAGTTGAATGTTGTTGGTGCATTCCCAGAGCTTACTTTCATATGTGGAGCCAGAGCCCACCTTGAGCCCACTTTCCATGACTGTTATATCTTGGAATTCCATAATACCATCATCTTAAGCTTTTAGAGCTTGTTACTATCTTTCTGTCTAAGTATATTTGTTCTTTTATTTTTTTTTCCCTTTCCATCTCCGCTGCCTTGATTTGGGATTTTTACTTTTTTTTTTGTCCCCTCACTGTTTGCTGCCTGTCACCTCTCCTTGTTTTCTTGCCTGTTTTCCCAGGGCATTCTTCCCTGTGCCCACAGTAATGATTTCACTGGAGTGGGAAATGCAGCTAACCCCATATGCTATCTGTTTGAAGCCAAGGTCAGAGCAGTTGAATGTGAATTGGTTCCTAGTCCACATAAAACACTAAACTGGAAGGGACCTCCTGATCATTGGATCCCCTCTCCTCATCAGCAGATAAGCTTTTCTGCTGCTTGCTGTCTTATTTCTCTACCGGTGGTCTGTGCTAAACACCCTTTTTTGGGATGACGGGAACATATTGTGCGTATTTCGAAGCAGTTCCTAACTCTGGGGTTTGAACCCAGAGTGGAATTCTTGCTGTTACTGTAATGAAAGAATCCTAATGCAGACTGGGATTCCTGCATCTTTACCACCCAACAAGCAAAATATGTGAGGATTTTGTTTGTTTTCTTGTGTAAAAAGGCAAGTGATGCTCAGAAGTTTATTTACGTATGCATCATTTCTATACAGGTAGGCATATCTCTGCTAGTATGGGGCTAGGCAGTAGAGTAAGATGGGATTTAAGGAAGACAACTGGGGCTTCCAGTTGTCTCGTATAATGCATGCTTGCTGGGCTAAAGCTGACGTGTGTATGCTTGCAGTTTTGTGGTTGCAATTTAGACATCCTCAAAAGCCTGTAGTTTTCATCTTGGAGAATACTTGAAAGCGCTCTTTGCTGGAGTGAGTTGTGGTTGACTTTGGCTCCTGCAGCTTGGATGGCTCTTTGTCACATGCAAATGATATTGGTGGATATTGCCTGAGAAGTGCAAGGACAGTTTGAGGTTTTGGATTTTGTTAGGAACCATAAAGACAGAAGCATGTACAGCTCCATGGCTTACAGCAGATTAATCCTTGGATCGTACAGGACAACCAGGTGATCAGGCCTGGTCAGCCTGGGTTTATGAAGGTCTTGTTTCACTAACCTGAACTCATATGACACGATGACCCACCTAGCAGATGAAGGAAAGGCTGTGGATGTTGTCTACATAGACTTTAGTAAAGCCTTTGACATTGTTTCACACTGCATTCTCCTGGAGAAACTGGCTGTTTATGGCTTGGACAAGTGTGTGCTTTACTTGATAAAAAACTAATTGATGGCTAGGCCTTGGTAGTGGTGGGGAATGCAGTTAAATTCAGTGGCTGGCTGGTCACCAGTGGTGTTCCCCAGGGCTCAGTGTTGGGACCTCTTCTGATTAACAGCTTTATCAATGACCTGGGTGAGGGATCGAGGGCACCCTCAGCCAGTTTGCAGAAGACACGAAGCTGTGAGGGAGCGTAGATGTGTGTGAGGGCAGGAAGGCTGTTCAGAGGGCCCTGGCCAGGCTGGAGCGATGGGCCCAGGGCAATGGGATGAGGTTTAACAAGGCCAAGGGCCGGGTCCTGCCCTTGGGCCACAGCAACCCCAGGCAACGCTCCAGGCTGGGGCAGAGGGGCTGGAAAGCTGCCCGCAGGGAAAGGGCCTGGGGGGGTTGGTGCCAGCGGCTGAAGATGAGGCAGCAGCGTGCCCAGGTGGGCAAGAAGGCCAGTGGCAGCCTGGCTTGTAGCAGCAGTGGTGTGGCAGCAGCCCCAGGGCAGTGGCCGAACCCTGTGCTGGGCCCTGGTGAGGCCGCAGCTCGAGTGCTGTGTTCAGTGTTGGGCCCCTCACTGCCAGAGGGACACTGAGGGGCCGCAGCGTGTCCAGAGCCGGGCAGCGGAGCTGGGGAAGGGGCTAGAGACCAGGTCTTATGAGGAACGGTTCAGGGAACTGGGGTTTTGTAGCCTGGAGAAGAGGAGCCTAAGGGGAGAGAGACCTTCTTGCTCTTGACAGCTCCTTGAAAAGAGGTTGTGGCTGGGAGCGGGGGAAGGTTGATCTCTTCTCTCAACACACAAGCAACAGAGCAAGAGGAAATAGCCTCAGGTTGCACCAGAGGAAGTTTAGATTGAAGGCGAGGAACAATTTATTCCTCAAAAGAGTTGTCCAGCACTGTCCCAGGCTGCCCAGGGAGGTGGTGGAGTCCCCATCCCTGGAGAGTTTCCCAAAGTAATGTAGCTGTGGTTCACCAACATAGTTTAGTGATGGCAGTGGCACTGCTAGGGTAACAGTGGGACTCTATGATCTTAAAATGACTGTTTCGACCTCAACAATTTTGTGATCACCCAGGTGTCAGAAGCCTTGAGCGCTGGTTGACCAGGTAAATTGATATTATGCAGCCGTTGCAGCTGCAGGTTTGAAGTGCAAATTTAAATCAGTTTTGTGACATCATTGCTGTTAGTTAACTGTTACCAGCAAAAACAGTTTGCAGGACAAACTCATCTGTCACAAATGGATTTGAAAGGACAAATGCGTAGCTTCTTTATGTAGCTTCTTCTTTGACTTTCTGAACATTCCCTACACGACTACAGCAATTTTAAAGCAAGTTCCAATGTTTGTGTTTCTTTTAAATTTAGCATTTGCTGAGGAAGTTTGGGATACGCCAAGTCTTGGGTGCAAGAAGTGCATACGTGTGCTCTGCTCCCTCTGCTGCCTCTGCCCCTGCTGACTCTTGGGGAGCGGATGTTGTGTTCTCGGTGCTATGCTGACGTGACCAATAACACTGCAAAGTGACTTGCCCTTTGATAAAATCAAGTGAAATACTGAAAATCGAGACTCCTAAATCAAGCAAATGAGTCTTATGTTTATTAGAGCAGGTGCGAGAGAAGGGAATCTTAAAACTCACAAACAACAGATATTCTGTAGCCACTAATGGGTGTAAAGGAGATTTTTTTTTGAGGCACGTGTTTCAGTCGGTCTCAGAATTTCTGCCCTTACAGTCAGTTTTTTGAAACAGTTCGGATCTGGTTCCTTGGAGTTGGAGATGTACGTTTTCCTTGCCTATCCCCTCCCCCCACTCGTGAATTTTGGTGCATTAAAAACATGTCTCACTTTTCTAATGCAAATGGCTGCCTGAGAGTGGCATGAGAACATGGGGTTAACCAATGTGCAGTTAAGAAAGCCTGTCAAGTTTCTTGTAATGCTAATATCATTGCCCACTGCACAAGTAACATTTTTATTTCCTTTTTTTTTTTATGTACAGTTTCCTGATGGTTAGTCTTTTATCTATCTTACTTAATAAAATGCTTTCTTTTGTGATTCAAAATACTTGCGGGTATCTTCCTATCTGACTTTCTTCCTGGGGTTAGTGGCAGTGCAGGTAGCCTGAGGTTTGTTTCCTGTAGTGTTTTTGTTTTGGGAAGAGCGTTGCTGTGCTGAAGTGTGTGTTCTGATATCTGAGACTGTAAGATGAGCTTTCTTACTGTTTCTTGCTAGCCTTTTTGCACGATGTGAAAGGATTATGGAGCTGTGTAGTCATCTCAAATCTCTGCTAGCGTATTGGTTACCTATGAATTCATTTGAAAGTGCATGATATTTATTTGAAAGCTAAAATGTCATAGAGTATGGAATACATTGTTCTATGTGTGTGTTGCCTTCCTTAATTAACACTTTCCTACAAGCCGAGTACTTTCTAACTCAAGTCAAATAGATGAGGAATTCAAGTTTGGCTACTTAATGTGGAAATTGGCTCCTCTGCCTATACAAAGGCAGTAGAATTACAATGATCCATGTCTTCCATTATGTTGTCCCATCAACACATCTCAGTTTTCAACATGAAGATAAGATTTTTTTCCCCCCAGCCTACATGTACCTCACCTCCTGGGTCTAGATTTGAATGTGATGGAATGAAGCACGTCACTGAATGTGGGAAAGACTTCTTTATCTTTTCCACCCCTGATTTAATGCCTCCGCATCATATGTAATGCAGGAGTGCAGCGGCATGAGATTTGTACACGTCTTATAGTGTTTCTATTACGGGCACGAGGAAGTAATTATACTGCAGGTCTGCTCTGTGTAGGCACTTAGTGGGAAGTGATGTGTTCTGGATTGTGTTGGTGTTGAGAGGAGTATATGCTGTGGAGTACTGCTAACATGCAGATGATGCCTGGAAAAAGTTGGCACTAAAGCAAAGCTTGTGACAAGATGAGCTGCCAAACAAGTGGGGAGCCTTGAAGTTGAGAGCAGATCCTAAATATATAGAGCAATGATGTGAACCTCTTTGTAAGGGATCTATGAAGTCAAAGCAAAGCAGTTCTGAATTTGCCATTGGAAGCCTTTGTGTCTACAGGGAATCTTGCAAGGATCTAAAAATAAAAAAGGCCACAAACCTTTGATATAAGTGAAGTAGAAACATCAAGGCTGTGATGGGGGACCAGCAGGTGTCCAGAAGATAGGACAGTATGATCCCGTGTCTTCCTCATGTAGAGGTAATCTGCTTCCCAGTGATAACCTGCGATACAGCAACCCCCTTGACTCCCAGAAATGCATTGTACATCTAATTATACATGTCAGTGAACAGGTTAACATAATTCTCAGATTATTAATACCGATAGCAGTTCCATAGCAAATGAGAATTAAAACCAAAACCAACCCGTGCAGTGTTTAGGTAAGATATTTCTTTCCTTAGGCATCTCTCCTGGGAAGACCTTGGTACTTGTGAATGAATCTGCCGCCTACCTTGTGTACCTTCATTTTAATGTGGGGATTGAGGAGGAGCCAGTGATCGGAAAGCCAGCCAGAGATGGATGCCTTGGAAAGCTGCCACTAATTACTGTGGCGTCTGACAATTAGCCGTTGTTAAACCTTTCCTTGCAAGTTCTCAACCCTGCGTCAGGAAACAAAAACAAGGACCTAGAGAAAGGTGAGAGCTGTCTTTATTGTAATCATCTTGTTAAAATGAGAACCACCCAGAACCTTCTTTTGTAGATCTTACTAAAAGCAGAACATAGAGTCAATTTTGATGCGGTTCCTTTCTAGCAAAGCCGGCAGGATTTGATGGACTCGGCAGCACTGTGGTTTGTTTGCTGTTGGGCTCTGCTGTAGTCTCCAGACTTCTTACGCCTCTTACCTATGAAACAAGTTTGAGGCTACCTTTCTGCATGGGAAAAGCTGTAAAATGGTACCATTTGCTAAGCGTTATTGCTGACGTTAATCTGAATTCTTAACAAAAAATAAGATTTAATGAAAATAAGAATTAAAAAATAAAGAATAGAAAGAAATCTTGCAATTGGTTTCTTGCAATTACCTCCAGCATTGTGGCAGTGATGAATAGCAGCAAGCCTTTTGCAGGTGTCTCAATGGTGTTGTTAGTTAGGACTATAAGTTGCAGTGGTTGGGATTGAGCTGGAACTGGCAGGTATCTCAAGACTTCTTTGCAGAAGCTAATTTGCCCCCAACCCCTTGGAATCAGACCTGTTCTTTCTCTGGAAATGACTTTTACATGGCCATGACAATGACTGTTTTGATTAGAAAGGCCAAGCTACAGAGTTACTGCTTCCTTGTGGGGGACAATGTTTTTGCATCAGTTGAGTGTCTGTCATCCAGAGCGTGGTATTTGGACAACATTTCTCAGGCAGCAAGGCCCAGAGCATCTTCCAGAGTAGTTCATACAAGTACGACCCAGGCTTTGCACCGACTTGTGTCTCTGTATAATTCCATTGACTTGGAAGGAGTGACATGTAATCTCTAGACAGATCTCGAGTCTATTTTAATATGCATCTCTGATCTATAATACATGCGCAGACAAGGCGACCCTTTTGGTTACTGCTGAAAGCAGCTATATCTGGGACACAAAGTGGCAGCTGTTTGACAAATGTAATAGAGTAGGTATTATAGAAAGAACTGTAGTGTATTTCCTTTTCTTAAAACTGCAAAAGCAGAGCAAAAGCAGCATTGTGAATGTGTCTTGTGAGCTTAAGACTGCTTTGTAGGGGTGTTTTGCTTGGACTCTTTGCTGTCCCTATTCTTAGCCTGCTTACCAAAAGCTGTTGTGTGTATATTGAGGGGGTGCTGTGTTAACTCATACTGTGTACAGACAATTTGTATATGTCTTTAGGAAGTTGAGGTTAACGTTTCTATAGACTCTGAGCGGATCACTGTGCTTCCATGATGTAGGTCAGTGTTGCCCAGTACTTGGTGCTGACCTTTAGATTTGAGATTTGTGACTTGATTGAACTAATTCCATAGTTTGCTGCTTGGAAGGGGAGACCTGTCATTTGTAAGATGCTTCAGTGAGGTGACTCAGTTTGATAAGCAAAAGTGGTTGTGGGTTTCCTGGGGCAAGAGGAGGTGTTCCCTTTGTAGCAGGATTTGGTGGGGAGGTTGCTAGGCACTCTTCTTACTGTTTACTGTCTTAATGATCCTGCATTAGGATATACCTGTCTTGAATCCAACCTGGCTCTTCTAAGATGTGAGATACGAGCGTTGGCTGTGCCTGAGAAGAGAGACCCACTCACTTATCAGGGGGCAGGGAGTGTGTCTGTATATTTATATTTTTAGCAAGTTCTGGCTCTCTGAATTTTAGTGCCCTGAGGCTGTGAGGGAGAGATTCCTGGTAGGAGCTACCGTATTTGTGTTACTCAAAAGGCAAAGAGAGAGGCAGAGCAGTGAGGAGTTAGGCTTGCTGATCTTTTGCTGCTGGCTTGGCCCCTTGCACTGGCAGCAGCAGGAGTGGCTGAGCATTGCAGATGGAAAATAGGTAGTGGGATAGAGATAGAGCTGCTGTGCCACGTCAGAGGTCTGCTCCAGCACTCTTTTGTCTTTATTGTACATCTAGAGTCTGCCCAGGACCAACGAGGGTAATTTAATGAGGAGGGGGTCCTTGTTATAAATGAATGTGCTGAATGGACAAGAACAGTTTGCTGTTGTATATGACTATGAAGGTCACCAGGCTTGGATGCTCATTTTTCAGTTCCTGTGTGCTGCTGGGTGAAACCAAGGTTTGTGCTGACACATGTAGTTCCTGGTAATACGCACTGGAGTTGCACTGAAAGAAGAAAGTGCCCCATTTTGAAGGCTGCTTGGTAGTGAGACAAGTGCAAAGACATGTAGTATCAGAACAAATATTTTCAGGCTTTGTGCTGCATTTTTACCTCTTTCGTATTCTGAGGCCATCTTACTATGACTTCTGTTATGAGAAGTGAAATTAACGATCTCCCGTATTTGCCATAAATGGGAAGGAATGTCTTCATTCTGGCCCAAGTTTAACTGCAGATGAGATCTGTTTTGGGAGCTGCATTATGCAAAAGCAGAGGGAGACGAAGAGGAAACAAACAGTTGTGTAGACTACTCACTTTGAAATGCAGTTTTAATGGTTCCCTGGTATTCATATAATTATTTAACCAGCTATGTGATCCTTGGCATTATTACTCTTTCCAAGTAATAACTAGAGCAGTAAAGATATCTTGTTAAATGGAAAAAAAGAATTGGCATATGTTGTTTTCAGTATTGCATTTTAGTAATTGTTTGCAATGACCTTTTGAAATCTCAGAGAGAAAATTTGTTTGCTTGACATTCTTCCAGATCAGCTCCTGGCTATCTCGATACAGAGCAGAATTGAGCTGTTTTGGTTTTTTTTAATTACATTTTGACAGCAAAACCTATTCTTCTGTGTGCATTCTAGTTCTGGCTTTTTGAAAGGTTAAGCTGTCTTTAACAGGACTTCCACAAATGTAGTTATCTGAAACTTGGGGGGGTGGTGTTGTTTGTTTTGTGGTTTTATTTTTGTTTTTTTTTTAAACCAAGAATTGCTTGTCCTCGGTGTTATTTCAAGATAATGCTTTATTTATTAATCTAAGGAGAAAATTCTCACTGTATTTTTCAATGCCTAAAGACGTGATGATGTAACAGCTGTGGTTTGTTGGATTTGGTTTGGGATTTCGGTCTGGGGTTGGTTGTGGGTTATTTTGGGGGTTTTGTTTGGTTTTTTTTAGCTTAAGAGGGTGTAATGTTATTAGATCATGGAATCTTACCAAGTTTAGAAACAAAAATAATACTGTAAAATTATTTTTTTTATAAAGTTTTAGCAGAAGCCTTGTGAAATGTTGTTCCTTGATGTTCCTGGATTGTGGTCACTGCTTGTGTGTCTGCATGAAACCTGCTTTTCTTGAGGGTGAGACTGATATTTCCTCCTTCTGAAATGTCTCTTCTGGCTTTCCTCTTTCAACTCCTGAGACGGAAGGGTCGGAAAACCAGGTTGTGTGAAAGCTCTTAAATCAACTCGTCATGTAAGGATGAATTCTCACATGAGAGCCCATTGCACTTGGTGTTTTGTGAAGCTGTGTTTGAGAGGCTGTGAGAGCCTGGTCCTTCACATGTGCCAAAGAAAGCTCTGTGAAACACGCATCAAAGAGCAGGTGCTGCAAAATTGGGGTTCTGCCAAGTCTTGAGAAACAAAATTGCAGTGATGGAGATCTGTATCTCTCGAGGGAAAATAAGTCTCCAAAATGAGTGTCCCAGCTGGAACAAGAAAACAGACACTGAAAAGATCTCCAGTAGCTCAGTGAGTCCTTCCCAGCCTCTCAGTCTGATCTGTTAAGGCAGTGTGGTGTCTATAAGGACTGAATGCTGGAGTTGTTTGCATAGATGATGGAAACGAGTTGAAAAAATCAAATGGGACCCAACCATGTGTCTCCTTAGATCAGCATTGAGCTGGAGCTGGGTAAGCAGAAAAACCTCAGTGATTTCAGCTCCCTAATCAGGCTGGGTTTCCACACATCATAACTTGAAAAAGTGGCCTTTTCATTCTTGAATCTGAGTAGTCAGACCTGAGGGGGCTCTGTATTTCCTGCTAAATTCCAGATAAGATCTTCTGCTGTTTGGACTTGCAAAGCAGTTTAGGTGTGTACTTCCCTGCTTGAGGGGCTCCTGCAAAAAATTTGATCCAACCTTTCATTTTATTGAGCCTGTTAGGAATTAATGATGTACCTCAAGCTGTGAACATGAGAATGGTTTAGCTTTAAAAAAAAAAAATACAAAGATCCCTTGCAAACAGATGATGTAATGCCCAAACTCCATGTTTAAACAGTAGCTAATTTGCCAGGGGATAAACCAGAGTTAAATCTGTCAGGCTTTCTAATTCCCAGATTTAGCAGAGCTTTGTTCTTTGTGCTTTCAAATGCAGAAGACATATTTGTGTGTCCACTGCTGTGGGTGTGATTTCCTTCAGCTTCTGTAGCTGAAGTAAGTTTGTCCAGGGGTGAGAGAAAATGTTGCTATAAATCTTTTGTTACCAAAAACTTTAATATGTATCTTTTTTTTGTTTTAGGTTTTACTCAGCAACTAAATTCAACACCCAAAACCATCTTTTCAGTGAGCTGCAGCACTAACAAACAGTATTCCTTCTGAATTTGGATCTTGTGTCTTTGTAGGCACCTTTCTTTTTGCCAAGCAAGATTAGCTCCCTACAGGGTCCCAGTGACAGTGCTGGGTGGGAGGCTCTGTGCTCTGCAGCTGATTTGGGCTACTCATAGACTGTTTGCTTGATGTTTGGACTCTTCTCTCCCAGTCATTTATGTACAGAACAAGGGATATTTAGTTTTTATGCACATAGCTTTGTTTTTATGAGCAGCTTTCTCTGCACATGGCAGCTCTGACCCAGGTAATGCTTCATATCTACTGACAGGAGGGGACTTCTGTGGTTGGTTGTGTAAGAGGAAGGTTTGTATCAACCCTTGCCCCCACTGCTCCCCTTCTGGAATGGTCTGGTTTTTGGGATTTTTATTTAACCACCTCTTTTAATCTTCAGTTTTGGCACTATTTCCCAGGGCTCATGTAAGCAAAGAACTTTGCCAACTAGCAAGAGGAACTAGCACATGCAACCAGATTAGATCCAGAAACTTTAGTATCTGCCTGTGATGATGAAGGAGATAATGCTATCATGAGAAACTAAAGCGGCAGTTAAAGAAATTGCTTCTCTCTTCTCTAGCTTTTTATATTGAAAAACAAAAAAATGTCGCTCTTCTAATCTGAAGCAACTTTGCATTAAAAGCTGACACAACCTCGGGTGAAACCTAATGACATTCTTTGCAATGTCATTAACCAACTTGGCATGCTGGGCGGTTTTAGCAATTTTTCTTCCTCTAAACAATGCTGGCAGAAAACTCTTGAGTGTGAGTTGCGCTGATGCTCTGCTTGGTCTGGAGCCGTTGCTCTGGAAAACAGTCACTTTGGGAGAGATCACATCTGTGAAGAGTTGCTGCTGACTCACAGCATCAATATCTGCTGGGATGTGCTTGTTTTAAACAACTGGATTTCAGAAGCTTATAAAAATTGTAGAAGGGGGTGGGAAGCTAAGAGGCTGTCCTGCAAATAATAGTTTCTTTTTTTTTTTCCCCCATGGTTTTTGTTGAAAACTAAGCGTAAGAGTAGTGGGCTGGTTGTAATTTATGGTGAAGTTGTGCTTAAATCTGTTCCATTTATTATTATTTTATTCCTCACGCTGCCTGCCGACTTGACTGCCACCTCTTTGGCATTATTTTCACATAAATCCTTTTCCTCAGAATTTCCCTGTTCTCTGCCAGCTGTGGAGCAGCTGTGAAGATACCAGAAAATATTAACTGCTCCTAAGAACTGCTCAGAAGTGCATGGTTTTGTGATGGAGACTGGGTTTAACTGGAGCTTCTTGTATGGGCTGAATTGCCCTATAGCTAGCAGTGATGGAGATGTGTAGAGAAACTGGTGCAGACAACAGGCCTTTTGTTTGATTGCCTTAGCAACCCTGCCTCTCTGAAAGATGAGATATTCTTGCTCCCAGTAGTGTTGTTCACAGGAAGGCTGGTTGTTTCTCATGAAGCAAGTCTGGTTTGGAGGATTGATCTCAGGAGACACTGGTCTTTCTATTCCCTTAACTCTCTTTGTTTTTGACAAGAGGAGGCCTCCAGCAGAAGGAAGTCTGCAGTAATCTAGTGGCGAGTGTTTGTCCCTCAAATCCCAAACAGCACACCCTACTGTCTCATCCTTTGCTACGTCTGCCTCCATGGGCACAATGTGCTGAATTTAAATAAATTGTAGTCTTTGCTTAATATCTGTCTAAAATGGGCTTAGTCTGTGGTGTGAGCTGACTAAGCTGAAATTAATGGTGCAATTCTAGCTCATTTGGCACGTCTGTGTAGGCACTTTCATTGCAGATAGTAGAGGAAATGAACATCTTACCTTGACTTCATCTCAAGGGGAAGAAAGAGAAGCCTCCGGCTTATGCTGCAAATAAGGAAAGACTTGGCAGAGACATGGAGGGAGAATGTTTGTAAAGATGTTATTTGAGGGTGATAAAAACTCTTATTAATAAGTGAGGTCATAAGACAAAATCGAGGAGTTGTTGTTAATTGAGTACTATTACAGATGTCTTGAAATGATCTCCTGTGTTCTGGTCCATTGCCATACCCTTGGGATAATTCTCCTTAATCTCTTGAAAATGAGATCTGAAAAAAAAAAAATGAGACAATCTGGCTGAGGTTTTGGCATACATCAGCAGAGACAGTGCTGGTATCTGCTGGCTACACGTATTTATTCTGTGGGTGCTTTACTCTCTGCAGAGATAGGGTATCTAGAAAGAGGCTGTGGCCTCTCCTTTCTTTGAGTTGAGGAGATAAGGACAACTTTGTGTGTTTTCTGAAATGCTACTCAAAGTACTCAAAGTAATGGAGATACAAAGTGATGCTTGAAGTCATATGAGTCATCCAAATGAGCTGATGACAGAACTGGAGCTAAACCGTGCAACTTCCACCATGTTTCAGAGCTACCGTGCAGCCTGTCCTTCAAACTTTTTGTGAGCTTGTAGTTTTTTTGAGGTTGAGAGATTTGTTACTGATAGAAATAAGTCTTGGGATTCAAAACAATAATGATGCAGCCTCAGTACCAGTCCTGCTTGAATGACTGCAGGGATCTCACTACTGGTACGTTGGATCTGGTGGAAGCTTATGTACATGGTGGGCTCATTAGTTTGTTGTTTTTTTAAAAATATATAGTGGGTTTTTTTCCCTTTTCACCTCCCTCCTCTTTAACTCCAGCTTTTTGCTGCAGTTTTGATGTAGGCAGGAAGATCTACATGGTAGCTTTCAGCTTTGTGGAAGCTTTATGCCTACAATTAATCAGATCCTAGCTGATCTTCAGTAGCCCAGAAAGCAAAGGTAATGCAGCCAATTCAATATATGCTAAAATATTTATTGTATTACTGAAAAGGTCATTGCTGGCAATGAAGACTCAGTATGACACGATCCTGAATCTTTTCAAAGCTGGTATCTGTCACCACTCTCTTTTGAGAGCAGAGTCCCTTAAAGTACCTGGAATAACTTACCCTTGGCCCATGCTGTTCTATTGCATCTGTATTTCACTTTCTTGCATGTATTCCCACAGGCAAGCATGAAGGGTAGAGCAGAAAAGGAGTCTTAATTTAACCTTGTACATTTTTTTTCTTGATTTAAGTAATTTGCAGAGTTGTGTAATAAAATCTGTGATCTTACTTCTATTAAGATTATAGTAATCTAGAATTGTTATTAATGCTAAGGGGCATTTTTGCTCCTACACGTGTAGGAGTGAATTACACGTTACATAACATGATTTGGAAAGATAGCAATACAAAAGGCATCTCGGCAATGTGGTGGGCTGCGATTTGCCTTCCCTGAACCATAAAGTGAAGTATCATTTGGCAAATGGATTTGGAACTGTGAGATACCTCTCAAACAATTTTCACAGGTGCATGAGCGTTGGTGCGTAACTGCTCCCAGTTCTAACTGAATGACCCTGAATGTAGGATATATATGACTGACCTATTTGCTGCTAGTTCTTGCATCTGGCCAGGGTTAGTTGTTTAGCCAGCTGATACCAAATTCCTTGTTGTAATGGCATGTCTTTAAGCAACAGTTAGATGATTGGATGTGAAGAGCATTTTGGAGTCTGGCCTTGTAAATACAGCTTGTTAATTGAAACTATGCTTGCTGTCAAGGCTGCCTTTTTAAGTTCTGTTGTCTATCCTAACGATATTCCAGTCTCTCTGGCTTCTCACTGACTGCAGACGAAGCGCTGAGTGCAGCCTACTTCTGATCCTCACTTTGTTAGACGGGAACAGCCGGTTGTCTGCCAAGCAGTGGCTGCTGGCATGCACGTTTGTCACCTGTGGCCACTCCTCTTGCTGTGATGGGCTCTTTCCTCATAGTACTGAGAGCTTTGCTAATTGGAAGTGAGCACTGAAGGGGCTGCGTTTATGGTTCTGTGTCACGAGTAAGCTTTTTGCTGGAGTGTGCGTTTCAGGCAGCTGCATGAGGTTCAACAGCTTTGTCTGTCATGATCAGACAGATCTCTAGATAATCTAGCAAATCTCTTGATTGTGAGGGTGGAAAATAATATGCTTTGATTTACAGATGTTGCTGCACAAAAGTGCTTCTGTGAATTCTCTGAATGGCTTGTGTTTGGCATCCTCAGTTTCTGAGTACATCCATTTTCTGAACATACCCTGAATTTCTGCAAACTTTTCTGGACAGAGTATGCAGTTTATTGCACTTATAACATAGGCAGCTGTTTTTACAGATGAGCAGATTATTAACAATTTTTCAGTAGCATTTTAAGCCAAATTGAGGGATTATGTTGGGTCAAGAATCCTTGAAGTTTACGGTAAAATAGACCAAGGATGATAGAGGCTGTTGCTTTGTCTGATTTCTACAGGCAAGGTTGAAAAAGGGGAGGGGATGAAGAGGGGATGAAGCACGTGTTGAATTAAGTCATCCAAACACCTTTTCCTTCTCTCTCTTAGGGAGTTGTTGACAAGCTCAAAACCATTTTTCCAGTGCATGTGGCTCTGTGAGCAGGGGAAGGAGGAAGGGGATGCAGCAAACAGGTGTGTCACACATCTATAACTGGGGGTGGCTGTGTTGGTGAGAGTGCACGGCAGCAGGAGTGGAGCAGGTATTTTTGAAGGGTGTTGAGTCCAGAAGAAGAAGAATACTTCATAAGCTTGCTTGGTTCTAGTTTGACTGACAGATATGCAGAATATTAGGAAATGTTTTCACAACCCCTTGACGTTGTGGTAAGCTGGAAAGAAAGAGGACCTGAGGTCTCTTTCCTGACTGTGTGGTAGACTGTATTGCGAAGTGATTAGACTGAATTTAAGTTTTCTACTTGCTTGCAGGATTAGTTGTAACCTCAGTTTGCTGTGTAGCCTCACTGTGCTTTCTCTGTGACAAGGAAGATGAGAGATTAATGGGACGGCAGAAATAATCCAGTTTTATTTTGAAGAACTATCACAATTATGGTGTTAGAGCTGCTTTGCAATTTAAGGTGAGGGCAGTGATTAAAGGGGAGATAATTAGGTTGAGATTCTTATACAGATGCAGTTCTCTATGAAGTCTGGTTTGGTTTTCTGCCTTGTCTTCCTCTCTCTCTGCCTTATGTTCTCGGACGCCTACTTTGTAGTCCACAGGAGAGAAAAAAAACCAACAACAAAACCCAAACCTGTAGCACAGCTCATCTTGTCCAAAGTAGACATCTTTAACCAATCAAGTTGTAAGTGCCCCAGAAGTGCCTGTTTCTTTTGCTAACTATTATAGAGAGAGCCAGGCCAGCTCATTTAGGTGTGATGGCAATCAGTTATAGCTACTTGGGACACCTTATTGAATGAGAAGTGGCTAAACCTTGGGTCCTGGATAGTTTTGGATGCTGTACAATATCCTTGTAGTTGTAAGTTCCTCCTCTTCAGAAGAAGAGCTGACATGGTCACTGGATCTGATGCATGTGGTGGTGGGGCTAAGGTTTGGAGCATGTTTCTGGCTGTTTCAGTGAGTCACTGTGTGATGGTTTAAATATCAATGAAGAAAGTTGAAGGGCTTTATTTGACTCTCCTAACCCTGGAAGGACTGGACAGTTTGTCAGTTGTGATGCAAGATGGGGTGATGTCCTGGTAGCAAACTTAAAAGATAGCGCAAAAGATCTTTGCCCAGTGATTTTTGTATCTGATCAGATGTGTATTGGTGGAGGAAATCACACTGAAAGTGACCACAGAGCTTTTAGTTTTAACTCTCCAACTTGAGCGTAAATCATACAAAGCAAACCCTCCAAGCCTGTGAAGGGGGTTTTGTGGAGGAATAAAGCTTATTGTCAGCTGTGGTGTTCAGACCCTTGGGAAATTGTGACCATTGTCTGCGCTATTATTGCTTAATAAAAGCTTTGCATTTCCTCATTCAGGGTCTTGAAAGTCTGATTCTGTCCTTTTAAATAACTCAGCTTGAGCCACAGTTGAGAGCTTTCACAGAGAAAATTCTTCAACAATTTAAACAAAGTGAAGGGAGGGGAAAAAGCCTCCCTGCCTTAAAATGCTTCTACTTGTCCATGAAGAGCGAGTGTGTCCGAGCAGTGCTTCTGCTATCTGGAGGAAGCACAGTGGGACAAGAGCCTGATTCTGCTGCTGCTCGAGACTGATTTGCTTGCAGCCTTCAAGAATTTTGGATCCAACACTACACCAGCTGGGAAACCAGGGGTAGTACTGAGCAGGACACACTGAATGTCTCCCTTTGGAAAAGGGGGGACAGTGTACATCTTGCAGATGAGTATCTCTGGGCAGGTGGGTAGAGTGGCATTTGCTCATGAGATTGATGCGTTTTGTGCTTAGTGCAAAAAGCAGCAAAGTTTTTCTTTCTGCTTGTAACAGAGGCCACTCTAGAAAAGGTAACTTCAGGCAAACTAACATGGGCACATGCTGAAGGATCCACAGCATTTGGCACACTGGCTGCTGCTCAGAGCATACACTGCTGGTCACTACTGCAGGACAGAAATGGAGCCAGCTCTTGAAGTGGAGCCAGCATGTATTGCCTCAATGCTGATGGCATGCTGGGCAGGAGAGTTTTGATGGGTTTTATTTTTTTGAGCCAGAGGGTCCTGGGATGGGGAAGAGGTTTAGAGGAGGTTGTAGTGTGGGCTCTGTGGTGGGCATAAGCTCTGAAGTTGGCTTATCTATAGTTTTTCCTCTTCCTGACTTCTGCTGTGAGGTTGTAGCCCCACACAGAAGCCCCTGAACTATTTTGCAAATCCAGTTTTGAAGGCTTGGTTTTTTTCCGTCTCTGTGTTCTTGGATGTGTTTTCCTTCTTGTGTGGAAATAATTATATTGCTTGTTTCTTATGTTCTGGCTTTGACTATGAGGAGGAAAGTGTTCAGGTTTTTTGTATTGTGGTGTTTTGATTTGGGTTTTTTCCCTTCTACAGCAAGCAATGCGGTTTCTGCTGTTAAAATATTCTGGACAGCAGTTACTGCCCACGTAGAGCACAGAAATGTGTGTTTAGTGGTTGCAAGGCATGCTTGCTCTGGGTGTGCCTTATTTTGTTCAGTGCAAGTGTCCACGTATATGATTAAACATGGTTTATAATTGCCATTAAGCTAGGGAAATATCATTTACATGTGTAATTTGTACTTTGTGCAGGACAGAATTATGTATGTTGACTCTTGATTTTGAAATAAGTTCTTCTCTTGGAGCTGCATGTTTCTGGCAGGACAGAGGCCACAGCGTGAGAAGGGAGCTGCCTGGATTAGAGCAGTGCTGTGAAGGATACTTGGTATTGAAGAGGCTAGGATATCAACTCAGTTTTACCACTGAGTTAGGAAATTAATTCAGGACAGAATATGCCACTTCTGGGCCACTGGAAAATGAATACAACATGATTTGCCTTTTCACTGCATGGGACAGCTTGCAAACTCTTCAAACCTGAGTAAAGAAGTAGAAAACAGACAAATATGAGCACTGGAGAAATACCTGAACTGCAAGGTGTGGTGAGACCCTAGTACACAAGAATGGTGAAAAAGCCAATGTCAGTGTCTTCCCAGGCAGCACTGAAATGCCATAGATACAGTACAGTGTGAAGTTCAGTGTTTGTTGGAGCTTTTGCATACAGGCAACACTGAGAACAGTTTCTGTTCCTTAGAAAGAAGGGTAGAAAGGTTTTGTGAGTGAGTGTGTGTGTGTGTGTGTTCATTAGGAGCAAACAGGAGTTGCTTGTCTTCCCTCCTTAATGTCTCTGGAGTATCTGCAATACATGCAGGCGCACACAATGCAAGAGAAGGGAGGACAAGACATAGCCCTGCAGTGACTAAATCCTGTCACACCTTAGTGTGGATTGGTATTATTTGACATTTTCTAGGTCATGTATGCCATTAAAATGATTTCTTTGCCTGTGTTTGGAGAATCTGCTGTTCCTATTTTCGTTCATATCCATGTGACTGATCCAGGGCCATATGTTAGGAGTATAACTGCATTTTCTATTTTTTTTTCTTTAACTGTTGGCATCTAAATATATCTAATAAAAATGCAGACTGGAGCTCTTTAATGAGGCAATAAGTCATTCCTGCCTCTCTTCTTTTTAAGACAAAACCACCTCACACACTAGCTTCTTTTTGTGTGGACTTCTGCTTTGCATTTCTACACATTCATCATAGCATGAAGCCTCTCACAAAAGGCAGTAAGAAAAGACTGCTGAACAGACCGTTTTGGTGTGCAGAAACCTGAACCCTTCTGAAGGGAAAACCCTCAGCCACAGGCTGTGTGTGTATGTGATGATAGACAATGTTTTGGGGAAAAAGAAAGAAAAACCTATTAGAAATAACAGTGCTGAGTAAGTTTAGCGTGGTCTCGAATTGTACAGCTGAGAACAGGAGCCATTAGGAAGCAGTTTGCAAGGGGAAATATTTCCAAGTTTGTTCCCTCCCTTTTCAGTGTTGCAAAATTCAAGTGTTTGTTGGAAGTTTCTACCATCCAAGGGAGAATCTTTCTATTCCTGGCACCTAACTTCTTGGTTGTATGCAGCAGCGTAGAGTGGCAGCTGGAGTGTGTATGGATGGATTTTGAACCTTTGGTTCTGGGAGGAAATAGCTTTGCTACAGGAACAGCTCTGGTTTGTGAGCACATTGCTGTGCACACTGCTGCAACAAATGTACCGTGGTTGTGGTTTGACAGCTGAAGTCAGAATAGGACTGCTAAATCAGATTAGGCTTGCACATGGGTGGCTGGGTGTGAAATCCCAGGTGGCCGAGTGGCCCTGTCACTGGCACACCGCTGTGCGGGTGCACAGTGTGTTTTCTGGAGCAGCAGGGTCACCTCCTTGAGTTGCTGTGCCTGAGCACTCGTTTGCATCCCATCATCTGTTTGTGGGCTTGGACTAGCAACTGCCTTGCTGAAATGTCCGCACTGGGGAAGAGAAAAGATACGTTTGGTTTTAAAGGGCTTCTGCCTTTTTTTATCACCAACAGGTTTTATCCTGTGGGTGGTCAGTGTGGTGACAAGATTGAATTTGGGGCCTCAGTCTTTTGCTAGGGAAGAGTTACCCTGTGGCTGTATAGAGGAAGAGGAGGAGAAAGAGAAGGGAATCATAGCAATTTCAGGCTATGATTGAGGATTGAAAGCCAGTGGTTTGGTGTATAAAACAACAGATCTGTGAGTAATTGTTTAACCATGAAGTGTGTCAGAATAGCTGAAAAAGAAGTTGATGAGCTCTCTGAAATGCGAACCACGTGAAAAGTTTCTCAGAGAAGGCAGTCAAAGTTGTGGTTTTTTATTTAATGACCTCTGATGGGCAGGCAAACATCTAATCAGATTTAGTGGGACCTTGCATAATAAAGAAGTGCTTGATTTACAGGCTGCACATTCATTCGTAGACATTGAGGCACAATGATAAATTATTTAATTATAGCTATCCAAAGCAGCAAGCCAGGTGCCTGCTGGGCTGCCTTGTCTCTCTGGCTTCTCAGCTTTGCATGGTCTCTCTCACAAAATCCAGCCGTTTCCAGAAGTGGTCTCCCGGTTATTACTGTTAATTAAGCAAGGTTCTGCTCTATGAAGTAATACGAGCTTTCAAAACATACAAAGTGCTAAGTGCTTCACCCGTGTAACGAGCATGTATATAGCTGTATTGTTAATTAGCTGCATCCCTCTGAGGATGTGTGCTCCTCTGGGGAATGGCACTTCTGGTGTTTAGCTGCTTGTGGTAGTTAGAGCAAGTCCCCTCTGAGACTCACTTGCAGACTTGTGCCATAGTCAGGTGGTCAGGTTTTTGGCCTTTGTTTTAATCATTAGTTTCTCCTCTGTGCATTCTACTTACTAAACAGTGCAATTTCTAATATTAAGTTATTTTTGGAATTGCCATTAGTACTTTGTTTTACTTAGTGCCAATGAAGTACCTGTCTTGATATATGCTCCACATAGGGGTCAGGATTTAAGTGTTCTTCAAAAAACCTTTTATGCTACAAGAATGGTGCTCCTTTTGCTGATGACTCTGCCTCCTGATTAGCCTCCCGTGATAACACCTTCTTCCTCCGACTAACACAAACAACTCTATTCCAAGGACAGATTTTCCCAGAAAACGTGTAAGCGCTGTTTTTTCTGCCAAGTCCAATTGGGGATTTATTATGGCCCCAGTTTAATATCCTTGGTGATGGGACGCTCTTGCTTTGGGTGAAACATCTCTGAGAGATATCTTCTTTCTATAGAACCTTCCCCTCCTTGTTTTAACACAGAGGGCAATACAACAGAAGAACACAGAGCTCTTTTGCCGTATAGGTAAATATTACAACTGTAAATAAGAACCAAGTTATACTTTATATATTCAGGAAGAAAAAGCAATGTGAAATCAGCAGGTCTTTCCAGAAGAGGAGGGTTGTTCGCAAACATATATGCTTTGGCATTAGTTTTACATTTTCAGTGTCATCCAGAAAACTTTTGAGTTTGCTGTTTGATTATAATTTGCATTTAGATTGGCTGCCTGAAGGGGAGTCGCTTACGAGGGGAGATGGAGCTATATGGCTGAGTCTCTTGCAGATCTGGCTGACAGTAATGGCATTTACATAAAAACCATTAGCTCTGTTATTGCTAAACATGAAAAGCATCCATTTCATTTAATTTTCTGATGAGTCTTTAATATAAGCATACAATACCACTGCAATAGTAACATTCCTGCCCCCCATCCCTTCTTACTGACCCCTTGTTGTTCTAAGGGCAAGTTTTGATTAGGATTTTGTTGGTAGGGAGAAGTGGAGTTATCTCTGTTCCAATTTACTGAAGTAGCCAGTTGCCTTGCTACATCGCAGGGAATTATTTAATGCTCATCTTAAGAGGTGTCTCTATTAATTGAACTGGGATTTAATGTCTCCCTGAAGTGTAATTGGTCTGTGTGTGATATATACACTGCTATATGTCTAGTAACAAGTTTTCCTTTTGTCTGCATCCCAGCACAATTCTATAGGTAATCTTTTGCTTAATCAAAATGGGTTCAAGCAAAAATTCAGTGACTCCTTGTTAAGTGGACAAAGTGTGTTGAACCAACAAATCTCTGAAACTTCTTTGCTGCATATTAGATCACCGCCCATCTAATCTTTCAGGTCTTTGTCTTGATAAAATAATTCTTGTGGCCAGTGAGGAAAAATTTCTTTTCCTGTGTAATGTTCTTGACCACATGCACAATGGTGCATTGCTGATCAGCATGTGTCGCAGAGCCATGCTTCACTATCTCTATAGTTACTGATTTTGTGTAGCCATTGCTGCTGCTCTGTTGCAGGTTGGATCAGGTCTGACCTCCTCGGGAGCCTCCAGAGGCAGCCAGGTGCCATAGTTGTTTTCAAACATCACAGCGTTTGCTTGAGAAACCTTGCTGTGAGCTTTGCAAATTCTTTCTGTTCTTGACCTCAGTGTTGGGGCTCTGTGTATCTGTGTCTCGTTTAGCATTGCTTAGCTGGCCTACTTCTTGATACTATTTTTTCCTTTTTTTTTTGGTCACTTTGTGTATTTACAACTTTTTTTCCTCTCTAATAGGCTCCGTGCAGATGAGTAGAGAGTTGGGTACAGAAGAGTGACAGATTCCAGTTTTCCAGTTGATCACCTTGTACAGTGAGTACCTTAATATTTCAGGGAAAAAGATTTTCTGTAGTGCCTAATGTTGGCTTAAAATGGACTTCCCCGGGGAGCAACATTAAGTCTGCATGCTTGAACAATGTTGTCCTAGAATTACAAGCCTCCTTGGCTTAGGTCTTGTTTTGGGAGAAGCGTGTTCCAGCTCCTTTCATCTGAAGTGGTAAATTTTCTTTCTATCCCATTTCCAGTTATGTACATGTTTCAGCAGAGCGGAGAACTGACGCAGTTATGTCTTGTACCTGTTCAAGGCTGTGGGGAATCGACACTAAAGGTGTTGCCAGATAATTTAGCGATGTGTCATGTGTGGCTTCCTGTGCTCCAGAGCAGCGGAGGCTCTAGGGTCAGGAGAGCAAAGGTTCGCCTCTTCTATTCTAGCCTCGTCAGAGGTGTTGAACTCGCTGAGGAGGGTGGATGAGGGACCTGCCACAGCACATGCAGGGGTTACTCATAAAGACAGGCTGTGAAATCAGGCAAATGAAGCTTGACTTGACTTGTGGGCTGGAAAGGGTAAGAACTGGAAAGTGTTGCCTAGTTCATGGTAAGGATGGCAAGTTTTCTCAGAAAGTGGAGGAGAAAATTGTTATTTCATGGGGAATTTTTACACATTAAAATATATTGCATGCATGTTAATGGGCTGTGATAAGCAGCTTGTGCTTTATGTGGTGTCTACAAATACTTTTAAACCTACTGCTGTGAGAGGCTTCAGCTAATAAGTGTAGGATCACTGGAACATCTTGGCCCCTCAGGTGCAGCGGCACAGCCAGACTGAAGTAGTTAACTGCCATGGGTAGGTGTCTGCAAGCTGGGAAGAGGCTCTGCTTTTGGGTGTAAAATGCAGGTGAAGACACGGCAGGTGACTGTGGAAGCTGCATGGACTGAGAGCAGTGCACAGTGAAGTTCATTGCAGCAGTCCTAGCAGGCACCTCTCCTAAGGATAGCGTCAGGTGATGAACTCTAAACCTGAGAGTGTTAGCAAAAGACAAGGATAAACCCATACACTTTGAGACTGCATGAACTGGTTGATTTAAATACATCATGGGAGCTGGGCAGAGACTTCCTCTGCTTCTGTGAGGGAAGAGAAAGAGACTTAGTTGTGGCTTCCTAACTTCTGCTATACCTGATCGGTGTAGCATGACGTGCAGGATGTCTTGGTTCAGATGTCCTGCTTCCTCCATGTTACCACATTGATTTAGATGGTTACATTTCTAGATTCAGGGCAGTCTTTTTTACTCTTTTCTTGCAGCCTTCCAAACACAGTGGGGAATCTCATCTCAGCTGCTTCATAGCTACTATAACAAATGTGATGGTGAATAGGAAAAGTGGAAGTAGCAGAGAGGTCGTGTGAAGAACAAGCGATGCCGTTATTGACCAGCAGTGCCATCATGCCATGGTCTTAATCGACAGATCTAATCCCAACGTGTGTTTAGAGTCAGATCTGCTGACTTCAGTTGCTAAAACAAGTCAATACCATTGAATTCTCTTTCTTCTTGCATATCTTAGTAGAACATAGTAAGTTGCAGCCTGACAGCTGTGCAATCTGCAGAAGGCCGCAGGGCTGCACAGACTTCCCCCAGGGCATAATTTGGCCTGCAGAACATTTATTATGGCTGGTGTCATGTGTAGCAGGCTCAGCATTGACCTTCAGAAGCTGTTACACATTCATGGGCCTGATGGCTAGAGGAACGAATATAGGAGACAAGAATCTGGAGTTTGGAGTCCTTTTGTTGAGCCTTGTTTGAGTCCTTTTTGTTAGACTTTGTCTAAAGCTAGAAGATGACATGTATGAGTTTAGGTCAGTAGGAGATAGCTGAGCGAAGGGCCGTTCTTAGAGATACTGGAAACATGGTCTGTCTGTGATTGCCCTGGAAGAGAATGAGAAAATAACCTCTTTTCAAGGGAGTCCTTAACAAGTCATTGTTACGCAAAGCTCTCTGTGGCACTAAATATCTAAATAACTGGGCTGTGGCTGGAATCTGAAAATATTTTTTTGAGACTCGCCTTCAAGCAGCACGGGAGGCTTCCTGGCTTGGCAGCAAAGCTAAGTGTTGTGGGAGGTTGTAATGCAGTTCCCTTCCTATGAGGATGTGGCATCATCTGTATGAATGTGAGCGTAGGTCTGATGATTCCTTCCTGTGCAGGCATCAGGCTTAGCTGTGTTCTAGCTTGTGTGGTCTTTGCCTGCTTGCAACTGCAATTAAGGAGGCTGAGAGCAGTTAGTTTGATATTGCAAGAGGGGTTTGTGCTGCTTCTATCTCTTTCCTGCAGTCCCCCAGAGGAGCACTGAGCAGTGAGGGAAGTGAATTACTGCTTCATACTGCTGTTGTTATCAGAAGATGCCATGGATGCTTGCCTGCTTCATTAAAAACTCTGAACATGACAAACGACAGCCTTAGCTGTCCTGTCTCCAGCAGTGGCCAGTCTTCATCTCATATCAGTTTATTTAGCTCTTCGAACCCGCTGTACTTTTGGCCTCTGTCTTGTTACCAGGCATTTCAAAGTTTACCTGTAAGTGCCTCATTTTGGTAACTGAACCCATTAACGCTGGTTTACTGTAATAAGCTCCTGTTTAGGGAACTGTTGTTTGCATGTTTGCCACTTCCACGCTGGTTTGGGTTCTGTAGATCCCTACGGTGTGCCCGGTTTTTCCCAGACTAAAATGTCCTAGTTAATTCAACTGCCCTTACAGAACATGCTCCAGGCTCTTGACCACATTTACTACTCTTCTGTCCTTTTCCCTTTTGATGGCAACTTTTGGTTGCCAAGTGTTCTTACAGTCCTACTTATTAGAAGCTTCCAAGAAACATTACGTTTCTGAGGGCCTGTCCTCTTGCTTTATTTCTCTGTATGTATAACCCCCAAAAAAGAAACTAGCACTTTTTTATGCTCCATATAATAATAAGCCATAGACTCTGTGTGTTTTGTTTTGGTTTTTTTTTTCCCTAAAAAACAGAAGTTTATCTGAAGACTATGAGAAAAGCTGTGAATAAACCTGCTGCATTCCAGTGCCCTGAGTCATTCGAACGGTATAGGATTTAACAAGGAGCCCTGGCAGACATTGTGCTAAAGCTATCAGCCAGGGTATGGGATGTATCTTAGTTTCACAAAACCCCTACCGGATACAAAGTGGCTGCTGGTGTGTGCCCCATCTTCTGATGGGGACCAGAAACACTGTGGATGTTGAACCTTGTCCAATTCTCCATTGGCTAAGAGAAGAAATAATATAAAAAGAGAGAATTAGTTTAATTTAGGTAAATATGAATTGGTGTCACTAGAGAGGCACTGGTTCAGCAAGGGAAAGGCATGGCCCTCCATCCTCTGTGCTTTGTATAAATGCTGTTAATTTTATTAGTGCTGTGGCTTCCAAAAAGTGTAGTATGATTAAAATCTTAACATCTGCGGCTGCAGTCACAGGTCTGCAGTGACGGTCTGCAGACTGACATGCCTGGCACTGTGACAAGTTAGTGGTTTTGTATATCTGCCCTGACTAACATCTGTGGCTTTCGTGCGGCCCTGATGTGAATCACAGCTCCCGCAGGGGTGGTTAAAGTCTTGCCCTGCAGGCAGCCTGGGAAACCTGTGCCTCTGTTCAGCTAAGGAACACTTGAGTGTTTTCTTCTTCCTCAGCACTGAGTCAGAGCTCCATGTTTTTCGCAGTGTTAAGGCTTAGCTTCCAAGTCCTGGAACAACCTCCCCCATGCCTCCCAGCTCCACGACTACTCTTCCCACTGGGCTTTTCTTCCTCTTTCCTCCCTGCTGCCTTCACCAGTGTTTCCTTCCTGCTTTTAAAACCCAAGAACCCAACCCAGTGATATGGGCCTGTCTGTGCAATGCTGATGGTTTTTGTCCTGTTCTGAGAAGCCAAAGGAAATGGCTTCTGTCTGCCTTAGCTAGCTCCTTGTTTAAAGGGCTCATGTTGGTCATGATACCATTTCTGCTGTATCAGTACCATACCTAAGGCCCCCCAACTCTTTTGCATTTGTCTGTGGTATCACAGTACTGTAAATTAGACCCACAGGGGTGTGCGGACTGAGTCCTCACAGCAACTTTCTCCTGAAGCAGCTGGTGTTGCTGCCATGTCATTGAAAATATGTCAACAAATGTACAGTTATTTCATTGCACAAATTTGTCCAGACGCTGGTAATAAGATACCAGCTCCATAAAGCCTCATCAGGCCAGACAAGATGTGTCACTCTGGGCGCACTGAACCATCTCACACAGCCACATAGTCTGGAATCCAACCTGTAGAGTCTCCTGGACATGTATGGCATGAGGAGAAGGAGTGAGGGAGAGAAATGCATCCAGAAAACATAGATTGGTCTGGGATCTTGTTCCAAGTGAAGATGGGAGATTTTTTTCATTCTGTCCTTGCCTTCTTCATATGTATTTTAATAAGTATTTAAGATTCTTTGTCATTTTTTGTTTTTTTACATGTGCTTGTGTGAAGTTGCACGCAGTTAACATGCCATCCCACAGACAGCATCCTGTAACAATTTCAGATGTGGTTTATTGAGATAGTAAATTGAGAGCAATTTTTAATTTGGTTGGGATATAAGAACAGCCAAACTGACTGTTTCTCTTGTTGGTTTCAACATTATTTTTGGCCAGACAGTTCTTAGAGGGTGTAAATGTGCCAGACATCGATCTCTGAAAGAGGGATCAGCTGTTCCTGGACAGTGCTGGAATACTGTATCTATTTATTTATACATATATATATATATATACATATACATACTTTTATTTATTTTAGTACATTGACTGAATAATATATCCAGCATGGAAAGAGCTTGTAAAATGCTGAGTTATGTGTTGGACTTTAGCTCAGCCCAGGAAAATCTCTCACAATGGAGAGACTCCACATAGGGGAAACCTCAGATGTTGGAGTGAGGGAAGATTTGGAGGTCTTGCCAGTGATGCTTGGTAAGTGGTATGCTATAAATGGGGAACTACAAGAAGCCAACTAGCACCATCACCCAGGGGACTTTTGCATTTAATATGGCCATTGAAACTGAGATTTGAGGCTGCGTGGGACAATGCTGTAATGGCAGAACTGTAACAGGCTCCCTTTGTGGCAGAATTACAAAGCTGGCAGTATGTGCTGAAGTGCTCCTTCTTGCTAAGCCTGTAATATCAGTTTGGGTTCTGTTCTCCTCCGTTCCCCTCCAGGAACTGGTTCATATTTGGGTAGAATAAGTCACTGTTTGTGTGTTTTATTTCTTTTCTGCTTACAGTTCTTGAATCACATGGCAGGTTAGAGGAAGAGAACTCAAGTCAGGCTAAAACCATCAGGTTGCATGCAGGATCCTCCATAATGTGTCAATGCAAGTCTTCAACTCTCCTCCCTCTTATTCTCTTTGTGTTGATGTTTTTTTGAGTAGTAAATAACGAAGTTCAGCTCTCCCCCGTTGGGCTCTGGCTCCAGCATCCCTGGTGCTGTTCTCCAGGCTGTTCCTTGGGTTTGATCCTGAACTGCTCTTATGAAGGCCTCTGCGTAGATTCCTGTTTTCTTGGGTTTAGTTTTTTTTTTTTCGTGCTGTCTCTGCTACAGGGACAACGTTCTATACTCGTTTCTTTCTGCTTCTCTGTCTTGTGACCCCATCCAAGAGCGATGGGGGAGAATTTGATAATTCCTGTTTAGAAATACCATGCAAGACTTCATTTTGAAGCAGGGATAAATATTTACTGACACTTTTGAAGCAACAGATATAAATAGATACAGAAGTTATAACTGCAGTTTTTGTGTTGAGGTAAATGATCATCAGGCTTTTCACACGTTTGGAGTGTGGTACCATTTTCTGCCAGCCGTTTCTTCATGCTTCCCTGCCAGCATGATTTGTGGGGACCTCTCACTGTATGTGTGCTTTCCTCTCTAGAGATAACAGCGGTTGATTAGAAACTGTGTTCCCTGGAGGCCAGGTAGCCTGCTGGGGCAGTTTCCTAGAGCTGTGTACAAAATGAGCTGGTGGGAAGTCTGAACAAGTCCTGTGAGGAGGAGCTGAGGGCCCTGGGGGTGTTCAGCCTGGACAAGAGGAGGCTGAGAGGCAACAAGATCACTCGCTACAACTACCTGAAAGAGGATTGTAGCATGGTGAAAAATCAGTCTCCACTAATGAATGACAGGACAAGAAGAAGTTTAGATTGGAGCTGAAGAAGAACTTTTTCCCTGAGAGGGTTGTCAGCCCCTGCCCCAGGCTGCCCAGGCAGGTGATGGAGTCCCTGTCCCTGGAACTGTTGCAGAGCTGTGTAAGTGAGACGCTGAGGGACATGGGTCAGTGGTGGGGGCTTGGCAGTGTGAAGGGAGGGGTTGGACTTGAGAATCCTCAAGATCTTTTCCAATCAAAATGATTCTATGATTCTATGGTTGTGCCAACCTGGAGAACTGTGGGGATGACATGGGATCTTCTCTGCAAAATAAAGGCTACCTTGGCTCTAACCTGCGTCCTGGCCAGATAAGTAAGTCTGAATTGAAATTGCATCCAGTTTTACCAAAAGTGTATTTTATGGGGATGAATGATAGATCACCTTGGACAGAGGCCAAGGAGTTGAGCCAGCAGTGCACGCCTCCTTGCAGTCATGCAGAGAATCAGAATCACAGAAACATTTAGATTGGAGAACCTGTAAGATCACTGAGTCCATCTACTAACCAAGCACTGCCATGGCCACCACTAAACCATGTCCCTAGAGCCTCATGGAATCTGATCTGCTGATTCCCTTGCTTTGCTCTGTATTCTTCCATTGAGCACCCCAGGTACTGTAGCAGTGACATATTTATGGTTCAAGAGGTGCTGATGCTCCTGAGAGGTGTGTCTCTGGCAGCCAGGACTAAAAGGGCTCCATGTCATGAGAAGTATTGGCTTCTGGGTGATTTGTAAAGCAGAGGCCTGAACTGGTTGTGCTCATTAAAAGTTTCCGTCATAGAAGTAGGGTTAGTAAAGCTGGGGACGGGCCAGATTTCAGTTTGATTTAAGAAATTCTGTCTTCCCTTGCTTTCTCATGAGTGCAATATCATTTATTCATTTAGAAGCAGGTACTGAGAGATGTCCCTGTTGGAAATAAATATATGTGGAGTTTGGCATCTAGGAAGGGAATGATATTAAAGACAAAAATTCTGTAAGGTACAAATCTGAGAAAAGATTAAAACTTGCTTGGGTTATAAAGATGTTGCAGTAGTTATTTACTGTAATAAAGCTTTTCAGAATGGCAAAACAAGTATTAAAGAGGCTGTTTAGGAGGTTTACATTACTTCAGTAATGATGGAGAAGTAGGGAACAATGTTTGCTAGTAGCACTGATTTGCTTCTAAAAGTAAACTCTGTAGACAGCTGGACATAAATACCTTCTAGACAGCCTCAGACTTCAGAAAAGATTGACTAGTGACACTTCAATTTGGATAAAAGCACATTAACTCACGTTGTCAGATGAAGCTTTTTCTACACCGAAGGTTCAACGTAGTAGTTTGGAGAGAGGCCCTTGGGAACAATTGTAGGAAGCACAAGCTTTGTATGAGCAAAGAAGTTTCCAGAGCAACTTGATCACAGAAGGCCCAGATATGAAAAGGATTTACTTTGTGGAATTGTTCTGTCATCACTCAGCAATATAATTGACTTCTGATTAGGAAGAAGATATAGCTGAATGATTGAGGTAATAGTCCTCTTCAAAAGGCAGAGCTCTTACTTAAACAGCAACTGCTCTGATAAGAACAGGATGCTTTTGACTCCATTGTACCGATTTTGATGTAACAGCTGTTGTTTGAACAACTTGTTTCTCCCTCCTTCACACTCCTTCTTCCTCCTGTTGCAAATCAAAGGAAGAGTGGTGTGTGTTTGGTTGGTTTTTAAATAATAAATTTCTCACTTCTGGAAATGTTTTTGTCATGTGCTTCCTGTACTTGATGGCGTCTGGGACCTGCTGCTGTCTGGGTGTTTAAAGTGGTGATGCTGATGATTGCAGGATTCTTATCTTACAGACTTTTTCTTCTGTTAGTACCTCAAATGATGCATGAGCTAAAAGTAAGCCAAGATTTGTACCTCCCACAAGTGGCAGAAAGACTGATACAGAAATTATGGTCATCTCGCTGAGAAGATGATGCTTAAAATTTTAGAAGAGGAAATGTTGGTCCAGAGTGGTGAGCAAGGGGTATGACTTAGGTGCTTCTCCTGGGCAGACCAAGTTTCAGTTCTGCCTCTGAGCAGCCTTCAGCCTGGACCTGCATTAAACAGCACTACAGAAGAACCTGTCTGAAGACTTGAATCTTTCATAGTAATCTATGAAGAGTCAGATTATCATTTTGCATATTAGTGTTTACACTGTTGATAAGAGGGGGGAGATTTTGAAGCTGGTGTTAAGTTGGTCTGGATTTGGAATGAGTTGAGAGGCATTGCACAGTGCTTTGACTCTCTGTACAGGGATGTTCAGTGGTGGCTACTGCTCTAGACAGCTCAGCTCTTATAAGGCAGTTCCTATGAAAGCATTATCAGAAGAGAGATTTGAGTTGGGAGGGATGGAACTGCCTCTAAGGAAAGGAGGATGCACTTCTTCCCTTTCTCTTCCCATCTTCCACATGCAGCTGCCTGGATCCTCTGCTACATCCTGCTGATCCAGCTGCTGCCTTTCCCTGCGGACAGATTTAGTGTCCTTTTAATTCTGGCTAGAATTAAAGAAGAGACAATGTCTTTGAGGAGGAGAGAAAGCCTTTGTTGGGTCTCTAGGGAGCTCATTTGTACTGATACTCTTGGGTTTGCTAGTCAAGTGTGTCTTAGTTTCTGCATGCTTGTGCCTCTGAGATCTTCCTGTAAGAGTGAGATGAAGTGCCAATCTGCTGCTGTCTGCGGGACTATAGGCACGTTATTCATGGTTAACAGGAAGGGGAGGGAGAATTGGCAAAATATTTGTGCTGAAAATTGGATGTGTTAGCATTCCTGGCCAAATTCAAGGTTTGTTCTCTCGGCAAGTTGTGGATTCTTTCAATCTTTTTAGACTAAAGCACTTTTGATAATTTTTGTAAATCTATTTTACCAGTGATACTATCAGAAAATGAAAAGGTGTGTGGGAAAAGAGTGATCTCACCTTTGCCAGCCCTGATAAGAGGTATCATCTGGTATATTACCGTCTGATGTTGGATTTTATTTCAGTACAATAAAAAAATCTAAAAATTTTTAAAATGTATTATAGCTGCATTTTTTTCAAGCTGATATTAGAAGAAAAAAAAAAAGGTACAGAGATTGACTGTTTGCTGTTGAACACTTTTTTGTTGTTGAGCTTTGCCTAGTAGCCAAACTGAGTTTTATATGTCTGCCTTGAACACAGTTCACTCTTTCCAGAAACACCTTAAAACGGGCGTGCAGCCTGAATGGGAAAGGTTTTAAAACAGGTCTATTGGAAATCCACAATCAGCAGGAAGTAAATATACAGCCCAAAGTTTAGTGAAGGCCCCCCGTTTTTCTTCCCTTCTGTTCTATTGAGACTAAGTGTTCCCATTAGATTGGAGGTGTGAAAGGGTGCTGGATGCTGTCTGAGACAGATAATAAAGGAGTAAGCCAAGAACAGCATAATACATAAGATGTGAAATGATTCTCTTACAGGGCATTAATGAGCAGTGGCCCAAGCACAGCTAAACTATTGGTAGGTTTTTTACCTTTTCCTCCTAAACCTATGCCTTTCCCTCCCTGGGCAACCTGTCCTTCACAGTCATTAGCTTTGTCTCTTTTTTTTTTTTGTCTGCATTCAAAAGTTGAACCTTTTTATCCACAATTGACGTGTTCTCCTGTAGGATGGAGAGCACTACCATGCTATAAAAGCATTTATAATAGAATGGCTCGTTCTTGTGTTAGGAGAGAAATAATGGACGTGAGATACAGCTTTATAGTTTGAAGCTGTCTAAATTTAGAGAGTGGTTGTGCATTGTAGCTGAACTGATCTAATGTCAAGCTGGTGCAGCAAGGAGAGGGTTTGCTCCCAGCGTTGTGCTCCCACTCATCTTTTTTTGCACCAATACATACTCAGTTCCTTCCTTCTCAGTATAGATAAGTTTCCTACCAGCTTAACTCCCTGAATCAGCTCACCGTGGATCCAGGCTTGGAAGCTGGGGAGGAGATCTCTGGATTTAGCAGCCACAGGCCATTAGATCATCTAAGTGAAGGTACAAAACCACCTTCTAAATGAACTCTCTCGTGCCAGTAGCATGTGTCAGTATTTGAAAAGGGATTTGCACTTGTTCTGCTTTCTCCCACTGTGACTCAATGTGTGGGGCAACCATTGCAAAAACAGTGCTTTCATCTTACTTTTGTTTTCCAGAGTTAAGTTACCTCTCCTGGAAACAGCTGCATTTGCTTACAGCCACCAAAATAAGCGCAGAGAATTGTGGGCAAATGATTTATACAGCATATGCTCTGTGTTGTTCTGTGTGTTACAGCCAACTTGAAAAAATAATTAAAAAGGAGAAAAAAAAAATGTTTGGCTGTTTCTTGTTGGATGTTGTTGGATACTTAATGGAGCTCGTTGGCAGTAAAGTGCTCCCTCCCCAGGGATCTTTCCTGAGTCATTATGCTCAGTGAAGGATGATCTGGATGAGTCTGCTGCATAAGAAACTGCTGCTTCTCTGAAGTGTGGAACATTTGCTGGACATAGGAGCTGCAGAAGGGGCCCTATCAGGCCCCTCTGAGCATCTACAGGGGGAAAATGCATTTGAGATGCTGAAGGGCAGCAGAAGGGTCACTGTCTCTCTGTAAATATGTAATAACAGACGATACCTTTCAGGGGGAAAAAAAATAGTCCTTTAAGGACAGTGTTGATCCCTATAAAGTCACAGATAAACAGTAACTGAGTTAGAAGAAGGCTTTTAGTCATGAGATACGCCACTTTAAAAACAGCAGTTAGGGTGGGAAAAAGAAGGGTGAGTTCAATAGCCAGTTGGGCTCTTTCTGAAACATTTTCACGCTTTTCAGAAAGGGCTTTGAGTTGATGACTGTAGCAGGCTATACTTGCTGTAGGGAGGTCGTGAGCTGTCCCATACTTGTTTGTAGTCACTGTCAAGATTCAAGACTAGTGAGTAATGCCTGTTTTGTGTGATAGATGTGTGTGCCTGATGTTTGCCTCCTGTGAGGGCAGGAGAGAGTATGCACAGGTGAAGGGTTATTGAGCTGTAGAAAGTCATGAGGACAGCTTACAAGGGGATCTCTGCAAAAGGCTTAATCCGCAAAGGGACATGGAGCAAAAATTTGTTGCTCTTTTGCTCCGTTTGGGCTTTCTTCTGAAAGCATGTGCTTTCAAGAAGGATCTTACTGTGATTTCCAGATGTTAATATGATAGTATTTTTAATGTTGTATTTTAAAAGAGAAGCTTTTGCTGAATGTAACCTTGGGCAAAGTTTAAAACAAACAAACAAAAAGTGAAATGGGAAGTGATAAAGAGTTGGCAGTCATACAACTATGGATTTGTGTGGGAAGGCAAAAAGTGTGCTCTCTTATCATAAAGAACAAAATAACAGGCCATGGCTCCTGTCCCTTACACAGGCAGAGAAGGGTACCACCTGCTACCTCTGGTCCTTCTGTACCCCTCAGTACTGAGCCTCAAACCTCTCCTTTAGAAGAGGAAGGCTGCCCAGATGGCAAAGCCATGTGCAGGTTGGTGTGTGTGCCTGTGATTTCAGGGCCTCCTGCAGGCTTTCAGCCTCTGCCGTCTCTGTGGACAGAGCTGCCTCATGCCTTGGACATCTCAGGCATCCCACCATCTCCCTGTGCTGGATATCCAGGAATTGGGTCATCAGTGAGACCACTTCTCAGCTGGTAACAGTCAGCTGCTGCTGCACCATGCAGATGTGCACTGTGTTGGAGGGCACTGTTCTGTCCTGTGTCCTTGAAAGGAGGTAGAAGTCCAAAATTACTCTAAAAACAGTAAACATTTGTTGGAAGGAACCCAGAACGGCAGCCAGGGAAGGTCATTGCAGCTGTCTTACATTGCAGCGTGTGTTAAGACACAGCAACATTTCTCTTCTGGAATTGCCTTGATTCAAAGTCCTCATCAAGATGAAGTATACTGCAAATACCCACATTTCCGTGGGAATTGCTGTGAATGCAATGGACAGTTGGATGAATGTCTCAGTATTTACCTCACTGTGTGCAATCTTAGTTTAACTAGAAGCCAAGGGCGCAGATGAAACTTCAAGCCAAAAACAAATATACTCCATCTATCACTAAAAACTGATACATGGGCTTGAAGTGCATTATTTTAACCCCTGTATTGCCACCATCCCAATGAGGAGGCTGGAGAAGCAACTTTGAGATGGATGGCAAGGGAAGTGGGTGCCTGCATGGGAATTGCCTGAACTGGGTCTGGCCCCTGGGGGTTGGATGAGCAGTTGGGGTTCCCTGTTGATCCTGCCTCCCTGCAAAGGGTCAGAGAGGGGTTAACTAAATGGAGCAGCAAATGTCTGCTGGCTCTACCCCAAATGTTTCTGATGTCTCCTGGCTGTGCCAGATTGCAACAGCACATGTCATGCTGGAATTGCTCAACCAGCTACCTGGCTCCATGGCTATGTTTCAGATTTTCCTGGGTCTTTGGAATTGCCTCTGCCTTGGATTAGCAAAGAGAAGATGGCTGCCACCTATGTGGGCCCCAGTATGCTGTGGCCTGGTTTTGCAAGCTGTACCTTGCAACTCCTACAGAAAGTTGCTATGACCCATGCAAGCTCCCAAGAAAGCCACTTGAGGCACCAGATAATTTTTAGGGAAAGCTTTCCTTCTACATTTGATCCAAATGCTGCTTGCAACCCTGGACAATCTCCTGACTTGCTGAGCACAGTGGCCAAATGGTGGTGAAGCCTGTGCTGTGCCCTGTGGGGCATGGTGGTGCATTATGCACAGAAATGGAATATCAATTATATATTTTTAAAACCCATGGTTCTACCATGTCTGTGTAATTAGTGTCTGCCATTGGGTATCTGAGCTCTACAGAAGGAACACTGACAGCATTTGTGATGTGAATGGTAATATCTGAAGAAGATGTGACCACACTAGGAGGTGGGTTTTTAAGCCAGTCAGTCAGGCCCTAGATGGACAGCGAAGGGAGTCGGAGAGAGCAGCTGGAGATGTGATGGATGACTAGAAAATCCCAGAATGTTCAGGGTTGGAAGGGTCCTTTAGAGATCAACTAGTCCAACTGTGTCCTCAATCTGATGTTGTGGGAAAACATTAACTTGAATGACGTTGAAAGAGTCCAAAGGATGACAGCAGGTGATTTGAAAGGTGATTTGTATCCACAAACTCCTTATTTTCTTGATAGTTGATACTCCCTAGATACTTTCTTTAGGTTGAAGAATGCTCTCATTGCCTACAAACCTGGAGGATCTGTGTTTGGTGTTCAACTGGCATGTCCAAGGAATCTGCTGCGGACTCAACTGAATGTAGGCATCTAGTTCTACTGTAAGAAATGAGGGACCTGTTTGTTCAGCTTCAGGGCACTGTGCATCACTCAACACTTGTCTTATGGAGGAAGAGACGACAGTCTTCACAGAAGATCTCCTTCCAGTAGCAAAAGGCAGAAAGAGTCTTTGTCAAGTATGTGTTAGACAAGAAATTAGAGTGGAAACAAGGTTTTAAACTACATATTTTACACTTTGGTGTTCCTATCCAAGTTTCTCCTAGGCTATACATGTGTTGGGGTGAGATTTTCGAGAACTAGTGGATTTTATGCCTTTTGGTGTCTTAAGTCTTTGAATGTGCTCCACTTAAGAATAAGTTTCCTTTCCAGCTGCATCATTAAATGTATTTCTAACTGAAATATGTATTTAATCAGCTGCCTCAAGGGGTTCTTTTTTAATAGGGAAGAACTCCAAATCTGCTTATTTTCATGGTAAGATCACAAGTCAGCCACCACTGTGTATTTTGGCTCTTTAGTTCACATGTGCACTTACGCATATTCTTCCTGTCCTTGCGGATTTTCCCACCTATGCTGTGCAGATCCCACAAACTGACCCTTCTCTTCTTATATCTCTGGGGACATTCAAGACCCACTTGGATGAATTCCTGTGTGACCTACTCTGGGGGTCCTGCTCTGGCAGGGTGGGTTGGACTAGATGATCTTTTGAAGTCCCTTCCAGCCCTTGCGCTTTTGTGATTCTGTAAATACAAAGTTTCCCGTGTCAATTTGGCAAGTAATTGTCTCGTTTTCTTTTGAGGTTAAGCTCTTCTTTTACAGAAGGAGCAGTACTGCTTCTTTGACAGAAGAGTACTACTGCTCTGCTAGTGGAGGTGTCTCAAATACTTCACACCTCTTTCCTTTTTTTTGGTAAATATTTCAGTGATGCTTTTTATCTCCACTGGTTCTCCCTGCTTTAACTTGCCACATTGGATTAAATTTACACTAACGCTATTTTATTTTATCATACTGGAGAGTGGTGTATGTCTATCAATATATGGGATAGAAATCTACTTTGGAATGGTAGCAGTTGATGGCTAGGCATAAAGCTGCTTCGAAATACTTAGGTGTGCTGATATAATGTCTAATTACAGAGAAGATATATGAAACCTGATTGTTACTGGATTTGCAGGCGCTTGCCTTGGGCTCAGCAAGAAGGAATTCAGCCAAAGCTGAGAACTCAAGTTTCTAATTGGAACACTGCACGGAGAAGATGCTGGAAGTATTTATCTTCTTCCAGCAGGAGGGAGCTGGTGTTAGAGCAGGTAGGTTGCTGGGGGAACACGGTCCTCCCTACCTGCAGTAGGGGCTCTTGAACTGACAGTGTGTCATCTGAATAGCGTAATTAAGAAGCCCAAGAGCCTGGGACATTTCCTTGGACAGTGGCTCTTCAAAGATGGGTGTTTATAAAGTAGTGCTGGGAAGTGGCAGTCTCACAGGGAAAGGTTCTCAAATGAAACAGCCAGTATGGTAAAGGTTGAATCACCTTTGAAGAGGAAAACCAAAGGAGGAGCAGTTGAATTGTTTTCTACAGCTCATAAAGGGATGATGTTGCTTTGGTGCTTGTATTCACCTCTGACCTGCACAGCCAGAGCTGGCTTGCCTTTTCTGCAGTGTCAAGATTTCTGTAGGGGCAGTAGTCAGAGGGGAAATAAGAGGTTGCAACTCTTTCCTGGCTGTATTCTGTGGAAGGCAGTTGGAATGGAAGGATTCATTTGTGTTCTTAATATTACTCTACAACTACCTGACAGGATGTTATAGGTAGGTGGGGGTTGATTTCTTCTCACCAGTAATGAATGACAGGAGAAGAGACTCAAGTTGCAGCAGGGGAGGTTTAGATTGGAGCTGAGGAAGACCTTTTTCCCTGAGAGCCCCTGTCAGCCCCTGTCCCAGGCTGCCCAGGGAGCTGGTGGAGTCCCCATCCCTGGAGCTATTACAAAGCCATGTAGCTGAGGTGCTGAGGGACATGGGTCAGTGGTGGGCTTGGCACTGTGAGGGGAGGGATTGGGTTCCTCGAGTTTTAAAGTTGTTTTCCAACCAAAATGGTTCTATGATTCTATATATCTATGGGGCACTTCCTAAGTAGAAAAAGTAGATCCCTTCTGTTAAAAGTGCTTGAGATGTTCATTCCTCTCTGAGAAGTAAGGATAAATACTTCTTGATCTGCCAGAAGGGGCTGTGTGGGTTTAATTAACGTTTGCAAAGTGCTTGTGGATAGCATCTTTCATCTCGGGATCTAAAGGCAAAATATATTCTAGGCATTCTCGCTCAGCTTTGCAATTATTCTTCCAGCTGTCGTGAACAGTGCCAACAAAAACTACTCTCCTGTCATCAAGGGATTGTTGATGCCTTGTGACTTGTTTTGATTTTGATATTCTCTTCCCCCCACTCCTTTTCCTCTCACACTTGCTACTCAAACGATAGTAGGCTCCTTAAATCTGAGAGAGAATAAAGAAGAGAACAAACCATATTTTTTTCCATCACAAACTATTTGTGTCTCATGTTAAGTTCTCTCTTGCCCCCCTTTTTTGGTCTATGCCTTTTGCCGAGGGTGATGATGTCTTTTTTCTTTTGTTTTTTCTCCCATACTTAGTATAATTTGATAATATTGCCATAATCATGTAATAATATTGCCACAGTTTATTAAATGCCAGTCACTCCAGGGGGTCATGCTGTTCCATGCCACTGTCATTTTAAGGTAGATGTGAAATACTAGGTGAATTTTTCCATTCTCTGGAGTCTGGGAAACCTGACTTCATAGTCACAGCAATTGGGGAGTTAAGGCCTGCAGCTTCTTCTCCCAAATGCTAATTTTATTGCTAACAGTGCTTTGTAAAAGCCTCTTTGTAAAAATCGATATTACTCAAATGTAGTTTTACAGGAAGGCTTGAATGTATATAGTCTCCATATTAAGCCAAACAATTTTTAGGTCAAATGCTTTGGGGTTCAACAGAGATTGAGGTGCAGCCTTTCTACAAGCTTATCTGTGTAAAAAGGGAAAAATGTCTCCGGTTTCCAAATACATTTGGTCTGTTGATGCTTGCTGTAGGACTGAGTCCCTGTACTCTGTGTCGTGCTTTCTCCACCCATCCCCACATGTCCTTGCAGCTGGTAACAGTGGTTGCCCACTGCAGGATTGGGTGGATTTGTAGGTGAGCGGAACATGGGCAGCCTACAAGGGAAGTGTATGGGCATGGGAAAACTGGATACCCCAACGCAGCCCCACAAGCCTATTGCTTAGGTAACTGTGGCTGTTACTGTTATTCTTGTGAGAATTCTTTAATCTTGTCTCAAAAAGCAGACGAGATTTAAAGGTGCAAAATATCATTTGAAGTCTTCGAATGTTTAAGCTCATAATTATCTGTGGGATTGAAATCTACAAAGGAAATTACTTCAAGAGTAGCTATGTATGGCCACTTTTATCAACCTGTTAACGCTAGATCTGTTTGCTTTAGCACTTAAACCCTTGCTCCTGTTTGCCCTTCAGATGAAATAATGCTGTGGGAGAACGAGCTGGAGTCTGTCCCACTGTGTGCTTCTCTATCAGAAAGTGAGCTTCTTCTTACTGACAAATTCTTTTATTATTGGCAAGGGTTTAAGAGCTAGAAAAATAAAATGCAGCGTGATAACTTGTTTTCCCCTCTTGAAATTCCAAGTCACACATTGCAAAGTATATGGCAAAATGTGATTATTCCTCCGCCTGGTGCTTCTGGCTTGGGAGATTTGATGCTTCAAGTTGAAATGAATGTCCCTGATTCCCACTAAGGCGGGGGGAGTTGCATGACTTCATGAAGATTTGTGTCTGTTTTTGTCAGTGTGAACTTGGTTATGAGAGTAGAGATGTCTGAGTCCCACATAAAAATGCAGCAAGTTTTCTTCTCCCCAGAAGAGAATTCTGAATTCTGCCAAGTTTGTCGTTGATGGGTTTCAAAATAATAAATCTTTGCACTCTGCATGCACTTCATTCCTTACTGTGATATTTGTTGGGTGAGGACAGCAGTAGCTGAGATGCAATCCACCACTGCCTCCCTGTGCTTTGGTGCCTTAAGAGGGGGTAGAATATCTTTGAGTGAATGATGACTTAACTAACAAGTTTGATTAAACCAAGAAATGAGCTGATCTGAGCATTCTAATAATTATTTGCTCTTGTATGCAACTGCTGAGACTGGAGCTTATGATAGTGTATTTCCCACTGCCTCTGGGCTGTGTGTCCTTTGTGGAAGTGGTGCACCAAGAAGGGTGTTCCCAGTGCCACTCTCAGGCAAGGAAGGCTTTCGAGTTACCTTTATTGCTAAGGAGCTCTTGATGTTTTCTTAAGAAATGTAGGGAAATGTTGCCCGGTATTTGGAAATTGTTTTGGTTTGCACTGTGTTTTGAAAGAGCTGGATTTTCCCTCCTCATTACCCCGCTTTCCTATGGGATGACTGTGCCCTTCATTTATGGCAATACACGTGTCTCATGGCAACTTGGGTGGGGGAATAAAGGGCAAGCGGTTTTGAGGAGAGACTGGGAAGAGGAAATGAAGCCAAATGCAGAAACTCCATGGACAAAGTTTATTCCTGTAACTTTGAGTTCTGATAATGTGCAGTTCTGGGGCGTAACAATCTTCACAGCTATGGGTAAGTTGAGTGAGATGAGCAGGCAGTGAGGCTGTCAAGCCATACCCTGGCCCAGGAACCAAACCGCTTCTCCACTGTGCATCATCTTGTGGTTTTATCACTGAAATAATGGGGCTCCTGCTCTTAAGAGACTTTTGATGTTCCAGTACATCTTTATCATCTGAAGAAACCTCACAATAACATCTCCAAGACTGTAATTCTGTCATTTCAAGCACAGCCTTGTGTATCATTGCCAGATAATTCCTTTCCCCTCAAATATGGGGTGCCATTATCATGTTATCATATTCCCATCTCAGCTGCTTTTTAGCTACTCTTAGCTCTGGGGCTGTTCTGTTCCTGGAGGAGAAGAGATCGTCAAGTTTGTCACGATTTCTTTTCTTCCGTATGCCTTAATTACAGAGCTTGAGAGGAGGGATTTTTCCCATCTCTCGCTTGTGTAGTTTATCTCATTGCAGGCCTTTCCTTGGGCTGGATTTAACTGGCAAGCCAGGTCTGTAGTTTAGTTGGTATTTAGTCATCCCTCACTTTAGAAGTTGAGCGGAAATCCATTCCTCCTGTTTGACCTCTCTGCTGTGCGCCTGACCCAGTGGCCTTTTTCCTTTTCCTAGTAGACTTGCATTTCTGAAGCTGGGTGAGTTACTTCTCCTCGTTACTGTGTCATGTTTTCCCTAAGCTGGTATGACGGATTCAATTTGTACCATCTAAGCAGTCTTGTTCACTGCAAGTGAAATCTAAAGACCTTAAGATGAACTTGGAAAACAAATTTGTTATTCCTTAGTATTTTCAAACTCCTTGGTCTCCCATACTTGTTTATTTTAGTAGAAATCTTGTGTTGAGCTCTTTTGTGTCTTGACTTTTAATGCCTGGCTTCTGGGCTACTTCAAGGAATAAGTATAATAGCCTTAAGCATCATCTAATGCTTTCCATGCCCAGGATCTCTAAGCCATAGACAGCTATATGTTCACAGCTCTGTGGAAATACAGCCATCTGGGAGGTGGAAGATGATATTGACTAGAAGAGCTGGATCACACTTCAGGCTGGGAGCAGAAGGTTGGGCTGAGACTGCTGTGGGGTGTTTGGCAGGATTTCTGGGAGGCTCCTGACTCATCTGCCTGTGGATATGAAGGCAAACTGACCTGAATTCAACTTCTCAGGTTCAATTGTTTGAAGTTTATGGAATTTAGTTCTTACTCGCAATGAAATTTGCCTGAAGGTTTGTCTTAATTTACTTCCAGAGTCAAAATTAAGCTAAGGCGAAAGAAGGTCACTTCTGCAAATAAACGTTTGGTGTGGTTAAAATAATTGGCTTGGATTAATACCATTTTAGTTAAAATAGAGTCATTTTCACTGGATGGCCCTGTAGTGAACTCAGAGCTGGGTTAGGACCCAGGAATTACTGCTGTTGTCAAAGTGTTTTGACTTGCTTTTATTCATGCCCTGTTTCTGTGCCTTTGATGTGGCACACTGGCAGGGCACCGGGGTTTTGTACCACATACCATGTGGTTATGTGTGTCGAGCTTTCCCTGTGCACAGCAAATCCACCACATCATCAAGTGAAACCTGCCTTGCTACGCTATGAGATGCCTTGAGTCTGACAGAGCACTGTGCATTTGAAATTTATTTTAAAGCAAGTAATGTTGTTTGGTTTGTTTGTTTTTTTGTTTTTTTTTCCAGAGCAGTAAAGCAATAAATGAGAAAAGCTTCCTTGATGCTTTTAGGAAATGACAATTTTTGTTTGTACTTTTTGTGAAATCTACAGCAAACACATTAACAATTCTGTGAAATGTAAAGGTTTGAAGGGTCCTCCAAAACTTAAAAAAATGGACTAAACCAAAAGCTTAGGCAACTCATGGATCTGTTTTCCCATGGAAAATGCTTTTCCCTTGCAGGCATAGTAAAGTCTGAATAATCTTGCCTAAAACTTAATTCTCAGATTTCAGGGCAAGTTTGCTTTAAACCTCTTCAATCTGCACACAGTTCATCATCTTGCCTGGCAAATGCTGTGGTGCTGGCTTTCCTTGTAGAATCAATAAACCGAGATAAAGAAGAATAACAAGCGCCGAGGTCTCTGAGCGAAGGGAGGAGATGGTGCTTTTGCAGGTACTTGGAAGAAATGAAATTTAAGCCATTTTCCTCATCTCAAGCTGCTGTTCTCCTTGTACGTATTGACTTTTAAAATCTTATTCATTCTCCAGTTCCTTGCTAGGAGGAGAGCACTTGCACTCATCTGAACTCTAGCAGATAGCTGTTAGGTAAGTGTGTGAGCAGGAGAGAGGCACCTACAACTCCTCCCGAGCACTACAGATAAAATTTTCCTCTGTAAAAAGCATGCGTACGTGCTCTCAGTGTTAGACTTTGTATATTTTACCTTGAGTAGTTGTCCTTTCTACCTGAATTATGTGGCTACATTTTAATTGTAGCAAATAATCTGTTTTGATTGTGATGACTGTTTGATAAGAATGGGATCTTACATACCTATAATTGTTACAGACAGCTTTGATTGGCATCAGGAATTACTGTCTTGGCAGTGGTTTCAGCCTGTCAGTAAATATCTGAAGCTTGTATGAGTTGCCTGTCTGTTAAATGCAAGTATCAGTTGTCACTGACCCCATGATAATGCTTCTTTGTCACAAGAATTAAAATTGTACTGCTGCCTTTCCAAATGAATGATTAATTATTTATTAGAAAAAAGATAAATAGGCTTGAAAGGTGGTGCTTAGTTAGTCTGATAATTTAGTTCTGTGATAACCTGCTGTTTAAATTGTACGTGTTTATGTTCTTCATTTTGTTTAGTTAATAAAGTAAATACAGCTGGGACCTCTGGTGTACCAGTTCCCTTTTTGCTAGGAACAGGCACAAAGCGAGAGCCACCCCAGCCTACTTCCAAGCAAGTTCTGTGAAGCTGTGGAGGAATCACTTCTGTTTCTTGAGTGCTGATCAGTCTGTGAAACTCAAGACTGCAGGAGCTGCAGAAGCATGTGGTTCTTCTCCCCCTTTCCGCTCATGCTCATCTGGAAGCACTTAAAAGTACATACAATGATTTGGTCTCTGGGATCTGTTCGTTTTCAGTGCTTACAGAGTGTGCTCTGGGGCCAGGACAGCATGGTGTTAGCCCTTCTGTCTAGGTGGCTGTGGGAAGACCCAGTGCTGCACTGTGAACATTTTGAAAGATGAAGGCTGAGAAGGGGATGGACAGTGTGCTGGGTCCTGCTGCTTCTTTAGTGTTAGTCTGGGGAAGAAGAGGAAGTCAATTAGCTTAATTGATTTTATTTAAATTTTTTTCCTTAAGCCAGGAAGTGTTTCACTCCACAGGTCAAGGATTTTCCCCAGGCAAAAGGACGGGAAATATTGGCTAGAAGCCCAAAGCTCTTGGGACCAAGAGTGCTTCTTCCCTTGGAGCTGAAGTGTCTGAAATATGGAATGCAGAGAAACTTGAAGAGTCTGCAGAACTGCTCAAAGAAAGAGATTTCCTCAAGCCTTACTTTATAATATATACAAATACCTAAATGGTGGATGTCAGGGGTTTGGGCATCCCTTTTTTCTATTGTATCTAGCAAAGGAGAAGGGGTAATGGAACAAAGCTGAAGCACAAAAAGTTCCATTTAAACATATGGAAAAACTATTTTACTGTTCAGGTGAGGGAGCCCTGGCACAGACTGCCCAGAGGGGTTGTGGAGTCTCCTTCTCTGGAAGTCTTCAAAACCTGCCTGGATGTGTTCCTTATCTAGGTGGACCTGCTTTGGCAGGGTAACTGGACTAGATGATCTTTAAAGGTCCCTTCCAACCCTACCATTCCATGATTCTATGATAAAAGTGCATTTTTGTCATCGATGGTAGCCTGTTGGCAGGGTCCTTTGCTTGGACTTCGTAAATACTCTACCTTCTCTTTGTGATAGGATCAGAGTGTGCAGGTTGTTGTGTGGCAGCCAGCAAGTACAGTTGCTCCTAATCCCTTAGAGAGCAGTTGCTAGCCCTGAGAGAGGATGTGAAGGAACCTCATCTTCTCCCTTATGGGGAGTTCCTATGTTCCTGTTCAGGTAACTCTGTTTTTGTGACTCGATTGCCTGTCACAACACAAGGTCTTTCTCTAATTGGTCTTCAGCCTCAAATATTGGCATCATCATGCCAAATTCCCTCTCCTGCCGAGGTGTCCAGTTCTGGTCACTAGGTGGCCGTGGCTCAGGGCTCTATGTGTGGTTCAGGGTGGCTAGAGAAGCAGTGCTGATAAAAGCCTGTGGTTTACACCATCTAAGGGACTGCATTACCTGAACACAATGGGTGGGACAAAGCTAAAGTCAGCACCAAAAGAAAGAGGCAGGGAGCTGTACATTTGTCAAATTATAACTATGTTTTTAATGCGTTAAATACTTCAAAAAATGAAATCCCACATGGTCTTATGGTTTTGAAGGAGAGAACAGGGCTGCTTTCTTTCAGTGAGAAAAGAGGTTAAAAAGCAATAGATTCTCTTAAATGATATCTTACTAACTGTATTTCTTCATACCATGGTTAGAACTTTAGACTTTACAAAAAGCGTTTTGTTTGTTTGTTTTTAGGAGAAATCAAAGTGCTGTAACCTGTTGGATAGTCATGTTGGAGGCATATCAAACATCTTGTGTTAGCAGAACCAGACAAAGTTGAGGCTAATAACACAAAACTGAAGTAAAAGTGGGTATTTTCTTCCTATTTTTATTATAGAATTCCCATTTCGATCTGGATTGTTGGTTTCATTTTTCTAAACGAAATTTTGCCTCCTTGTGAATCAAAACCCCTGAGATATGCTATGCTTTCATCCTTCATATGCACCTTTCTTGGGTGGGATTCTCCTGTAAAGGATATGGGAGTCTCTGGACTGCTACAGTGAAAGGAAGTCACTTTGGTTTTATTCTCTTGAGTGCTTTTTCACAGTTTCTGCAGTCTCAAAGCATGACTTTATAGAAGCTAAATTAAATTAAAAGGAGATCTGAACCATTTCAGTTGTGTGTTTCTTCTTTGCAACAGCTGGGTGCTTATCAGAGATGTACACAGTAGTAGGGATGACGCAGTAAAACTAAAGCTACCAGTGTTCACCAGTGTGTGCTAATTGCATCAGATACTGCAAATTCCAAAACCTCCCTATGTTCAACCAGGGACGAGACAGTGCTTTGACAATGGAGTGAACCTCTGCCCTTAACAGTTGTGTTTTATTGACACTTTTGCTTTGGGCTGTAATTCTTGGGACCAAAAATCTCTCCTTGCTCTGTTTGCTGCTCAGGAGTGAGACAGAGGTGGGCACCCTGAACAAACCTTTCAGAGGAGCATACCCTCTACAACTGCCTAACAGGAAACTGTAGTGAGGTGAAGGTCAGTCTCTTCTCCCCAGTAATGAATGACAGGACAAGAGGAAATGGGCTTATCTTACACAAGGAGAGGTTTAGACTGGAGCGGAGGAGGAACTTTTTCCCTGAGAGGGTTGTCAGCCCCTGTCCCAGGCTGCCCAGGGAGCTGGTGGAGTCCCCATCCCTGGAGCTATTGCGAAGCTGTGTAGCTGAGGTGCTGAGGGATGTGGGTTAGTGGTGGGCTTGGCATTGTGAGGGGAGGTGGTTGGTCTCAAGGAGCTTCAAGGTCTTTTCCAACCAAATGATTCTATAATTCCATGACCCTATGTATCTTCTGTGGAGATGTTAAGATTTGTAGCAGAAGAAACAGTTCTGTGGAAGTTAAAGCCTGAGGGTTGAATCTCCTTGTTGCAAATCACAGTTTCTTTGTATGGCTGAAGTCTTGATCTGGGTTTGCTGGTCCCAAATTTGAGCAAAGGTGAAACTTGCATCTGAGTCTATAATGATCCAGTTCCTGACAACCTTAGCACGATTGCCTCTGCTGAAATATCTCTGTTGTGTCAAGTTTCCCAGGTTAAGTTTTTCTTCAAAGCAAGGGAAGCTCTGCAGAGGCTTTGGTAATGTCTGTGTTGTGTAAAGTTCATGGTGCAAAATTAAACAAAATGCAGAGCTCCCTGTGTCATACCAAAGAAAGGCATTTTAATTGAAGACAGCAATGCTTTTTGTTAATGGCAGGCAGCTGCTTGTCATTGCACATCTTCACAGCACACTGAAGCAGTTAGATGCCAAACATCATAAAAGACTCGGGTCTTCAAGAGATTGGAGGGAATGGAGGCTCTGTCAGCTCTTGAGTGTTTATTCAGATGTGTGCGCTGTCTGGAGTGCTCTTGTTCCCTAATGATGGCTCTGCCTTTGGTTCTGGGATGAATCAGAACAGCTCACTGGGGGACAGGATTTAGAAGAATACAGGACTGAAGCTTGCAGGGCTCCAGTTATGCCTCTGGCTCGGAATGATTCCCCACGAGCCACCTAGGCTGTGTCTTGCTGCTGGGCTGAGTGACAGATCTGCCCAGGAATGGGCTGCTGTGCGTGAAGCCTGAACAAATGGTTCATTTGCATGGTTAGTTCATATGTTTGCAGAGTCTGTTTCATGCTGTAAAGCGCTAAGCTTCATTTCTGATGAGCAGGTGTTTGGCAAGTAAAGACACATCACACCATCAGCTGGGATAGAGGAGGAATCTGCTACCGGAGTCTCGATTCAGAAGTTGTGGCTGGTGTTCAGGAAACTTTGAAGAGTTTTCTGAAGTTCTTTGCTTGAAAATGAAACAAGAGAACCCTGCTGAGCTCCCAGTCTTGTGCTTAAAAATGGTTCTGGGCAGCAGGATCTATTTCTTGGAAGTGCTAGGAAGAAGTTGAGGATATAGTTAACTCCTAGGAGGGGTCAGGTCCTGGGTCCTCTTGGCTTTGTGTGTCTCTGTTTCCTAGCAAAGTGTCTCCTTGGCTCTTCATTATTCTGAGGTTATTATTTAGCCTCTTGTTCTTTACAAAGTCTACTTCAGTACTGAACTTTTGAACATGACTCAAGGCACAAATAAAAATTTGTTTCAAGGCAAAGTGGTAACTTCAGATCTCTCAAGGTGCCAGTCTCAAGGTGTCAGTCTCAGCAGTGACTTGGGTTCATCCTGATACCTTCCCTGTGTACAGTCTCCTTCTGAGTTATCAAATGAATGGGCTTAAGCTCTTTTTCTCTCAACAGCTTCATCTGCCTCCACAATTGTCACTCGAGTGATGGCTCTGGCTGGAGGAGCAGCAGGTTGCCTGACTTGGTGTTGCTGGGGCTGTAGGTCCGTGTAATGCCGCTCGCTGCGCGGGCTGTTTCTCTTTAGCATTCCCATGTCCTCGCGTGTGGGTTTTTGTTTGGATTGGCAAGCGTGAATGATCATTTTTGAAACACTCCTGCAGATATGAAAGCTCTTGTCCTGAAAAAAAAAACCAAAAATAAAGTCTGTGTGCCCTTTCATCTTGGAAAGATTACAGAGGGCTTTTAACATTTGGGAGATACTGGACAAAAGATGCTATTGGAAGGCAAAGGTGCAAACCAGGGTTTTTTATATGCAGCCTTGCCCTGGCTCTGCCCTCAGAGAACGCAGTGGCAATAATAGCAATTATTTTAGTGAAAGTTGGAGCAGTCTCAGAAGGTCCCACCCATGCTAAATTTTTTTTATAGTGTATTTTCCAGTGAGATTTCAAAGCTATAGGAGTGACGTAAGCAGCAGCCCAGGAGATGGATTTGTTGGCTGTTTGTGTGGCTCTTTTGTAGGGATAAGTAGGTCAGTGTTACCAAGCAGTACTCGTGACACTTCACCCTGAGAGCAAAGCATAGCTGTTGGTCTGTTTTCTGGCCACTTGCTTCATTCACTGTTACGTGTTTTGCCTTCAAACTGGCACATGGTGATTGAAATCTGCACTTGCTGTGACACTGCCTTTCTTCCAAGGGTCTGAGCCCTGGTTTCTGTAACACAAATGTGCTGATTAACTAATTGGATCACTGTGCTGCTGGTGGGTATGGAATATGCAAAAAGGAGATGGGAGGTATTGATTCCCAGTTCAGGCACAACCTTTTTATAAGCATGGCTTTTCTAGTGTTGAAGCTACTCAGAGGAGTTAATACAGCATCTCAACATTTCACAGTTGATGTGGTGCAAGATGTTTGAACTGGAAGGTAAACAATTAGTTTTGGCCCTCTTCTTGAGGACCTCAGAGCATTTTACAAACAGCTATTCTTACTTTGTCCTTCTGTAAGGGAAAACTAACAAAAGATCTGGGCTACTAGAATACATTCAGTTCCAAGCAAACCTCAAACTTCAGTGCTACACAAGTGATGTGTCAGAAATAAGCACCCTTTTCCTCCTTCCTTTTATTCTTTTACTTGAGGGGGTGGAGGGGTAGCGTGTCCCCTCCACGTTTCTTGTTATTTTGGGTTTGGTAGGTTGTTTGGCTTTTTTTAATCTTGAACTTGATTGAGGCTAAGGGGCCAGGAGCACTCCACTAAAAAGTTCTCCCATGTTTCTGGCACGTCTCACTCCCAGGCTCAGGTTTTACTTCAGAGTCAGAGCTATGAAACAATTTAAGCCAGACTAGCAAAAGGTGCTGATTTTTTTCCTGTCTCCCAGGATCATCTTTTGAGACCATCAAAGACAAACATCTTCAAATAAGTTCTCTGGTAGTGGGGGGCTATGGGCACGGCTCAGCACAGGCGTGCCCTTTCATTCCTGTGGAAGTAGGATGGTTGGAGGGTGCAGATCCATCAGTCTTTGTGTAGTTAAGTCTTTTGGTCTTGTTGCAAACAAATTTGTAAGATGTTTTACATCCTGCTGAACAGGAAGTTGCTCTTGATTATATTTCTAGTCTCTGTTGCTATTTGTAACCCATGAGATCCTTTGGGAATTGCTGAGGAATGCTGTGAGTGAGGGAACTGGAGCGGATGAAGCAAATTCCCTGAGGTTGCACAGAAGGTCTGAGACACAGCTAGGAGTAAAACCCCAGTCACCCGACACCCTGTCCCTTGCTTTAAGTACTGTACAAGAATTTCCTCCTACTGTGCCTCTAATAGAAACTGCAGGGCCAAATTAAGTGGGCAGATTGTAATCACTGCTGCTGAGCTATCCCAGCTGTGGAATTACTGCAGCCCTCTGCTCTTTGCTACTAATTTGGAAAGTTTGCTGTCTGTTCCCCTCCAGTGTTCCACCTTGCCACACTTCACGTTGTGGGAAAAAGAGCTTGAATGACCATAAAGAGCCCAGATGTTGTGACCAGGGGCAGGAAGCACAAGTCAGCTACCCACTGATTTGTGAAGCTAAAAATAATGAGAACATTAATATGTATCTCTCCTTTCAGCTCACTGGGCACACTGGCATCTCCAGGTGTATGTTCATTGTGGGAGACATACAGGGCAGTGTGCAGGCAGGCAGCTCGTTAGATTAATTTCTCAACAGTTTGTTTGGTTTATTTTTATATTGGTATTATAAGAGTGCTTGTAGGCCTGAGTGGAGCTTAGATGCTCGTTAAGACATCAGTAAGGCATGACTGTGCCTTGATTAGAGGGTGGACTAGATTAGTGGTTGGACTAGATCTTAAAGGTCTTTTCCAACCGTATGATTCTATGACACAAATGCATTGTAAGAGACTACTTGAGCATAAGAATGTTCTAGATGAATTTAGGAGTAAGCGAGTGTAGTGGGCAATGGGAAGGAAATGGAAGGCTGCAGCCATGTGGCAGACCAGCAATAAACAAAAAATGTGTTCTTTCTTACCTGTTACCAGCACAATTAGTGTCCTCAACTCCTGCTCAGCTAAGCCATCGCTGTCACATGCTCTCCTCACTGGGAGCACTGTGGAACAGCTGGTGCTTGGTGCGCAAATAGGAGAGCCAGGCATCTCTTCCTTCGTAGACCAGCACAGGAGCATGGTCTGTCAAGAGTGGTTGCTTGAGTGGTTGCTTGTCTGTCTGGATGGCAGATGCACTGGACAACCTTTCAGAGTCCCTTTGAGCCTTCAGCGATTTCATGTCGGGGCAGTGTGTGGGAGAGCACAGGTGGGACTTTGGGGGACTGGAGAGTGTCTGGACAGTCTTGTCTGGTGTTACGAGTAGGGTAGAGAGGGTAGGGAAAGGAGCTTTGGTTCCCTGCAGCATAGATTGTAGTAACGTTGCTATGGCCACAAATCTCCCTCAAATTGCTGCAGCCAATTCATGAATTCCTTTTTTATTACATCCTAACATCAAAAATCAGATAGGCTGCCAGAAAACTCTCCCAAGGAAATCTCAACCCCTGGAGATGTACAGAGCTGCAGCAGAGACTGGACTACAGGTAGTTTAGTGTTGCTGTGCTAAGGGAATGCTGTAAAGAGAATCTCTTGCTGCTGTAATTTTAGGATGATTTAAGGCTGAAGGAGTGAAATGAATCCCAAATATTAACTACTTGTTCATATCCTATGACTCCCTCTTAATTAGTTACTCCTGTCTCTGGGGTAATTGGAGTATTGGAATACCTGAGTTGTGGGCAGTCTGATCCTGTAAGCTTTGTCTCTGGTCTGCTCCCCGTGGTGCTTTCTCAAGGAAGATATGTTGTCAGATGAGCTTCATCGTCACCTGCACTGAAGTGGGTTTCCCAAAGCCTCCTGCAGTGCCTCCTGATGCTGCAGCCCATTAGAAACTTTGTATTTTTTCCTTCAGTTTGTAGCTTTGCTTGCTCACAAAGGAGCCTGTACACAGGGTGTGTCTTGGGCAGCCCAGCTAAGCTGGCATTCCTTCAGCCTTCAGCTCTTTGAGCCCCAAGCACTGGAGTGTAAGGGACTTTGGTTTGTGATTCTGCTTTGATTTGAGCTCTACGTGTTGCCTGAAACCTCTCAGCCAGCACAACTCTTGTCTTTGTGGGTGGAGAGGAAGGGAGAAAGTTGGTTTTGGCTGCAGCGTGGCTTTCACGCCCCGTGGCAGGTTGTGAGGTGCCAATGCTTTGTTCCAGGAGCTCCCACATGTGTCTGTCTCAGAGGGGTTCTGTCAGGACTTTGGGAACAGCGGCAAACAAGACTCCTCAGCCCCACTCGTTTCTCCATCACTGACTGCCTTATGTGGCCCTGGGCAAATTATGTTACTCTTCCTTGCCTTAATTTGCCTAATTATTGCTGTCCAGTGTCTCAAAAGTTCTGGTAATTGGTGCTGCTGGTTGTGCATTGAGGCAATGACAAGGAAGCTCTCGACTTGCCGAGGGAAGGATTCAGTGGGGTTTCCCTGTAGCCAAATAGCTGCAGGGAAATATTTTGTGGTGTTTAATACAACAATTGAGAGGTAGTGAGTAAGTTTGTAACCCATGGCTTCTCTGTTGGGGTGGGGTTGCTTGTCCATTACAGCATAGGTGCTCACGGGTGCTACTGGTGTGACCTTGTCTGGAAATCAAACTGTATGTCATTTTGATCAATTTCTTAATTTGCCGCTCATTAAAGCATATCTTTGGTACTCATCCTCTTCTGACTCATGGGGTAGATTTTGCTGCGACATGATGTGACAGAATGAAAGCTTTAGTGCATAAAGCAGCTTTGTTCATTTCCCGAGCTTAGGCTAGAAATCGTTTGCCTGTCTACAGTGCGTATTATTTGAGGAACTATGAGATTTGTAGTTACTAAACATGATTAAGCCTTTCTGCCTGGGAGGAGAAAGGGTTGGGCCAAGTGTCTGGGTTAAGCACAGCTAGTGTTTAGCATCTTTAATATCTGTTGGCTTGTTCTTCTTGGACTGCCTTGTTTTTGTGGGTATTGCAGATCTCTCTTGTATAGCCCCTGTGTTTGCGTGCACACATCAAAGCCTCAGTGCCAGCATCAGGGATAGTGAGCTTCCAGCACAGCAGTTGGGTTCAGCTCCTGAGAGGTACCTGGGATGAGATATGAGCCTCTGAGGAGCCCTGTTTGGGGCTGAGGGTGCAAGGGGCTTAGATGGAGAGTTGAGGCAGTAAGGATGAGCCTTTTAGGGTGACTGTGCTTAAAGAAGTAGAGGAAGAAATCCTCTTCTATCTACTGGAGCCTCCTGGAGCTCCAGGGATGGGAGGGAGAGGGCCAAATCTGTAAGAGCTGTCTGAGGAATGGAATAAAAATTGTGGTCAAACTGGAAGCAAAGGAGGGAAGTGACCCAGATGAGGAATGGTGGGGCAGGAGACAGGCTCAGATTGGAGGCAGAGGCTGTGCACCCTGATTTCATTCCTTTTTTTTCCCTCTGTTTTATTTTACTTCCTTCTCATGCCATTTGCACTAACCAGACTGACACTTCCAGTTGATTTCTAAGAAGAGAAAAAAAAAGCAAACCAAAATGGTTTCTGCAGCTTTCAAAGCAGGAAATCGTTGGTAGCTGTGGTGTAGGTGTAGCCTTATCAACTTGTTCTCACACTGGTGATCTGAGCTTTGCCACCCTGAAGTCCCTTCCCATAGCACAACAAGCTTGGACTGGGCGGTTTTGGCGCTTGTGAACTGTGTGTCTGGGTAGAAGAATCAAGGCCATGCTGAACAGAGAGAACTGGACCACTCAGGCACCCACTGGCCTGGTCAATGTGATGTTCTTCTGTCCCCATCCATGGGTTCACCCCATGCTGTAGCGATGTTCTTGTAACTGATTGGGCAGAGAAATTTATGTCCAGGAGAAGTCGTAAATAACTGCTTTCCCCATCATGTAGCATCCTAAATGTTAGTGTGACTTCTTTTTCCCTCAAAACATCAATTTGAAGTGTCACAAATGTGTATAGAGTGTGGCTCCTTCGCTGCCTCTTCAGGTCCCTTTTGCAGAGGGCACAGCATGGAGCAAACTGCACACTCCACCGAGCATTTCCAATGAGAGACAGACCTATTCCTCCAGTGCTGATAGTTGTCTATCATGCAACTGAATATAGAAGGAATGTGCTGCTTCTCACTCAGGACTTGCTGCTAATTCCTTTCCTCATTTTCTACAAGACCACCTTACTGCCCTTCTGCCTCCAAATCATCTGCTGCGGGGCTTGGTTTGGCTCAGTATCTCTTTTCTAAAAAGCTTCCAGTGCTATTCCCTCTGCATGCTATCAAAATATAGATAATAAATACCACGGGTCCTCCTTTTCTCTGTGTGTGTGTAGGCAGAGGGAGGCTGGGGGCTGTTTTTTTGAGGGTCTGTATAGAAATCTTTCCCAGTTCTGTTGATGTAATCAATGCTTAGCATTCTCACTATGTGCTTCAGCCTCATCACCTTTAACTCGATTGTTCTGAGATTACTTATCTGAAAGAAACGGAGGTTCATTATGTTAATTGGCTCTGAAATTACTGCATTAAATATCTGTAATTGGTATTATTATTCCGGTCTTGCTGTGTCCTCGGGTTTTCGGCAAGTAGCAATTAATATGGAAACCTGCACTTTCTGCTGTGGTCGCTGGCGGGGCCTCATGTGGGGTTGATGTTTAAAAGAGCCTGTTCAGTGCTTCCTTTAGCAGAGAGTCGGATTGATGACATGGAGAAGGGTCAAATCCCTGCTTGAAGATGTCTGTGGTGAATATCAGCTTCAGGTAGAGCTCTCTCCCCTGACTGAGATGAGGCTTCTTCAGCAGCACTGGCTTAGATCCCAAAATGCTTTTTGGAGAAAGGAAAGCACCACTTATCCCTTCTTGTACTGACCCAGGGCAAGAGTGGCCTGACTGCAGTGTAGGGAGGGAAGCACTCACTGGGGTCTGTCACAAAGCTTGTGGCCATTGAGGGCTTTCTGATTGCCTACTGGGGCAAATGGCCCTGGGATTCATTTTTGTCTGCCTGAAAGAAGCTTTTGAAGTCATTATAGAGTAAGAACTGTGACTACAGGGCCACTTGGAAGATGAATTAATAGATGTGCAGTGGGAAAATTAATTTTAGGAGGGAAGAAGTGTGTCATAAGCTGATGTTTCTACTCCTGACTAGGCTGCCTGAAATTATTAGAAGAAGGGATAGCTTCTGCCATTGTGATGTGTCTTGCTTCTGTTGACAGCACAATTCCTACTCAGTTATGAGACCCTCTTACAACCAAAGCTACTCTCTTCCCTCCAGTTTGGCCAAAACAGTTTCCTCCTTCATCAGGCAGAAGGAAAGCTTTCTTAATGGTTACTGAGCATCACGAGTTCGGATGAACTGTGTCACAACTTGATCCTCTCTAAACTGCAAAGCACAGGCAACATTTCAGTAACCTGCTGAAACAAGATCTCTGTTCCCAGCAGAAATTGTAACGTAGGTTGGGACTTGGTGTTATCAGGAGGATGTCGAAAAGAAGGGAGGGCTGGTGGATGGTTGGTGAGGAAAGTAAGAGGGCTGGAGTAGAAGCCACAAGGTTAGACTATGGACAGCATTAACAGGGAGATGAGGTGCATGGGGAGGAAATGAAAGACAGGGGAGGAAGTGAGGATCTGCTTTCAGTTCCTCCCAAGCAGTGCTTTTGAAGGGCACGTATTTGGTTCTACTCCCTAGAAAACTTGCTCTGGCTGGAGGGCAACATGCTGAGGAGTGCTGAGATGCTGGAATGGGCATGGCTTCTTGCCCAGGATGTGTTGGGGAGAGGTATGTGGCCACCGTGACTGGACAGGAGGAAAACATGAGAGCTGTAGCCTCTGTGCATTGTAGCTACCATGGTAATGCCTTTGCTCTGAGTTATTTGAAGATTGCAGCGGAGTATTTGGAGTGTTATTTGAAAGAAAAGACCTGTACAGCTCGGTTGGGCCAAATGTCTGTTTAAAGCAGCATTCTGCATGTTAGCATCAGTAAATACTTGGGGAAGAGTAGAAAAGCAGGCCTTTATAGGGATTCCCCTCCTATTCCCTCCTGCCCTGTAGCAATCAGGGACCTCCAGAGCTGGAAGTTGCTAAGTGACCTTTTCTTTCCATCCCTGTTCTCTTGTAGATCAAACCATTCCTACATGTGTCCTTAGCAAATAAAAAAAGGATGCGTGGTCTCTGCAATACCTGGAATATGAAAATAAAGCCAGGTGCTGATGGCAGTTCTACCTGTATGTGCTAGCAGAAGTACAACTTTAAGGATCCTGATCTGCTTTTGCAAGTATTAGTTTGCTTTACAAAGACACAGCTCTGCCATTGCCTCTGTAGCACCAGAGTAAGAGATGAACTGGAGTACCTTCTGCATTAGACGTTGCTGATGCAAATTAAAAGCTGAATTAAAGCTTTAGAGGTTGCTTCCTGAGGTGCTGCAAGTTGGAAAGAGTGTTAGAGCCATATTCTAGTTGTATGAGATACTTTAAAAAAAAGGCAAAGTACTGATTTGCAGAAGGAAAGCTGCTTAGAGGCATCGGATAAGCGAACTGTGGGCAAGGGAATCCTATTCCCACTCCAACTGCCTCTCTGGATGCCTGGAGCCTTGTAAAGACATTTTCCACAGTCTGATGCACACATTGTAGAATTAAGCACAAACTTTGCTGCCACCGTTTTGAAGCTATCTCCTTATTGTTTGAATCTTTGATAAAAAATCAAGGCTTTTTTCAGTGTGCCTCCGAGTCCTCTCTGAGCAACACAAGATGCTGTCAGGCTTTCCTTGAAGTCAAATTTTCTTAAGTTTTGCCTGTTTTGTTTTTTTTTTTTTTTTTCCAAAAGAAAAAAAAGTATTCCTTAGATGGAATCTGGAGTGATACAGCTTCCACCTGGGAACTATTTTAGTCTTAATTTGAAAAAACAGCCTATAAAACACATACTCATAAAACCAGTTTATCCTTTTCAATGTGCTAGAAAATTATTCTCACCAGCCTCTTAAGGCACTCCTAATGTATTTAAGCTCCATGACATGTTCAGAGAGATAGTTACTGTGCGTTTTAATACAGGGTCATACATAAATTCCCAGTATGGATCATTTGGGGAAGATTAATATGGAGAATGTGTTAATAGTAAAGAATTTGAAGTCATTGCAGACCTTGCTGTGCACAATTAGCTTAGTGACCGCAAAGTTGCTGTCTGGTTTTGCTGGAAAATGAAATGTGCTCAAAGGATGTACTTACAACTTTTGAAATACAGCATGCCTGTACATGTGCGAACACACTTCCTACCTTGCTGCAGAAGTGTAGCTGGCACATGTTGGGTATTGGCTGTGGGCTGAAAGCGCTTCAACTTCATCACCTGTTTGCTTCTGCCACTTTGTTGTCATCTCACTGGAAGCTGTAAGGTTTAACAGCTGGGTACACCAGGGCTTTCACCCACTCAGCAGTAGCGTGGCACTGTCCAAATGCATGGACCAGTTTTCTGTGGACTTCTGGAAACCAGCTCCCTGAGTCCTGCTTTTTAGCAGTCATGGCATCTCCTGCTTCTTTCGGCGCAATTGAGTTTGTGGTATAGGGGCAGGAGTAAGGTACCACTTAACAGCTTAAGGATTTACCAGCTGATGCTGTCAATTTTCCATAGGGTGATACTGATTTCCCAGGCTTTGATTTGATGTTCTTATTCACGAGCCTGACAGAGCCCGTGCATCTCCCTCCTCCCCCGGGGAGGTCCCTTGATTAAGTCATTCGTGCTTCATAGGACCTCATGGGGAGCCTGAGCTGCCAAAAGTAATGAGCTGAAAAGTCTGGCAGTGTCAGATTATATCGGCCTCCTGCAAAGATCTCATTCACTTCTGATTCTTCATTATTCTTGGTGAGCTTGGTTATGATGCCATCTGATTTTTGTGATTGGGAAGTTTCTGCAGCTTGGATATGAAGAAGCAGAGTTGGGCAAGGGACCATGCAAAGCAGCAAGCTGGCTGGCAGCATTTGACCTGCAAGGGCTGTAACTGCCCTCCTTCTCCTTCATCCTAAGTAGTAGTTGCTTCAAGGATCATTGAAGACTTAAAAAGAAAAAAGCCCCAAACCACCACCAAATTGCTTTTGAGTAACGTGAAATCCTGATTATGGAAATGTTAATTGTGTATCACAACAATGCATTCATCTGCTGCCTCCTCAGAAATGCTGCTGGTGGCCCGTGCATGAACAGAAGGCCACTTAAAGAGAATTTTGCTTAAAATGCACTTGTTAGGATGCCTGTGTAAAACCAGTACTTTCACGGGTAAAATTGATGGTGCTTTTTCTGAAGCAGCATCGGTTTGCTGCGTAACTTTTATAGGCAAATAAAATGTTGAGGTCTTTTTCAAATGAGCATGCAGACTAAATTGGATAATGCAGTAATACAAAACGACAGAGAAAGGTGGGTAGAGAGCCCTGATAAAGAATTGGTGCAGATTTTCATCTGGGAGAGGTGAATGGTGGAATTCTTAAGCTTCTCCCTGCTAGCATTTCCATGTAACCAATCTTATAAAAATCCTTAGAGTGCATGTAACTTAAGGTGCGATTATTGTATTTTGAACACAATTGAGTTACAGCACTCAAGGGATTGTGCTTTTATTATGCCTGATTTTGCCACAATTGATGTTTGAAGCTGGAGGTTGATTTGGGCTTCTGAAGGGAGGTGAGGGACTCCTGACTTGCAAGCCCCTGCACACGTTGCTGATCCAGCTGAGCGGCCAAGAGAGAGGAAGGATTTCTGAGCAAGTGCCTGACAAAGGTGTCTTGAACTGCTTTGGGAGGAATGTATCTCCTTCCCTTTTTTTTTTCCTCCCACATTAGCAAGACCCTAGAGACACCAGCTAGACAAGTTGGGTACCTGAGGTTTGGTGGTCTATAAAGACCTTATTGGCAGTTTGACCCTTTGAGTGCAGCAGAGGCTGATAACACTTGTTATTAGAAGCTTGCTAGACTTCTCTGTGTTTGAAAATCCTATTTTGGTTTGCTAATATTTTGTCAAACTTAATTTCAGTGAGAACTTTCCAGTTAATTATCTGCTGGGAGATGTGCTTTTTGGGGAGACTCTAGTGAAAACCATTTAGCTGTTTTGGAGAATGAGACTGAGAAAATAGACACTTTCTTAAAAATAAAAGCCCAGTGACTGTTTCATTTTAAAGTTCCAGTACCTGCCACACTTAGTAGTACGGATGCGATGTTTGGCAGATGTCACTTTTGCAGTTCCTGTAAAAATTCTCTGAAGTTAGGCCAGTTTAGAAGTGTGCAGGGAAGTGGGGCAGGGAACTGGACGAAGAGGGAGAAAAGTTGTGTTGTTTAATTGTCACTGAAGCTGGATCCTCTCCTTGCCGTTGCCACAGAGTATGTGATTGTGGGGAAACTACTTGAAATCATATCATTTCTGAAGCAGTATGTTTTTGGAGACTCTAGATGTAGTTTTGCAGGGTTAGGGGGTTCAGTGGGAGCTGTTCTCTTTTGGGTTTGCATGTATGTGAAAATACATGTCTATATATAGCTGTATGTTGGTGAAGATGCTAAAATGTATCTACATATAGATATAGCAAGATCTGTGCATCCTCCCATTAATAGAAGCTGCTGATTCTATTCTCTGCCTCAGAGCCCCATATCCTGTGGAGGAACAGCTTCTGGAAGGACAGTTACTGTTTTAAGAGCTCCATCCTTTGTCAGATTTAGGTTGAAACTGCTTCAGAATATTTTAGAAGAGGTGTAAGAAACTACAGTTGTACAAATGTTATTTCTGTAAGAAACTAGGCTAGAAGAGGGCTGAGGGCAGTGCTTCACCCTCAAGTGTTGGGCAGAACATCTGTCAGATGCCACACTTGGTAGTGAGGACGTGATGTTTGGCAGACATCACTTTTGCAGTTCCTGTAAAAGCGTGGGACAGAGATGCTCCAGACCTCCCCTCTCCCCCTACCCTACTGGCAGTCAATGCCTGCAGGAAGCAGACAAGCAAGTTCCTGTGACCCTGTAGAAGTTGAAGGCCAAGTGAGCAGAAAAAGCCCCAAGGGACATCTTGGATCAGACTCTACAAGTTCCATTTGATATAGCACGCCTTTTTCTTCAACATACTCAGGAGTTGGCAGAAAGAGACCGGAGGCCCTGTGGCTTCTCTGTGCTTCTGCAGTCTGGACTGATGCATTGGGCTGTTGGCTTGAAGCATCTAGAAGGGCAGTGAGGATAATGACTCTTCTTTTTCAATTTAGTGGAAGTGGTGGTGACCTGGAGGAAAGAGAAATATGATGAAGCATTACAGAGTGTTTTGTGCCCATTTTCCTCATAAAGGAAAGTTTTAATTGCAGGATAGCTGAGGTGAACAGACATCTTGTCTCTGCTCAGTTTGCCCAGCAGGAATTATTAAGTGCACAAGATATTCTGTACCACAACAAATGAGCAAACAACCTGCTTGACTTAGAGATGGAGCCTACATCAAAATGCAGCTCTTGGCGTGGGTGGAATCAAAATTGCCCTGAGAACCTCTGGATTTTAATGACCTTCCTATAAAGCTTTTTGCATGTTTTTAGTTACAGAATCAAATGTCATTGCTGGTTGCGCCGAGCATCGCTCCTATGGTGACAAAGGCCTCCAGGAGGAAGATGGAGAGGAGAAAAATATGAGTCATTAAAGGATGTATTTGTCTTGAGTCCTGCACCTGAATTTGCCAGTTTTTCAAATTATTTTGATTTGCTAGATGTCGATTAGCAAATGTATTTTTAAAGGATAACTTCTCCTGCTTAATCTCTCTCTTGACCCTAGTGAAAAGAAACTGAATGTGGCATTTTGTACTCATATGCAGGAGTGGATTCTCTGCAAGCTCATGGCAAAACACTGCTCTGAACGAGTTCAGTTTTGTGTTACTAGACAGTATCAAAGCTGTCATGAAGGTAGTGTAAGCCCATCTCTCTGCTCTTTTTCCATCACTGTAGGAAAAAAAAGTCATGAAAGGCTGTGATGAAACTGTAGAGCTATAAATGTAATCATGGGAGTCCTTAGGAGTAGCTGCATCCTTGCTGTTCTTGTGATTTTCATCAAGTGCAGAGTTGCTGCCGAGAAAATCTCTAGACTTCACAAAAGCGATGGAGTAATAAATTGTTACGAGAATATGATAAATGACTTGGAGTAATCCAGATGACTTCTAAACCGCACTCCCACAAATCACACGTGAAATGACCCATGAAGAAGTCGCTTGTGGAGGAGCAAGCAGCATGGGCCATGCCTGAGGAAAATAGCTCTCTGGCCTGGGGAAAGAGTCACTGAAAAGGTACTTGTGGTTGTGCTGAGCATCCAAGTCTACTCTAATTCCCAGAGTGGCAGTGTAGTAAGAAGTGTTTAATGCTGTCTTTGAGACATGTGAACTGGGAAATAGGAACAAAGGACGTAAGATGATTTTACTTCCAAAAACTGCATTTATAAAAATACTAGTGGAATAGCTTATTTATCTATATTTTAAAATAGACATGGGAAAAGCTAGAGAACACACAGATGGAGCAGCAGGGCAGCCTTTTCAGTGGGGAGAAAATGTCTAGACTTGAACTTTTAAAATCTCTCACTGTGTTGGTTCAAGCGAGATTGAAACACGGCTCCCTTTTGTGGGAAGAAAATGCTGGATGCTGCCAAGTCTGTCAGAGAGGACTGTGAGGAGTACCAGCTGTTTGGAAGGTGAGGTTAGAAAGTAGACATGAGCTGCAGTTAATTGTTGCAGCAAATTACCAGGACAGGAATGATTCACTGCCTCTTTGGGTCAGTCTTGGATGCATCTCTGGAGGTTGTACTTGGAACTAAAAGCAGGTAGCTAGGTTTTCTGGGAGATACATAACCAGTTACTTTTGCTTTAGATACAAGAATGCTGAGATACAGAGAGGGTGAGGCATTTCTGCTGTGCTGAAGGTCTATGGCACGATCAGAAACTAAGCTATGGTATGTATCAGTCCAGCGCTTGCAATAAAACTGAGACCATGTCAGGAGGTGGTTTCAGAACACCTCACACCAGCACCGTTCCATGCAGTGACACCGGTTTGGTCGTGCAGAGCAAAAGGAGTTTCCGTGCCCTTTCTTGAAGGCAAAATCTCATAGCACCATTTTGGCTGTGAAAGCAAAATGCCATCATGAAACAGGGTGGGTTTGCATGGTAAAATGCTGAACTTCTTTCTTGGACCACTTCCTTTTGAATGAATTTCCTCAGAGGACTGGAAGCTTAGGATAATTTTCTGCAAGGGGATTGTTGCCACTTCTGTGTTCTACCTGCCTGTGGAAGAAGGAAGGACTTCTGTGCTGAAACAGACTCTAATGGACCTCTTGCTCTTTTTTGAAGCAGCTAATTTGTGTGTGCCTAGCAGCCCTCCACTTGCATGCTAATTCTTTGTGCCACTTAATTGGTCTAATATGAAAAGGATTTGTAATGTCCCCAACAGTGGGCTATGACTTCAGGTAAAGAGAGACAAGCCAGCCACTGAGGACCTTAATTTAGAGGTCCAGTTTTTTATCCCTGACTATCTTGAGAAGCATATACAAAGTGGCTTCTTTATGAAGGCTTCTTCTGAGTTATCTAAGGAAAAATTCTTCTCCCTCCTGCACCCCAGAGTAAGTATTAGGACTTGTCCAGTTACTCCTTGTTGATAAATGGTTGGAGTAACAGTGCCAGAATAAAGGTCCCCTTTTCCTCATCCACACTCATTGCTGCACTGAACATCCTTGTGTATTCCTCCTTTTCTTATATCAAGTCTTTCTCTCTCTATGCAAAGCCTCTCTGTATATGATCATGTCAGCTTGATTGGCAGACTTGATCTTGCCAAGAGAATGTAGGGATTTTTAAAGGAGATTATTGTCCGTTTGGGATTTAGATAGTCATCTGGTTATGTAAAGGTGCACGGTCAAGTGTTGTGTCTTCTGCAAGAAGACTTCTGGAGTAGGTGTGTGGGGAGATACAGACCTTTTAGCTGAGTATCTTTTGTGCATTGGCAATCTCCTAGTCAGCTGCAAGGTAAATTATTAACTTAAATCCCCTTCCTTTCTGGTTACTCAGCAGGCAGGCAGTAGCTTTTAGGGCATCTCTAACTTGTTTGACTTGTGAGTCTGAACCCAGATTGCCATTGTCTTTGAAAGTAAAGGGTACAGAGAAGGCAGTAGAAACTAATCTTTTGCCAGCAGGATTGGACTTGACTCTTGGCAGGGGGGCAAAATAATTTCCCTGTTTGTTTCTGGGAAATCAATTGGTTTTGTTTGGGTTTGTGGAAGAAACTAACAGTTTATCCCCATTCTTCACAAGCCTGTGCGGTGGGTCATAAAATCTTTGACCTTTTTTTTTTTTTTTTCTGCTGTGCAACAACAGGCTTTAATTTCATTGTTTGTATGTTTTGTTTGCTAAAGGGAAGCTAGTTAGGGGCTCTCTGGGGTTTTCTTCTGTGCTTTCCCCTCCGCCCGCCTCCCCCCCTTAGACTCCTCCTGCCTTATCCCACTGCAGTCTGCACTGTAACTGTGCCATAACAACAGGGATCACAAACAGCCTTTCATTTCTAGCTCTGTTTTACATGTTCTTTTCCAGAGTATTAATATGCTGGGTAGCCTTTGTGCTCAAACGAGGCATAAACAATTCAGCCAGTAAATGCTATAGAGCAAGTGCAGTTAATGGACCCAGATGGTTATGTTGCCAATTTTATGTGACATGTTGCCCACATTAGGCTGGGAAACCTTCTACTCTTGAATATCAGAGCTCTATTTAATGTTTTGCGTTGTCCAAACTTCTGATGGACTTTAACATCTCCTTAATGGCACTTGGTACCACAGGTAGGGAAGTGCCAGAAATGCCTCCTGCCTGAGTTTGCATCACATTTCTGCCCCAGCTGTGGGTAGCTCAGTAGTTTTGGTGTAGAGACTCTTGGAGAGCTGCCAGCATGTGTGCGCACAACGGAGCACATTGCAGCTGTGGATGGGTGGCCCACTGAAGCTGCAGATCTGAGCTCACGTTGCACCATGACTTGATTGCATTGGCTTTCTGCTTGAATTGGGTTAGAGTGTTGCATGCCTGGAAATTATTTCCATAGGGATATTTCTGTATTAGGTTGCAATATTTGCCCACCTTTGTGCAGCAGAATGAGCTTAAGTGACCATACTGAAAACAAAGTTTAGAATGCACTAGCTTGCCTGACTGTGAAAAATGAGAATGGTATGAGCAGACGAGGGAAATAAAAAAGAAAATGCAGCCTGGATGAGAGCCTTGAAAGAAGAGAAAATAGGGAAGCAAGTGGATATAATTGTCAGGAAGGGGTGAGATGAAAGCAGATTATGATATTTTTTGTGACCAAGAGGTAAAGTAAAAAGCTTTCAAAAGCAGACACTGAGAGGATGAGCCAAAGGAAATGGACAGATTTATCTGGGTAGTGAAGAGAGGAGGTCAGAAGAGAAAACAGAGATAGCTGTAAATGCCAAGATGTCTTTTTGTGCTGTGTGTGTGTCACTCTTGGCCTTTCCCAGCTGCCACTAACATGGATTCCTCCAGGCCACCTGGGACTGCAAATTCTCCATTGCCATTTCCTGCTGGGGAGAAGGAGAGCTTGTCTCTGTACATATCCGAGATGCTGTTTTTAATTTCCAGGAGGATGTAGATCTTATTTGTTTATGTTAGAGCAGTGAGCTGGAGCGGCCACGTGTTTAGGAGCAGGGCTGGATTTCCCAGAGAGCAGAGGAGCCCTTCTGGGCATCTCTCTGTTGCTGCTGTCCTGCACCAGCTGTGCCTCTCTCTGTCTTCAGCCCAGGTTCCTGCTGCCTTCCTCCACCCCTGTATCCCACAGATGTTGTACATGGTACTGTAGCAACATTTCCCTTCTAGTAATAGCACAGATCTTTTCTGAGACATAAGGACAGGTTTAATTCCAGTCAGTCTCCATGCAGTTCCAGGAAGACAGTGGGGTGAGCGGCAGACGTCACTAAGCGTTGTCTCTGCACCATTCTGCTCCATCTGTGCCAAATGCAGCCCCATTTCCCTCACAAAATAACCGAGGATGAAAGACAAGAGTGACGTGAGAATATGCTATTGAAATGTTCTTTAAAAAAGACAGCAAGAACAAACTTGTGTTTCAAAGGATGGCGAGGTCTTTATCGACTGAATACAACATGCCACGCAGATTCCTGTGATCTCGAGGGACCTTTGGGAGCTCCAGCTCACCAAACAGTAAGACATCAAAGAAGTGTCCATGGGGCTTGGAGTACAAACGTGTAATATGCAGATGGCAAAGGGAGTTCACAAGGCTCTGAGTCCGTGCCCAGGGAACAGATACTCCCTTGCTGAGAGACCATCTGACAGCCTCTTCCTTTTAGATGACTCTTTGCATCAAAGGTGACCTGAAAAACTTCTTTTCAATACATTTGTGGGGGGAGGTGGCGGGGGGGGAGAGCTTCAAAACTGAAAAAGTCTCAAAGTCCAGCTACAAGAGCCATCTTGCTGCTTAAAATATCATACTTTGAAAATTATGTTTTGCTTGTCTTCTCAGACTTTAAGTCTTGGTGGCCTGGCACAGGGATGTCTCTAGCTCTTGCAAATGTGCATCTCTGCTAGAGTGGTGCCCACATGTGCCAAGTGGAATGAGGAGGGACTTACAAAAAGTGGGCAGTTGAGAATGACCTCTCCAATACTTACACATAACATCATTTGATAAGATGGAGGAAAGGGATGAGGGGATCCTAACAGACTTGAACCATGTGAATCTCATGAAGTTCAACAAGGCCAAGGGCAAATTCCTGCACATGGATTGGGGCAATCTCAGTTATCAGTAAAGGCTGAGCAATGAGCAGATGGAGAGCAGCCTGGTGGAGAACGGCTTGGGGGTATTGGTGGATGAATATCGGAATACGAGCCAGTGGTATGTGCTGGCAGCCCAGAAAGCCAACCCTGTCCTGGGCTGCATCACCAGCAGTATGGGCAGCGGGGTGAGGGTGGGGATTCTGCCCCTCTGCTCTGCTCTGGGGAAACTCCCCCTGCAGTGCTGCCTCCAGCTCTGGAGCATCAACATCAGAAGGACACGGAGCTGTTGGAGCAAGTCTATAGAAGCCCATCAAGATGATCTGAGGGCTGGAGCCCCTCTGCTATGGAAACAGGCTGAGAAAGTTGGGGCTGTTCATGCTGGAGAAGAGAAGGCTCCAGGGAGACCTTTCAGCAGCCTTTCAGAATATAAAGAGGGCTTACACAAAAGAGAAGGATCCTTTACAGGGGCTCCTAGTGACAGGAAAAGGGGCAATGTTTTTAAACCAAAAAGAGGTAGATGTAGATTGGACATAAGATCTTTTTTTTATGATGAAAGTGGTGAAACACTGGCACAGGTTGGCCAGAAAGGTAGTAGGTGCCCCATCCCTGGAAACAGTAAAGGCTGTGTTGAATGGAGCTTTGAGTAACGTGATCTAGTGGAAGATGCCCCTGCCTATGGCAGAGAGCTTGGAACTAGATGATCTTTAAAGTTTCCTTCTGACCGAAAGTGTTCTGTGATTCTGTCCTCTCAGCTAGGATTATGGTGTTGGGTAGTTTCATCTCAGGTGACAGTGGTAGAGTTACCTAAGGCTGTTCGTGCAGGAATTATTTGGAGTTGTTAATACTGTTTTAAGGCTTCTGTCTGTGTAGGTTAAATGGATTGTCTTTGAGCATTGATTCTTGCAGAAGATCTCACTTTTGTAACAGAGCTGCTCTTGAGGCACCAAGTAACACTGCCTCATTCCTCAGGAAACGTAGGTTGGGCTCTTGATGCACCTCAGTGGTGTAACTGAGATCTGTGGGTAGAAAGGCTCCCTCTGCCCTGAGCATGGAGTGACCCAGGTTCAGATGGATTCTACCTTCTGCTGAATCCAGAATCCATGATGCAGCGGAGAACACAGCCCTGTGTGCCCTTCCCACAGAGCTCTATCAGCCTGGGAGCAGCCTCTCACTGCAAGCGCCCAAAAAGGTGGGGGGTAAGGCAGTCCATGTGCGTTTCATGGCTTGCTCATATGTGGGTAGCGCTTTGGCATCTCAGGGAAGTTCAGCATCCCATAGAGCAGTGGGGAAGCAGGGCTTGAATTTGTCTGGTGCCCCAAGGAACAAATGCACTGCATTGACTGAGAATGCCCCCCATTCATTCTGCCCTCCCACAAAGCAGCACTCTTCTCTTTTGGGGGTTATTTGTCATAATCAGATTTGGAAATAAGTCCCTTGCTAGTCAGGCAGCCAGCAGAAATCTTAGCTGTGGTGCGTTCTGTTCTCTGCTTTCTAGCCCCATGGTACTTGGGACAGCTGGATGAGAAATGAAGACCAGCATCTCTTACCATCTCGGTCTAGTAGGGAGAAGCAGATGAGTTGGTTTATCAAGAAATAGCTTGTACAAATTAAATAATTTTTGGATTGTCTGTAGAGAAGAGTCCAGCAGAACCTCAGGGTGATGCCTGGGCAAAAAGCAGACACCTACTGTCTCAGGAATCTTCAAAACATTTCTCCTTTTTCCAGTGCTGTATGAGACTTTCCTGGGTTGGGTCTGTGCCAGTCTCTTTGTGCTCGAGCCCTGTTTATCCCCCTGGGGGACTGGCACAGGAAGGAAGCAGTATTACCTGCCCTTGATTGATGGGGCAGCACTTGGGCATGGCAAAACAAATACCCTGGGGATATCTGGTGTCTCCTCTCCATATCCTGCCTCCTGACGAAGCAGCCACCTCAAGCTGGCTCCCTCATGTGTGCCAGCAGCACCTCAGTGAGCCGTCTTTCGATTGCAGCATGCATTAGAGGAGCTAGTTTATGTGCACAGAGATGAGAGTAAAGGAGAGGCTTGTTTATAAGCAAATTAGCTTATAGCTAATTTGCACAAATTAGCACAAGGTCTTCTTCAGTGTGTGCTATCCATCCAGATTCCATGCCACAGAGAGCTCCTTGCATGCAACCATGCATGATTTTAGTTTGAAGGCTGTGAAGCTCTCACAGCATCCTCCAGGATAAACTGTCTGCCCATGGCTTTAATGGATGCACTCTTTGTTGGGTGGAAAACTGGCTGATGGCTGAGCCCAGAGAGTGGTGGGGAATGGAGTTAAATTCAGGTTTTGACCAGTCACCAGTGGTGTTCCCCAGAGCTCAGTGCTGGGGCCTGTTCTGTTTAACAGAAGTTTATTTACGTATGCATCATTTCTATACAGGTAGGCATATCTCTGCTAGTATGGGGCTAGGCAGTAGAGTAAGATGGGATTTAAGGAAGACA
>WBNH01012801.1:98068-159520 GCA_013401255.1 Urocolius indicus
AAGGCCAGTGGCAGCCTGGCTTGTAGCAGCAGTGGTGTGGCAGCAGCCCCAGGGCAGTGGCCGTCCCCTGTGCTGGGCCCTGGTGAGGCCGCAGCTCGAGTGCTGTGTTCAGTGTTGGGCCCCTCACTGCCAGAGGGACACTGAGGGGCCGCAGCGTGTCCAGAGCCGGGCAGCGGAGCTGGGGAAGGGGCTGGAGCACAAGTGTGCTGGGGAGGGGCTGAGGGTGTTCAGCCTGGGGGTGTTCAGCCAGAAGAAGAGGAGCTTGAGGGGAGACCTCATCACTTTCTGCAACTCCCTGACAGGAGGTTGTAGCAAGGTGGAGGTTGGTCTCTTCTCCCCAGTGACAGGACAAGAGGAAATGGCGTCAGGTTGCCTCAGGAGATATTTAGATTGGAGCTGAGGAAGAACTTTTTGCCCTGAGAGGGTTGTCAGCCCCTGTCCCAGGCTGCCCAGGGAGCTGGTGGAGTCCCCATCCCTGGAGCTATTGCAAAGCCGTGTGGCTGAGGTGCTGAGGGACATGGGTTAGTGGTGGGCTTGGCACTGTGAGGAGAGAGGTTGGACTCGACTTTTCCAACCCAAACGATTCCGTGATTTTATAAGCAGGGTGTGGGCTGTGCTGTGGTGTTGCAGCAGGTGAGTGCCGGAGCACTACTGGCTTCCACCAGTGGTGGGAGAGAGCCACGACGACGTGTGTGTGTTTATGTTCGTGTGTTTTGGAAGAGCTGCAAAAATCTGCATTTACCACGTGTTATGAAACCACATACCGTTCTGTGAAGTGAGAATAACAGAGTGAGTGCAGAAAGTGCACATCCCAGTGAGGGAACAATGTGGTAGCAGTCAGCCATTGTTGACTCTTGAACAGCTTCTGCTGGTCCATCCAGTTCTTCCAAGCCTTGGGTTTTTTGTTTTGTTTTGTTTTTTTTATTTACCAATGGAAACTTGCTAAGATATTGTTGTGACAGTACCTCTAAAATCCTCAAGCTGCTTGAATCACTCCAAGGAGCCAAGCAATAAAAGAGCTAGAATAAAATGTATCCCACAATGTCCTTCATTTCTGCTGACAGCTGCAGTTTAAATTACCGGTGCAACCTTTTAGCATAGCTAGCTTGTAAAAACTAATAAAAAATGAAATGAAGTCGTAACAGCTACTTGCCACTGCTTCTCTGATGGAGAGTGGGGAGAAACTGCCTTTCTTTGCAGGTAAGCCTGTGCTGGTATCCTATTATTGCTGTTAATATTATATTCCAATCACTGTCACTAATATACGCTCTTATTTTTTTACATTATATGAGTTATATAGTGTTTCCTAGACACAGGACTTTACTTTTATAATAATATAGCCTTTATCTCATGAGCACCGTAATGTTTTTTAGAGCTTATGTTAGAATTACACTGTTTTAGAAAGCCTCTCAGGAGAGTAGATTGTTTGGCTTCTGTGAATTTGGGCATCCCATTTCCAGATGCTCTGAGTTATTGGATCCTTTGCTTCAAGACTTTTGGAGATCCAGAATAATTTGTGACTTTGTTAAAATTTAACCAATGTGGATTTTGATTTTGTAAACTATTCAGGTTGTGCACAGATGTTGCTTTACTGAATGTGGGTAAGCTTTGGAGTGTGCATTTTGCAGAGCATGTTGAAATTAAGTCCTCAGCTGTGGCTGTTGAGCAACATCTTCACTTATGTTTTCTGGAGAACTCCATGGTCCAGGGAGGAGCGAGGGATAGAGGGGTTGCAGCTATTAGTTCCCATTTCTGCAAACATCTTGTAGCCTTGTGCAGGTGGAAACTTGCCACATCCTGCAGCCTGCCAAGAGAGAGGAGAGTTATGTTCTCGATTATGTTTCCTTCTTTGTAGCCCAAAGATGTATGCACTTGGGAAGCATTTTGCTAGCCGAAGTGAAAGGAATGGAGGCAGCCTTTATAATCAGCTGCCAGTCTTGTTACCAAAGCCCAGCACCAACCCCCAAGGACCAGCCCCAGCTCTCTACTGGGAGTGGCTGTGGAGCTGGGACTATGTGAAAGGCTGCAAGCATGGAATGCATTAGTAAGAGGAGGGGTGGGAAGAGGGAGGCTTGGGACACTTAGCTTGTCCTGGCCGCCAAAACTCTGGCTGTCAGAAAGGCTGTGTAGGAGGATGAAGGCAGGATGTGGAAAGCCCTGATACACAACGCTTTTTGTCTTGAAACAAAAGGAAATGCCACCTACAGCAAAGGCACCACCTGCTGAGTGATAATCTCGAAGCCTTGGACTTCAGTTAGCAAAAGGTATTTTACTTTATTTCGGTTTTCTCTCTGTTTAGCTGCCAAGATCAGCTACATGTTTTCTAGAAGAAGTGTGTCTGGTAGGGAATTTGATCTCAGGAAAAAGCTGGATGAAAAATCAGTGTGAATTACTGGGCTTGAGGCTGGAACTGGTGGGTGGAACTCACAGGACGTCATGCAACAGGTCAGGCTGAGCGGCTTGCACTCTTTGGCCTTGGCACGTATGGAACAGCTTTATTTTTTGTGGGAAATGGTCTCATGCACATGACTTGAGAGTTATCAGTTGTCAGGTATTGTAGTGAGAATGTTTTCCTTGAAGGGAGCTGAGAATGCCTGCAAGGTAGCTTTGAGCTCACAGAACTGGTGACCCACATCTCATCTCATTTAGCTACAACAGATTTGAAATACCACTTCTCCAAGTTGTCTCATTTAGAGAAAGGTAGCAGCAGCAGCATTTGTAAAGTATGCTGATCACTGCAGTTCTGCTGCTGTAGATTGTGCTGTCTCTTATCAAAGCAAAATATCCTCATCCTGAGCTTCAGACGATAGGCAATGGTTTGAGAGAGTGAAGGTAACTTGGCAAATCAGTGACAAGGCCAATAGCCAAGAGCATCTGTCCTTCTTCGCTGTCTCTGTAAATGCATATTGCCCTTATAAGCCAAAGCATGAAATTCAGGTAGGGGAGGCTCAGAGTTTCTTTTCCTGGAGTTTCTGCAATGAATGGGGCTCAGGATCAGGAATTCAGATCATCAAAACTTTGCTGGAGGAATTTTGGCCAGTTCGTGTTGTACTACAGATGCCCTGCACTCCCTTTGTGAGTCTTTGACATGCTGAGGAGCTCATAGGCATCATAGCACCCAAGGAGACGTCTGTTGCCTTGGGCCTAATCCTGTGCCTGCCTTCTCAGCCAGTGTCTTCCAGCCTCTAGTACTCCCAGCAGCATAGATTGTCAAACCCATGGGAGCTTTCAGGCTCAAGGCAGACTATGTCGTGAGTCTCTCATCCATCTGGAGACAGTCTGGAAGGAGTGTTTTTAGCCTCTCTTGCACAGTGCTTCTAGGCAATGGGCAATATGTTTCTTAAGTACATGCGGTTTTGTTTGTGTTTATGTATTAAACAGGAGAAGAACCCTTGAGATCAATTCTGCGAGAAAGAAAAACTGTAATGAAGGAGTCGGATGTGTGACACAGGACAGGTCTGAGGCAAGGTGCAGAAGGGAAGCACAGAGGAGCACTGCAGTGTCAGTGCACCACGCCTGGCATTAGATTGCTTCTTCCCTTGCTGTATTTTGACACAGTCTACCAAAATATCTTGGCAATCCTCTAGTACCACTCTCCATTCTTCCTATCATTAAGTCACATTAACAGAAAGATGGGCAAAGCTTGTTAAAGTTGGGCAGCTCCAGTACAGTGTTACCCATGGAGTTTTAATCTGGTCCCTTACGTATTTTTTTTGACCATCACCTCTTTTATTTAATCATCTATTATTTGCTGTAAGTTTTAGCTAAATTCAGTTGGCAGAACTGCAGATGAAGAAGTGGCATTTCACAGCATTCTGATTTCAGCAGTTTAAATTCTGATTTTAAAAGCAGTCTTGAATGCCACTAATGGTGTGATCTTGCTGGCTCAGTTTCTGGGTGCCTCAGCATCCAAATCCCTGAACACAGCTCTCAGTAGGAAGGTTAGTCTCTGAAGCAGCATGCACGATCTGAAAATGTTTCTTCTTTAGCTGCATTCGTTGGGTAGATTCTTGTCCCAAAGTGATTTGTCACTAAGGTAGGTTCACCGTGTAAGGATTAGTCCCTGGGTGCTGATGCGCAGCTGCTGCGGGGGTGTGTGGCTGACTGGGTACCACAGGCAATCTCACTGCACAGGCTAGAGAATGCTGCCAGCAGCACATTTCTCCAGTTTTCTCCTTCTCCGGTTTTCCTCTCAATCCTGTAATGAAGCCAGAGGATGAGATGTTGAGCTGTGTGCTGAGATCGGGAGTATTCTGGAGCATTGTCAAAACTGCTGATGAATTTGGAGTTGAACAAAGGTGTCAAGCGTGAAGCAAAGTGGCTGGAGGACGAAGTCTCTTCTGCCAGGGAGTGGTGTTTTCTGGCAGAGGAATGCAGGGGCACCAAGAGGCAGTTGCATCCTACACAAAGCTACTCTGGCAGCCTGAATTTTTGAGTAGAAGTTGCATGTGGATGGTTACAGGGAGCCACCACAGTTATTCTAGATGAGATTTGGCTGCCAGATTCACTTCTACTCTTAGAAAAACTTTGAAGTGTAATGGCCCATGATACAGCAAGAAGCAGACAAGATGCTCTCAAGCTTCCTTTTGGCCTTGAACTCTACTAATCTGTTTAAAAAAAAAAAATATAAAAATCACAGCTGCATCTCTAATGACACAAGACCAGTTCAAACCCCTGTTTTGACTTGCTGTCAAAAGATTTCTCCAGGAGTGCTGTGTCCTTTTGTGTCACATTTGAAGCATCTGCTCCATATGTACTTGGATTGAACTGCTTCCAGCAGACTTCTCAACTGTGCTAGTGATTTTCTCCAGGAAATCCAGCCATGCAGCATAGTGTTTAGCTTATGGATTCATGGCAATCAAGCCATAATGGCACTCTCTAAGTTGTCTTTTTTATACTTTTTTTTTTTTACCTGATAGCTGTTTCCCCACCCCGAACCACATATCTGTACATCTATGGTTTGAGGTTTTTTTTCTGTCTTTTTCAAGTGAAAGAGTAAATTCTTTTTGATTTATTCCAGAGCAGCCCTCGAGCTCAGCTCCTGTGAGAGCCTGCTGACTTGGAGTTCAAAAGATCTCATGTCTTTGAGGCCAGGCTGTGGCCTTCCATCTTGCCTCAAAGTTAAACTGAAAGAGAAAATTCTTTCTAATTTTTTTCCCCTTAAAAAGAGAGACAGGGAGAAAATAAGCATGCTTTGCAAGGGAATTGGTGTTACCTGCAGCAGAAGAGAATGCCAATGTGCAGAATATCAGGTTAAAATCTAGTTGTCTAGTGAAGGCTTTATTTTCAAGCACCTAGCATGTTGTTAAGTGTTTTGTAGAGATAAATACTTCCTTTTAAAGCAGTGTTGTTGGCTGGCTGGGATCCAGCCTGTGATCCTACATTAAAGCACTTTTTAGTGTTTAAGCCACTGCATTACCATGGTGGCTAGAAATGGTAGTTCAGATCCCTGATTTCCTGCTGATCTGCTGATAGCTGGCTCAGGCCAGACTTTGCATCGCTAACTCCTGAGTTTGATCTTTGAGCTGAATTTCACCACAGCAGGAGTATTGGTCACCAACATAATTGTCTTCTTGCCTAGTTGATGTTTTCAGGAGCAAATACGAAAAGACAGGCCAAGAACAGTGCAGTTCAACATTTAGGCTTCACATCTGCCATCTGCCTCATTCTCTGTGTTTTGTTTTCCTTGCTGCCCAGCTTGAGGTGTTTGGAGGTGGGAGTGAAGGTCAGTTCACATTGATCAAGAAATACTTGCCTTAAATGTGGATTTCTAATGTTTAACTTCAAACATCATCCTGTGGAGCAATATTATATGTACCCAACAGTTGTTGCGCATGTCAAATGACCATCTGGACATACCAGAGGGGTTAGGTGTAGTTGGTATCTTAAAATGTCTGCTACGCTGGACACTGTACAATGAATAGGAAGTGTTAAGGCCTATGCCAAAGATGAACTGTGCCCCTTGAGAGGGGATACAGGCAGCTACCATAGAATCCCAGAATGGTTTGAGTTGGGAGGAGTCTCAAAGCTTATCTTGTTCCAGACCCCTGCCATGGGCAGGGGCACCTTCCACCGGACCAGGCTGCTCCAAGCCCCATCCAACCTGCCCTTGAGCACTGTCAGGGATGGGGCAGCCACAGCCTCTCTGGGTGTCCTGGTTTAGGCCCATCAGGGAACAAAGGACCACAATTAGCCTCAAGTACCAAAAGACTTACGGATTTCTAAAGGGCAGGGAGAGCTTAATTGCCACTTAAGGTGCAGGACAAAACAGACCAGGCTGCACGGCTTGGGGAAGAAAACAGAAAATAATTTAATACCAACTAAAACATAAAACCCCAAAAACCAGAACCAAAACAAAACAACACAGAATGGTACAGAGATGAAGAGTCCGACCAGCCCTTTAAGACCACCTGCTCCCCACCCCTCTCCTCTTCCCGGGCTCAGAGCCCTGATCCCGGTGTTTTATACCTCCGTCCCCCCTGAACGGCCCAGGGGGGCAGGGAGTGGGGGTTTCAGTCAGTCCGTTCCTGGTGGCTTCTGCCGTTTGTCTCACCTCAGGGCAAGTGGGTTCCGCACCAGTCCTCCTTGCAAGTCCGTGAGGTACCACACACACATGGCAGCCCTGCACGGGCTGCACCGACGCACATTTGTCCCAAAGCCCTGCACGGGCTGCACCGATGCTCATTTGTCCCAAAAGTTGCTGCTCCTCTCTGCCTCTCGTGTGGGGCTGCTCTGCGGTGCACAGGCTCTCCAGCATGTCCTGTGCCATGACCGCCTCCCCCACACAGTCTCTGGCCCGTCCGGGCACACTCACATGAAGTTGCTGCTGCTGATCCATAGGTTGCAGGGGTACCGGCTGCACTCTCACCACGGCTTGCAGAGGGGTCTCTGGTCTGATGCTCCATCCTTCCTCCTTCTCCGACTGTGGGGTCCGCATGGTCGCCTCCATCTTGTACCACCCTTACACCTCCTGCCTGGCACCTCAAATTCCCGTCCCTAAATAGTGATGGCAGAGGCGCCAGATTGGCCCAGCCAGGCCGGGGAGTGGGTCTGAACCCAGGAGTCGGGGGAGAGTCTAAAAAACTTTTACTGGGTCTTCACTGCAGCCCGCTCCCCCTGTTACCAAGCAAAAGCAACTCCTTGCTAAACCATGACACTGGGCAACCTGTGCCAGGGCCTCACCACCCTCACAGCTTGGAAGAACTACTTCCCAAGAGCTCATCTCAGTCTCCCCTCTGTCAGTTTGGAGCCATCCCCCCTTGTCCTGTCTGGCACATATATATATGTGTTTGTATGTGTATACATTTATATGCAGGTATAGAGCAAAATGAGTATGTAAGAGCTGCTGTATGCTTGCTCTCTTTCGTAAGGTGCTGCTTAGCCAAAATTTGTGCCATTGTTACTACATCTGTGTTTGGAAGGGCAGAGGTAATAGATGGAAGACCTTTCGTATACAAGGACCCTCATTTTAAAAAGCAGCTCTTCAGAGCAAGGTGACATTGGCTCTGCTTCTAACTTGGGAAACCAGCAATGCAGTGGAAAGCAGATGCTGCTCAGTGCAGCGGAGGCTCAGTCAGTCACCAGCAGAAGATAAAACACAGGTTGGGTGTGTGGTATTTCAACTACAAGTGAGATTGTCAAGCTTGCCAGATAAATCTGCGGGTGCTCTCCCAAACTCATATGCATTAAATATCTACCTGGAAGGTGTGTAGCTATATATATATATATTTTTTTTTTAAGAAGGTCCAATGTTGGTGCAGCATACTGGGGAGAAAAACAGCTTTCTTCCCTGCCCCCAAGGTACACAGGGATTTGCTGGCAGTGTAAGCAGCAGCTCACCTAACCCTTACAGGCACAGTGAAGTTCTTGCGTGATGTTTAGCCAGCCGTTCTCATTTTCAGAAAGTCAAAGTCTTATGGTCCACGGAAGGTGTGCATGAAAACACCTTGGGCTTTATATAACCCCCTTTTGGGAAAAAGAAAGACAGGTGAATCTACAGTCATTTTCTGCCATGTCTGTGCACAGTGAATGCCCAATGCTCAGGTTATGATACCAGGACAGGTAATAGACTGACTCTTCTTTTGTTCTGTCACCATTTCTCCTGCTCTTTCTTCAGCAGAGAAAAAAACGTGTATCGACCTTCTCCCGCAAACCCATGTTCTGAGCCAGCAATAAAGTAGGAAAATGTTTCTTCCCAAATCTAATTTGAAACATGATGACTGGACCATTCTTAAAACAGTTTCCAACTCAACAATAAAGAAACTTCACGGAGTGCTTGGCAGGAGCCTCTGTACATAATTTAGATCATAATCAGATGCATTAACACATTTTATATGGATCTCATGGGGGCCGAGAAAGACGAGGTGTGCTGGGTAATTTCTTTCCAGATTTCTTTACCTGATTGTTTATTACTCTTGGGGACTTCATTTGCGGTCCAAATGTCACCAGCAGAATCCTGCTGCTTCATGTGCCTGCATTTAGAGTAGCTCCTAGCGAGGCTTCAAGTAACCTAATTGGCCTGTTATCGTCAGTCTTTCCATCTGTGTGTGTCAAAGAGAGGATAGAGAGTATATGAGGAGGGAGAGAGGCGAGGGGAACAAAAGCAAGGACCCAATTCTGCAAATTGCTGAGCTTCCCCTGTGCCTGGCACTCGGTGGGAGGGAAGGTGTTGAGAGTGCTCGACAAGTAGCGTGTTTCCCGCTGAGTACAATCATGAGCTCAGCTTTGAGAGATTCGCACAGGGGAAGCGCTCCCTCCCCACCTTTTCATTTTAAACCTAAGCAGCTCTAATTTTATAAAGCTTCTGAAAGCTTCTCAGCACTCTGTGCAAAGAAACGTTCATGTTTCACTCTTGTTGCTTCATTGTTTTGAATCCACCCATGCCCAAAGCATCCTTGTTATGAAATCTCTCTTTTGACAGAAAATTCTGTTGCTACTTTGATAAATGATGTTTTGGATTTCTTTATGCTCTGCTGGTTTGTATTATCCCCTCAAAAAATGGGAAGTGAAGTTCCCTGTCACTTCAATGTCTCTTTTATGTACACTGAAGTAGCAGCACTTCCCATGTTTTTCATGGATATTTATTTGTTTTTAAATGATGTGAGCCTGTGTAATATCAGGATTCTCAATCCTTCCCCAGTCATGTTGAGTCCAGGCTCTGCTCTGAGATGCACAGCTCAGAGTTGGGAACCTGGTCAGCAAGGGTGCTCCTGGGCACTGGAACTCACTTGCTTAGAGTGTAACCCTCCCACCAGTAGCCTTGACTGGTCACCATTGACTCACATGATGCCCAGATGTTGGCCAGAAGTCAGCACAACTGGGAACTGAACACAAAAGGCAGGGTGAATGTGGCCACTGCATTCAGAAAAGTGAGAAAGTTCAAAGAGTATGAAAGTGGCTGGATTACAGTAGCTGGACTCAGAGCCAGAGATCAGGTGAAGGAAGTGGCATAGCCTCAGGGCCACGGCAGTCCATACAAAAACCACAGAACACCTCTTTCACCTTTTCCCAGTGATAATGAAAAAAACCCCACTCCTGACTGGAAAAACCAGTGTTTTACTGGTATATAGTGAAGGGGTGCTTTGGGATGGTACTTCAGGAGCTGTGTATGACCTACAGGCAAATGGCAACAGCTACAATCCCTGTGACCCAAACATAGTCTGAGTGCAGAAAGATCCTTTGGAGGCCAGAGAAGAACCGATTCCCGTTTGCCTCTTTCTTTTTCTTTTTTTCCTTAATAAATGTTTATCCACAACATTTTCCTAGGCAATGATGAAACTCAGCATCTCAGATTAGCTGAGATACTAAAGTGCCTTTTACAACAGAACATTATGATGATGAAGAAATGAGTGTCCTTAATCAGAAGTGACTGGGTTGTTGGCTTTCCATTTTGTGTACTGAGTACTCAAGTCCCCATGTCTCGCCACTGTAACACCACTTTGTGTTGTGCTGTTGAAATGTCGCTGGGGAGAAAGGAGGGGGTGAAGAGCTGGATCACTCACTACTTCTTCCACAAGTACCTGCCTTTCCCTGGGTTTTCCAGCAAAGTACTGAGGAATGGCATTACTTGCAGGATGTTGTACCTCAGAGTGTAAAAGTTGTGGTTGCTGGGCAAACAAACCCTTTCTCTTCAGTCTCCTGTTTGAGTTGTGAGAGCATCAGAGCAGGCTGGTACAGGCACTGGAGGGTTTGTGCAAGCAGGGCAGGCAGGCATACTTGAGAGGAAGAAAATGTCCCCAGTCGCTTTGCTATTTATATCCAGTTCACAAGCAGTTTCCTTGCTTCCAGTGCCCAAATTACCAGCCGTGACTGATGTATTCTCCTTAAGTCAGCAGCATATACAGTGACTGGCTTGTCTAGACAAGCTTGGGGGGTTCAGGGAACAAAGTTAGCACAGTGGCACTCTGAGCAGCAGTGCTCTACTCTCTCTGTGGTTTAGCTGAGGCACGGACACACTTGCTCTCTTAAGCTGTGGAAGAGAGTCAGAGTTTTCTGGGGTGATAAAGGAGAAAAGAGTGTTTCATTCCCTATTTGCTTAAAATCTGCTTGGGCTGGACTTCAGAATTTTTGATGTTCAACCTGTCTTTGTACCAAAATACTGTAGCTGTTCAAACAACAGCTGAGCTGAAACTATTGGATTGCTTCTCACTAAGGCATTATTTCATTTGCCTTGCTGTTTTGTCAAGTAGCTGAAGACAATCGCTTGCTTTAACCTTTTGTCTCCAGACATCATCAAAGAAGCTGCCATCCAGAGGGAGTGCATTGCTGCATTCTGTGAGTTAGAAGCACTATGGGTTATCAGCTTGGTGTGGGACCCATACAGCCTTCACCTGCTTTCTCCTTTATATTCTGCACAAATTGCTTAGCTGGGTAAGAATTCTGTTTGCTGAGGACCTGCCAGGTGCTGGTTCCTGCTAGACTGCAGCTGCTGTTTTCTCTTGGTGGGTAATTTGAGCTCAGACCTCATATCTGGGGGAAATAAAAAAAAAAAGACAAGGTAGTGAAACTCCTCTAGTGATCTTGTCCATACGGTTGTATGCTGAAATGTAAGGAGGAAAGTGTTGCTTTTCTGCCTTGGTTTGCTTGTGTGGTCTGGCAGGTGTTCTCGAGTATGTATGGGTGGAAGGGCAGAACTGGTGCTGAGGTGGAGAGTAGAGTAATTTAGGTTCTCTTTTTGCCTGATTTCAGGTGAACATAATCTGCTGTATGGGGATACTGTTTAAGTGTCACAAGGAAGAACACAGACATAAATAAGGCAGAATGGGAAATACAAACCAAACTCTTCATTAGGCTGGAAATGGGCAGAAAGTGGTTTTTCTGTATCAGGCAGTAGGGTGCTGGCTGTTATGTATGTGTGTGGTTGCCCTCTACTGGTTGACATTAGAATGACCTCCCTATATCAGAGACATTTTTTGGCCAAGATCTGTGGATTGTTGAGAACTGGTCAGTGTGACTGCTCACTCTTCACCTGCAAAGCCACCCAGGGCAAGAGGCAAATTCTGAGATGATGAGGCAGATGAGTCGTCCAGTGCCAAGGGATGCACAAAATCAGACTGTCATTAAACATGGCCAAAGTTTGCAGAGAGGGGCAGATGCTTGCAGCAGGATAGCCAGGGCTTGGAGAGGCTGCAATACACATGGTGCTGTGAAACATGTCTCTAAGCAATCTCTGATCAAGGCCTAGTGATCCCATGGGGCACATCACCCCTCAAAATGGGCAGCACACCCCTTCTCTCATGGCCTGTTCAGTGAAGTAGGCTGGAGTTATGCATCAGGCTGAGAATTATGAGACAGTCTTCATTACCAAATCATTTGCTGACCTTAAATGTTATGAAAATAGTCTAAAAGTGACTTTGTCAGCACTTAAATAGCTGTCACAGTGGAGAAGCAGAGGCTTAGAGGATTTAAGAAAAGTGCATCCAGAACTTGTGATTTCCACTCAGGTGTGTTATACCGTGTCCTTGAAGGTTGCTGATTTTCATTAAGTCAGGTAATCCTGGTCAGCAAAAACAGTGACTTGTGGTTTGGGGGAAGGTTGGGTTTTTTCTTCCTTCTGGACCAGTACCAGCAAAGTCAGGAAGATAGCTGTGTCTCTTACAAGACCGTATTAAGAGGGAAAACTTTGCTCTGCACTTGAAACCATTTCAAAATGTGTTTGCTACAACTATAGATTTTTGTCTTCTATGGATTTTGTCAAGACAGCTCTTAGAGCAAGCTGGAGAGAAAATGAACCTGAGGGGAGCTTTCAATTTTGGTGAAACTCAGTAGTTACACTTTCCAGTAACAACGGAAGACACTTCTAAAAAAATCCCAAATCTGGTGACACCTAGAATTCAAAGACAGCATCTAATCCATGAAATTATACTCACACTAGAGCCGCCAGAGAGGATCCAAACTGGGATGCACACGCTTTATGCATCTCTCTGCATGTTGGATACATAAAAAAGATTTGGGGAAATGATTGTGTAGTCATTGGGCAGAGAGATGAGAGCAGAGGAATCCTTAAAAGAATGTCTCTCAAAATGTCTTTTAATGTCAGTCCAACCACTTTAATCTCACAGTGTTGCTCTTGTGGATGTTTTAGCACCTCCTACAGGTAATGAGTCTTACAGACCACTAAAGCACTGCTGATTTTGATGTGAAAGTGTTATATGTATCTTAATTACACAGATATATTCCTTTGTCAATTAGAGAGAAAGACGCACAGTGTGCTGGGGACAGCAGTGGTTGTCATCTGCCTTGACTTCAGCAAGGCTTTTGACACTGTCTCCCATAACATCCTCAGAAAGTGTGGGTTGCATGAGTGGGACAGCGAGGTGGATCGAGAGCTGGCTGAATGACAGAGCCCAGAGGGTGGTGATCAGTGGAGCCAAGTCGAGTTGGAGGCCTGTGGCTAGTGAGGTTCCCGAGGAGTTGGTTCTGGGGCCAGTCTTCTTCAACAACTTCATCAGCAACCTGGATGAGGGGACAGAGTGTACCCTCAGAAGGTTCATTGATGGAACCAAACTGGGAGGACTGGCTGATGTGCTGCCATTCAGCCAGATCTGGACATGCTGAGAGTGGGGCAGAGAGGAACCTCCTGAGGTTCAGCAAGGGCAAGTGCAGAGTCCTGCACCTGGGGAGGAACAACACCCTGCACCAGGACATGCTGGAGGTGACCTGCTAGAGAGCAGCTCTGCAGAGAGAGACCTGGGAGTGCTGGTGGGAAGCAAATAAACATGAGCAGCACTGGAGGGCTACCAAGATGCTGAGTGGACTGGAACATCTCTGTGAAGAGGAAAGGCTGCGGGACCTGGGGCTTTTCAGCCTGAAAAAGAGAAAGCAGAGAGGGGACACCTCTACCTGCTAAAGAGCAGGTATTGACAGAATGGGACCAGTCTGCCCAGTACTGCCCAGTGATAAGACAAGGGTTAATGGACACAAGCTGGAACAAAGCAAGTGCCACTGGGACAGGATGAGAAAGTCATTTGGTGCTGAGGTGAGGGAGCCCTGGCCCAGGCTGCCCAGGGAGGGTGTGGAGGCTCCTTCTCGGGAGGTTTCCAAAGCCACCTGGACACATTCCTGTGCCCCCTGATCGAGGGGAACCTGCTTTAGTGGGGTCTTGTGCTGGATGAGCTTTGGAAGGTCCTTCCAACCCCCACCATTCAGGGATTCTATGATTCCCTCTGTTGTCAGGTCATCCATTCAATGAAGAACTTGTGAAGAGTTATTTTTATTATGCACTAAATCTCTGTATAGTTCAGCTATCTCCTCTTTGGCATTTCTTTGAACTGTAGAACAAAACAGGTAGGAAGGGACTTCTGGAGGTCTCTAACCCAACATCTTGCCCAGAGTGTAAAGGTAACCACAAAGGTAGATGAGGTTGCTCAAGGCTTTGTCCACTTGTGGGTTGACTGCTGTTGGGGTACAGGATCTACCACCTCTCAGGGCTCCTGTTCTGCTTGCTTTCCGCTGTATATTCAATCATACAACTACATGAAAAAAAACTTGATGATATCAAGCTAATTAACATCAACTGCTGTCTGCTGCTCTGCCAAGCCAATCCCTTGCTTAAAGAATACAATCAGATCACTGCAGTACAATTTGTCGATGGTATATCTGTGATGTTCCCAGTCACCTTTTTGTCCTTTGTGGCCATGGGAATGGGTTCCAAGAGGATTTTCTCCATCCATCCCTGCCCACAGACTTTTGCTGGCAGCAAGGTACCGTGCAGGCACCTAGGCAGAGTAAGCACAGCTTGTCCAGTTACATTGCTGTCTTCTTTATTCCTACCTCTGAGGTGCAAATGTTCTCAAGTGAGTTCATGCTGTCAAAGTTAATGCTTGGCAACTTACTGCAGATAACCTTGGCTTCCATCTTGACTTAGGTGCTCGTGGGCTTTCATTGCTTTCTCTAATAAAGCCTTTACAATTGCTTAGAGACACTTAACGTTGTTAGTGTTTAAATAAAGGCATTCATTTCAGGCATCCTGGTGCTAAACTTGTATGTTTGAATTTTGAAAAAGTGTGTTTTCCCTGTGAGGTGTGAACAGGCTCTGGAAACAGGTTTACTTTTATCAGCTAAATGGACTGTAACTCCTCATAAGGAGCTGCTGAACTCTTCAGCATTGATTTACGCTTGCCAGGGAATGGAAACAATTACGTTGGCTTCATGAAGAGTAAATAGAGAGGGGTCTTACGGCATGAATGTAGGAAGGTGCATCAGGAATACCTGCCCTTTAAAACTACTCCTGCTGTTGGTTTTATTGATTGAGTCAGAATTTTAACATTTCCGTGGCTTGGTTTCCCTGCCTATAAATTATTGCCTCTTCCTTTTGGGTGGTTGAGGGCTGCTTGGCTATCATATATAAAATGCTGTCAAGGTAGGGTGCCAAGTGAATGCAAAGTGTTTTATTTTTAGTGCGTTTTGAAATCTTGGACTTTTTGTTCTCCCTTTTATCTGTCTCTTTTTAATCACACAAAATGGAAATAACCTCAATCACAGCTGTTGCTGGAGAAGAATCATTAGGCCCATCCAGCTGGCTCTCTGGGGGCCAGTGCAGGATTGTTCCCTATGCTGCATTTCAAAAGTATTTTATCTCCTTTCGTCTTGCATGTGTGCAGAGTGATGAGCGTCTTTCACTTCTGTCAGCTCTCTTCATTGATCCAAATGGCAAGGTCTATTTTTAGGTGGCTATAAGTAAACGGACATCAGGCACCACAGAAAGGGAACTGGGTTATTTTTGGAAACCAATCAGCAGCAGCCATTCTGGCAGGTCCTGCTGCAAGTTTTCTCTTTGCTTGGGCTGTCTCAGGTTGTGGTGTCAGTTCCCAAGGTTGTGAGCCTGGTTTCTTGGATAGGATTTGCAGCCCAAATCGGGAATTAGCAGCTGCTGGAGATTGTCATGATGGCATCAGTTTATTGGAGTTAAGTCCTCCTAAACCAGCCTGGCTTGGAGGCATGCAGGGTGGTGACTGAGCTGGAGATTTTGGGGCAAAAGATGAGGTCAGCTGGGGGACAACATGTGAAATACACCTCAAGTGCAGACATGCCTGTGGAGATGGCTTTGCGGTCCAAGCCCTGGACTCAATGTCTGTTGCTGGCAGTTTTGGTGTGCTTTTGAGCAATTCACTTGGGCTTTTTCTGCTTCATTGGACTGCAGGAGGATGACATTTTCTTGGGTTTGCTTAGTCTTTTTCAGGAGCATTTTGGGACGGCTTCATAAGCACTTTGGGACAGAATTTGTGAGCAGAGCTTGCTGCTGTTGCACGGAGCCATTAGGCACTCCAGTTATTCAGCTGTGAATGTGCAAGTTGCAGTCCATGGAGGCAATGACTAAACCTACACTATTGCTGGTTGGAGAGCTTGAAAACCCCAAGCAGAAAACATTCTGTATGTGATTTAGTTGCACATTATCTTCTCGTTCTCCCAGCAAAGACTCACGCTCATTTCAAAGGTCAGAACGTGCTCTCACCTGGGCCTTCCAGGCCTTTTATAGATCAGTTGAAGGCCATTACCTAAAATTAGCTTACTGCTTTGAGAAAGCTGATATTAGCTTTGTATTAGAACACTTTTCAAAGCTCTTGATGATCATTTATGTGACAGGATCCTGTTGAAGATCATGGGTACAAAAGAATGGAAGAAAATGGAAGATAATGACATGTGAATACAGCTTCCTGAGTGAGAAGAAAAATTGGGTGGGCTTTTTGGCACAACTCCTCTTCTAGGATGTTTTTTTGTGGTGGGTTTTTGGTGTATTTTTTTAAAGGATTTCCAGTGAAGCTTTCCTAGGCAGACCAGTGGACTGCCTTTAGTCAGGCTTACATTTCTTTTCCTCCAACTTCATGACGATCCAGGTGTGTTGGGGAGCACCAGGAAAGGGGGCACGTGATTCTGAAGCAGGCTTAAATTGTAAAGCAAGGTCGGATCTGCTAAGCAACAGCATTGACATGTTTAAATAAATCTGCTGTTGAGTAATATTGAGTGACGTATTGAGAGCAATTTAAAAAGGAAAAGGAAACTAGACACAAATTTGGAAAATGACTGGAATGGAAACAGAACATAGACGTTAGAAAGGACATTGGATAAAAGAGATGGAGGTCTGCTCCACCAAAGGACTCTACTGGAGAATCACGGTGTCCATCAGGAAAGATGAGGTAGCAGAAGTGCAAATTTATGATGAAATTGTCTCTTGGCAGTAGGATCCTTGTATTTATGCTTCTCTGCCAAGATTAATGGTCACAAGGATTGAAAAAATTAACCCTTCCTAGTTCAATGAGGAGCACGTGGTGGGACATCAGAGAGCTTAAAGTGAAAGAGGCGGTTCTTGTGGTGGCTTTTTTACTGTTGTTCCTCTAGGTCTGTTGTGAGTTGGATGCACCCATCACTGTAGAGGTACATAATGCTGTACAAGAGGATACAGACTGAATTAGGAGAGTTTCTGTTCTTGGGTAGCTCAGCTATGGAACTCACTGCTGCAAGAAACTATGCAACCAAGTGTATGATGTGGCTTTCCTTTTTGGTTTTATCTTCCCCCAACCCACCCTTTTTTTTTTGACAGTTCAGACTTTACAGGTGAGAATGTTTGTGATCTGTTGCTTCAAAAAAGTATTTTGGTGGACAGCTCCTGTTCTTAAAGGACTCATGCAACTCCCGTTTGCTAATGGTTAGGGGAAAATTGTCTCAAATAAGCTGTTCTATGACTATGATTTATGAGTATTTTGCACCAAAGCATCTGGAAATGAGCACTCAGGAATGAAAGGTGAAGTGGATGGATCATTGGTTTGATCTAATATAGCCATCCTAGTGCTTTTTTATTATTTTTATTGGATTCTATACAGTGGTCAAATTGAGTTGTAAATTTTGTGGCTATCTTAATGACTTGGTTCCAAGCCGATGCTCTCATGTCTGTCTGCATGGCACATTCGCAGTGGAGTTGGTGGCTGTGTCGCTGAGTCCTTCAAAGCATGTGTTCACCAACAGCTTTCCCAGGCTCTGGGAATACCTCCCCTTTTCCTAGTTAGGCATCAGATATTTGCTCTGGACATGAGCAGCTTTTGTCCAATGGATGGCAATAGTTAACTGATGCACTAGCCAACCCATTATGAGATGAAGTCTAAAAGGAGATAACTGTGCTGTCCCTTGCATCATTTGTGTGTGATCTGAGCCGTTTATGGCTCAAGCCACTGAGATGAGAGATGGCATAGCATGAGAGATGCTAGGCCTTAATCTTCTGCTCATAATAACTGACACAAATGGCCAGAAGAGACATTTGTGGCTTCCTTTTCTGTTAGAACCCCTCACCATCTATTCCACAAATGCTTCCTGGAGCTGGCATGAGCTGGAAATGGTCTAATCTTTGGGATGATGGCTGGAAGACAGCAGCTTTTCTTGGAAGCAATTACTTCATCTGCATGAGAGTTGTGTGCTGATAGAGTGTCCCACTGCCCATTTCTGAGTCGATCCAAGGACATTTGGCCCTACTTACCCAGCAAAAATAGCTGTCGTGCAGTGGAGATTTCTGCCTAGAGTATTTTTCAGCCTGTCTTGTCCTCGCCAAAATAGCTTCAGCCTTCCCAAATGTACCCCCTCTGCTAACATTTGGATTCTCTTCACAGTCTGTGGTGAACGGGCAGGTGGGACTGTGCATAGTGAGGATTACTTGGGCAATTTATGAAGAAGTGCAGAGCATATCCACAGAATCCGTGGCACGTGGTTTCTCAGGGGATTTTTCTTCTGGTCCATGAAAGTGCATTAGCGATGTTAACTATTTGAAGCTCTGTCAACTGTGAATAAGATCTGTCCTGCACATCCTGCTGCCAACCCAGAGAAGCTGTTAAGCCATTAACTTTGCAAAAACTTGGCTGGTGTAAGCTGCTCAGTGCTAGCACCAGCCTCACCACTCATTGCAACGGATGAATAGCTGAAGCATTTGGACATTAAATGATTACATCAGACAGATTGTCTCAAAGCCACAAGGTATTTAGCTGGCCTGTGTGTTCTGTACCAGCTAATAAGGATTTCTTTAGAAAGATGCTACTGCTTAGTGTTAGATGCTTTTTAATGCTGTCAAGAGTGTTCTAATAAAATGGAATTTTGGCATCTGGTCTTATCTGTTAGTCTTCCAAGAACTTTTGATCCCATCAGCTGTTTTCACTCAATGTAGAGTGATAGAACTCACCAAAGCAATAGCTCCCTATAAATGTCCTGCAAATAGGAAACTGATGTTCTTTATAGGGTACTGGAGAACCCCTCCATGGAAGACTGAAGGCATCAAATAGTAAAAATTCAGGCTTCATTTGTGCTGCTGTTCCCAGAAGTACTTTTTGGGACTATGTTGAGAGCAACAGATTGTATTTTTCTCTGAGTGCAGTGCTGAGCATTGCAGGGGCCGTTACAAGTGCCTGGCTAAATAATAATTCCAACCATTTCTCCAGCTAGCTAACAGGACACTGTGAGGGAGAGCAGTTGAAGTGCCTTCAGACCAGGCTGTATGCTTGACAGGTTTTTGGCTTCAAAAGCAGGGGATTTAAAAAAAAAAAAACAAACCAACTCACACAAGGAGTCATGCTTTGGTGCCTTGGCCTGGAAGGCAGCGTTGGAGCTAAAAGCTCTATTAGTGAGTTTCAATTTACTGAGGCTGAATCTTTCCCTGAGGATTGTTCATGTTCTGTGGAATTACAGGGTCTGGCGTGATAATGTTTTTCTTCTTTATTTCCCCCTTCTGCATTTTCTCAGTGTGAACAGGCAAAGCAGCAGTAGAGCTCTTGCAGACTGGAGAGTGCTCAAGGGCTCACATGGGAGTGCGGCTCTGTTTAGACCAGAGATGTGTGGGCACAGCAAGATGTGGTCCAAGGAGGTGAGCAATGCTCACAGGCTTTGGAAATAGTCAATGTCAGCAGAGGAAATGGGTGCTGACTGTCTGCCCTCAAACTGCTCATCGTTAGCTGACTTGCTGCAAAGGACAATGGAGGTGGTTCACAGTGAAGTATGAAGGAAGATGTGGATGAACTAAATTGATGGGCTGACAGCAGCCATCTAACAGAGGGTGCAGAAGACAGTAGGGAGGTGAGAGAGGCAGGACAGGGAGACTTGAAGGGGGGAAAGTGAGATTCATGCAGCAGAAGAAAGATAGTGAGAGAGGGGCAAAGAAAATGATCTCAGCAGCTGCATTTTGCGTGGCTACTCCTGTATCCTGCAGCTGTTCATTAGAAATTCTGTTTATGCCACAGGGAGTTTTGGAGTCTCTGAAGCTGACACAGTTTTAATAGACAAAGACGTTTTGAGTGCAGCACATCTGCTCCGGGATGCTAAGGAACAGGCTCCATGCAGCAGTGCCATTGGTTGAAGCATTTCATCCTGCTTTTTTTTTTTTTTTTTTAAGACTTGGTCTCTTTTATCCTAAAAAGTAATTTTTTGAGGTCAAAAGAAGTGCTGTGGTTTGCACATTGACAGTTTTCAGCCCTTAAAGAGTCCAGCCATACCCTTTAGTTCAGTTTGGGGCCCTTCACTGCAAGAAAGACATTGAGGTGCTGGAGTGTGTCCAGAGATGGGCACCAGAGCTGGGGAAGGGGCTGGAGCACAAGTGTGCTGGGGAGGGGCTGAGGGCCCTGGGGGTGTTCAGCCTGGACAAGAGGAGCCTGAGGGGAGACATGGTCACTGTCTGCAACTACCTGACAGGAGATTGTGGCCAGAGGGGAGGAGTTGGGGAATCTCTGCTCCTGAGCTACAAGATGAAGTGGCTTGAAATTGCATCAAGAGGAAGTTAGGTTGGAGATGAGGAACAATTTATTCCCCAAAGGGTTGTCCAGCCCTGGCCTAGGCTGCCCAGGAAGGTGATGGAGTTATTGTAAAGCTGTGTAGCTTTGTGATATGTGAAAGCTGTGTGAGCTTTTGTGATGCTGAGGGACATGGGTTAGTGGTGGTCTTGGCACTGTGAAGGGAGGGGGTGGACTTGATGATCTCAAAGATCTTTTCAAACCAAAACGATTCCATGATTCTTCCAAATGCCCTTGACTTTCCAGCCCTGAGAGCTGGCAGAATCACCTTTTATTTTGAGGAATCCTAAAGCACTTCACATAAGCGGCCTTCGCAGAGGTGTCAAGCAGAGGTTTGGTAAGGAATACACTATGTAACACATGAGAGTGCAAAAAAAAAATGGCAGCACACATATGGGATCCCACTCAGACTTCCTGGAGTATGGAGGGTTGCCGGTGCCTCCTGAACCCCAGGTCTGAGCTGGGAACTGGGAGAGTCCAAATTACAATAAACAATGTTGTAAATTATCTATAGGGCAAGTATTTCATAAGATAGAGAGTTTTTTTCACCTGTTAAGTTTCAGATAACAAGAAGCGCTCGAAAGGGACCAGTCAGTTTGTGCTGCATCTCGCCCAGTGAAGCTGTGTGGCAAGGAGCAGCCCTGTTGGGACACTCAGCATGGGCCCACCCTTGGGTTTGGAGGCATGCAGCTGCAGAGCAAAGGCCTCCTTTGCTTGCCTGATGGCTCTTACAATGCTGCATTATTAAAAATTTGGTGAGCAAGTATATTTAATTGATCCATTTAATTCTAGGCAAGCTCAGTCTAATCCTTAGCTTAACTTTTATGACCCATGGCTTTCCAAAACCCATCAAATCTTACTCAGTGATTGGATCTACCTTGTGCAGGTGAAAAGTTAATTCCTTTCTTCACCTCCAGCTTTGGCCGAATTCCCTTCATTTCTCTTTCCTTGACCTTCCTCTTATGCCTTGATTAAACTTAACAATGTAACTTTGCCCTTCCTAACTGGTCTGATACTACAACATCTGTCCCCCAGTGTTTTCTGCTTGTTTTTCTACATACCTGTTATGATAGAAGCAGTCTCTGTGCCAAACGCCCATGCTGAGTGGAGTTTGCTCTCTCTCATCCTGCCTCTTCCAGGGACTGGGTGTTGTTAGTCTTCTCCAGCCATGCAACTTGAGACTAACTTTGCTGTTTATGTTTCTTTTTTGGTATCTTTCAAATGAAGCACTGGGCACCAGTGACAAAACAGCACACAGGGTGTGTCAAATTATCCACCGTTTTAAATCCAAGCTGCGCCTTTGCTCTGTACAAATTTAATTGTCGTGCATTCTGCTAGTGCTTATCTTCTGTCATACACTCTTCTGGTGGTTAATAACTTCCTTAAGCACACCCCCAAGCTTCAAGCACCATGTTTTGTTCTCTCTGGGTATTTTGAAGTGTTGTATTTAGCCACTCCCACATCTGCACGACCCGATCTGTATCGCGCAAGGGTCCTGAACTGTAAACATCTGGTTTGTTAAGTTACCTGGTCAGCTTCCTCTTTGCTTTGCACGACTACAGCAGTTAGCTTTTATTTCTTTATTTCAGCCATCACTGACATCACTGTAGTAGGCAGAGATCTTACCTGAAAGTCCGTACTAGTGGTGTCTCTTGGTTTCAGGTGGGGACTGTAATCTAGCACAGTGCTTTCTCCAGCAGGGTTTTTACAGTGAAGGTACTCCATGCTGTATTGCTTTCTGCCAACATGTTAGTACTGTGCACAGGAGGAAGACCTGGAGATAAACTTCATGGTGCTCTCAGAGTGTTTTAAGAATAGGCCATACCTTGGGGAGCTCACAGATAGAATGCATGGGAAAAAGCATGGCCAGACGTGCATGTTCACTGTGACTTGATTCACCGCTGCAGGGGGTATTGCTAAAGTACACTGGCAGGTTGGTGAGTGAAAGGAGCCTCTGGGGGATCCAAAAAAAGAAACAGAGGAAAACACTGTGTAAAAAAATACAGAAGGACCAGTGAAGTTGGAGGCATTTATGTGATGGGGGAGCAGGGAACAGGACAATCATGCACTTTTCTTAGAAGGATATTCTCCTTTTTCTAGCCTTAAGAATATTTTTGCCCCATGTCTCAGTTTTCTGGGGATGTGTGATTACTCCAGAAGCAGTTACAGCAGTTCAATCTCCCTGTGCACAGTGCGTTTCCACTCTTGTAGGTGACCAAATCTACATGAAGATACACAGTCCAAAGCCAACCCATGAAGAATTGCTACTAACTACCAGTGTAACAGCTGTAGTGAAGCTAGTATGCTGTTACAGTTAAAGTGGGAACACCTTTTACACAAGCCCAGCAGAGGTGATAGCATGATGGTGTGTGACACAGTGACATCTTTCTCCTAAAACTACTACAGTTTACTTAAACCCTTGTGTTCCTGCTGTGTTGCGTGCTTGTGAGCGCAGTAGAAAGGCATTTAATGTCCCTTGCCTAATTGGGACCCTTGACTCAAGTGTTTGGTAACGAGAAGGGGGGTTGCACCCACGGGACCCCCTTTGAAACTAGTCCAAATTGATAGAGTCCTGGCAGTAGTGGCATTTGTGCATGTGAATTTCTGCCTTCCTTTGTAACAAACTGTATTGGATAAGAATTCACCTGCTGTATAAACAGGGGTGAGTCTGGCATGTCAGGTAATTGAGTTGTTTGGCATGATCGATTGGGCTGTCTGAAACAGAACAGCCTCCACTCACACAGTGATGAAGCATTCTCCAAAAATTGCAGAAGGTAGACAGGTTGCTAATGACACTGCATGCAACTGCCTGCCCTGTGCAGCACAGGCTGTGCTGGGAGGAGGGGAAGAACTGGTGTAAAAATGCACGACAGCACAGGTAACACATCATTGAATCCCCAAGTGGTGGGGATTGGCAGGGCCCTGCAGAGCTCATCCAGCCCAAGCCCCTGCTCAAGCAGGTTCCCCTCCATCAGGGGGCACAGGAACGTGTCCAGGCGGGTTTGGAAACCTCCCAAGAAGGAGCCTCCACACCCTCCCTGGGCAGCCTGGGCCAGGGCTCCCTCACCTCAACACCAAACAAGTTTCTCTTCCTGTGCCAGTGGTACTTGCTGGGTTCCATTTTATGTCTATTACCCCTTTTTCTGTTGCAGCACACTACAGAAAAAAGTGTTGACCCATCCTCCTGACATCCACCCTTTAGATACTTAGAAGTGTTGATGAGCTGCCTCTCTGAGCCTTTTCCAGGCTGAACAGCCCCAGGTCCTGCAGCCTTTCCTCCTCACAGAGATGTTCCAGTCCCCTCAGCATCTTGGTAGCCCTGCACTGGCCTCTCTCCAGCAGTCCCCTGTCTCTCTGGAGCTGGGGAGCCTCTCTTGAACTTAGACACAAGATTCTAGATGAGGCTTCACCAGGGCAGAGGAGAGGGGAAGGAGAACTTCCCTTAACCTGCTGCCTATAGTCTTCTTGATGTGATTCCAGGTGCGATTGGCCTTCTTGCCTGTGAGGGCACATTGCTGCTCGTGTTTATTTGCTTCCCACCAGCACTCCCAGGTCTCTCTCTGCAGAGCTGCTCTCCAGCAGGTCACCCCCAGCCTGTCCTGGTGCAGGGCGTTGTTCCTCCCCAGGTGCAGGACTCTGCACTTGCCCTTGCTGAACCTCAGGAGGTTCCTCTCTGCCCCACTCTCAGCCTGTCCAAATCTGGCTGAATGGCAGCACAGTCTCTGGTGAATCAGCCAGCCATCACAGTTTATCTTGAAGTAAAAGTTCATCAGTTGGTTCAAGTCAAAAGCAAAAAGACCCATCCCCTACTTTAACCCTTTTAGTGTTGAACAAATATCATCTACACACCTACTCAAGTAGCTTGTGCCGCTGCATATGATAGATCAAAGTACCTGCTTCCTCAGTTTGCTTCCTGCATCCCGAAAAATCTTTAGCACTTTGTAAGCAGTGACCAGTACATCATCAGCCACTGTGTGGTTGTGTGGATTTACTAACTTTCTAGTAAAGCTCTGTCCTTGTAGTCCCTTGCTATGAGATTTGGAGTGGGGTGAACTTGTATCCAGCGTGTTCCCCCATTCGATTCTGTGGAACATAAAAGGATTTGCTCGTAAGCTAGTATTTCTTTGTGCAGAGAAGTGCTTGTGTGCAGCCTAGAAGAATAAATAAAACAATATGACTGGCTTATTGCCAGAAAGCAACACTAAATAAATTTAAGAACTAAAAACTCTGTAAATGAAGTAGATCTTGCAATGACTTATGCAAAAAGTAAGAAGACACTGGAGAAGGAATCCACTAGAAAAAGACTGACTGGAAAGATACACGATGTAGTGGATGGGACAATTAGAAATGGAGTGAATCCCAAGCTGGCACAGCTTCTTGGGTGACCTTGGACAAGTTGTTTCTCCATACCTGTAATGCCTGTTCTCAGAAAACTGGATGTGGTTTTACTGTCTTAAGGATTTCATTAGAATAAATGAATGTTCATGAACCACTTGGTTAACCTCAGCTGAGGAGCACTACAGACCTTCAGCAGCTGCCTTTTGCAGAGGGCAAAGCAGGCGGGTACCTGCAAGCACCTGGAGGAGAGATTTCTGTAGATTCTGATTGCCACAATACAGAACATCTCCTGGAGCCATGCCCTTGTCCCTGTGCCCTAGATGAGGAACACAAAGCTCTAACCCAGACTGTCGGTTCTCCACTTGTCTTCCTTGATGCAATTTGAGTTCACCTTTGCTTTGTAAAGAGGGAGAACGTGGCATGGAGGTTTTGTGAATTCCCCTGGGTGCTGACTAGAGGCAGTGTTAGAGCTAGGGGCAGAACCAGGACATTTTGACTCCAGGTTTCTGCTCACATTTCTGAATTATTGCCACCTGAGCACCCAGATGCAGAATCACACAATCATTTGGGTTGGAAGTGACCTCTGGAGGTCTCCAAACCTGGGCATTGTCCATCTGAGTTTAGAGTATCTTCTGACCTCCTATCACAACGGCTAAGCATGTGCTGGACAGAGCTGCAGTTTTATGGCACTTCCCACACCCATATGCTTTTTCATTCAGTCAGGGCTGGAGCCATGGAAGGTCTTGTTGCTGCCACTGCACATGGATTTGGGATTGCAGGTAATTACAGGAGGAACTCCCACTCCCAGCCCTTCCAGTCCTCCTTCCTGCTTCCAGCTCAGAGATCCAGTGCACTTCTCCTAATTCATGACATTGTTTTGGTTGGAAAAGACCTTGAAGATGCTTGAGTCCACCACCTCCCCTCACAATGCCAAGCCCACCACTACCAAATGTCCCTCAGCACCTCAGCTACACGGCTTTGCAATAGCTCCAGGGATGGGGACTCCATCGGCTCCCTGGGCAGCCTGGGACAGGGGCTGACACCCTCTCAGGGAAAAAGTTCTTCCTCAACTCCAATCTAAACCTCCTCTGGTGCAACATCAGCCCATTTTCTCTTGTCCTGTCACTTGTTACTTGGGAGCAGAGACTGATCTCCACCTCACTACAACCTTCTGTCGGGTCCTGTCAAGGTCCTGTGTTTCCTGTTCAGTTGCATTTCTTTCCAGTCGCTCTGCTCCCAACCAGATGAGCTGTTGGGGCAGTGTGGACATCCAGTAGGTCTTCTGTGTCTTTGCTGTGAGGATTTTGGAGTTTCAGAGGATGTGTTCATGAAGACTAAGCTGAAATGATGCTATACTGGGAGCACTGGTCCTGTGCTGTCATGGCAGGGTAGCAAGCACGATGCAAAGACAGTGTCCATTTTGTCTGGGACCATTTTCAAACAGAGCACACAAGCAGCACAGAGAAAGAGTAGAACAACAGGGTATGTGATGCTTCCCCCTGAAATTGTTCAACCTCTGCCTTCTTCATTACACATAATTTTCTGGCTTTACTGGAGTGAACACATGAAGAGGCTCTCTTGGAGTGTTTGTCCAGGACCCTTTTAACCTGTGCATGCCCAGCTTCAGGTGGGGAGCAGGACGGGAAGCAGATTTGGCCTCACATGGAGCTGCAAACGTGAGAAAGTTCCTTGGTTTAGACAAAAGCTTTCTAAAGCCAGGGATGCAGTTTATTCCCTGAATTTACAGATTATGAGATCTTTTACTGGTTGTACATGTAGCAGTGTTGCTCGAAGCCTAGGATAATTTCTCAGTACCTGTGAGCTCTTGAGATGGTACAAATCTCTGGTGATGATCCCTAAGGCTCTAGCATGCAGAGCATTTCAGAGTGAGTTTTACATCTGTTCCTTTTAAAGATCTGCTCTCAAATATACCTTAAAGCACACACCTAATAGATATATTCTCCTTATTCAACTGCTTCTGTTTCCCAAAGTGATTGGAGATACGAGGTGTAATCCTTTCCTTTGAGAGCATTAGGAAGTAGAAAGTTACTGTTGCTGAAGGACTGTTTTGTGTTTATTTCTTTTTCATTTCACCAGAATTCATGTTCTATAGCAGGGGAATAGACTGTATTTTCTTCATTTAGCAGAATTTTCTGCTTCTCCTTTAAAAAAAAAAAACCCTCATGTATTTTTTTTTTTCTCTGATTTCATTTTTAGCACTGGTGAAAAAGAGACTTGGCAGGAGAAGCTGTCTGTTCAAGACTGGACAGCTAAAACACAGGAACCACTAACACACACTCCCTGACCTTCTCCGTTCATCAGGAGGGAACTTGCGTGACAGAGGTATGTACAGTGCTTGGTTCTCCATGGAGATGGCCAGCACAGCAGAAAGTTTGTGAAGGTAACATTGTAGACCTATCATTTGATGAGGAAAGGGAGTAAATATGAGTATGGGTGCATACAAAATTTAGGAGTTCTAATTTAGCAGATGTAGGATCACTCTGGGTTTTCCTCTTGGAAAGTTGAGTGTGGTCTGTGTCACCATATTCTGTCTAATGATTGGTTGTTGGTATGCTAAGCTCTAGAGGACCCTGACTTAATTTCCAGGCTCTGTGCACAAATATGCTGAAAAAGAAACAATGATAAGAGAAACAATAACCTAATTTTATAGGGAGGTGGACAAAAGGAGGTGTAAGCAGGGGGGAATAGGTGAGCTCAGGTGTTTGTAGAAGGCCCTCAGTGACTGAACATTTGCAGAGTAATGTCTCCATGAGCATCCACAGGTCAAAACCAACCTGGCTCTTTCTACGAGAAATGCAAAATGAGAGAGAACCTCAGGTATTCCAATAACTGCAACATGGGAAGTGCCCACCCATGGAGTTCAGGAAGGCTGGGAATGTAGTTTGAGATTTGAACTGAGATGTGACAATGCACTCAAACATCAATTTAGTCTCTTGGCCCTGTGTTTTGAGAGAAAGAACTGCAGTGTGCAGACCTGTTGTGCCTAAGAAGCCAGTCAGATTGGTGTTTGGGAAAAAGCTCAGGTAGTTATGATCTTCTGATTTCCTAAGAGTTCCTCCTGCCTCTTTTTTTTGTGTGTGTGTGTGTGTAATTAGGTCTATCAGGCACCAACACTGTATTATAATGTCAACAAGAGTTTCGCAGTGTGAGGCTCAATCAGTTTAAAGAGCTAAATAGTATTTGGGAGTGAGAGGAATAAGTTGGTTGGAAAGCCCAGCAGTTAACCCATTTCTCCTCCTTCCAAGCCTCTTTTCAGGAACTATGGAAATCAGCAGCCTTTTTCTCCAGGGCTGCTCATTGCTCTTAAATACAACACTGAAGTCTCTCTTGGTAGGTAAAACCACAGATTGGGTTTTTACTTAGCTTTTTTTCTTTTAAGTTCTAGTAAAAATGTGTTACAACCTCAGGCTCTATTGAGTTGATAAGGAATAAAGTCTTATTAATGAAGAAGAGTCTGGGAGTGTGTCTAAAGTGCTTCCTTTATCACCAGCACATATTTCATACTGACAGTCAATACTTTTAACAGATTCCAAGCCACGCATGTTGCATTTTAAATCCCTCCCCAGCCTGCTCTGATCTTTCCAGTGTGATCTTCTCCAAACTAGCAGCACAGTCAGTTTGTCAGCTTCAGGTTTCTGAATATTTTTATTAATTTGCAGCCCACAGGAGGATAAAGTTTATTCTCTGTCAACTGAATGGAAGGACTAGAAAAGCCACTGGAAGGATTAGGTCACAGAACAGCTGCAGAGGATCATGTGTGGGGTGATGGATTTAGCTTTTCAAGGACCCCAGTTGCCATTTTAGGGAATGCAGTTTGCTATTTCATTACTGTTTAGGGCTTGTAAATGGGCAAAGTGCCTACAAATCTACAAGATTTAGATGCAGTCTCTGCTGATAACCTTTGGTACTGCCTTTGCTGCCTGTGTGGCTGCATTTTTCTCTGGACAATCTGAAGGAACGTGTCCACTCGCCTCCTCATTCTTTCTTGGCTACCTTTATGATCCCTTGTTTCTGTGTTGTCCAAACACTTCGCAGGGTTTCACCACACTTACCTCAAGACACCCCAAAACAACCAAAAAGAAACATCAGAGCTTGTTTTCTTACATGTGCCTTGAAGTTATGCTGATTTTTAGATTCAGCGGTGTTCAACTGAGTGTGTGCTTTGGCTTTTCCCTCAGAAAAAGGGTTGATAGGGCAACTCTTGTCTTCTGGCCAGCTGATTGCAGAAAGCTAGTAGCAATTCCAGGTTCAAACAGGAGGGACTGACAGACTGGTGCATGTACGTAGACAGTGACAAGCATAACCTTCGTTTCCAGGGGAGAGCTTAAAAAGAGTGCGGGGAAACAAGAAAAGTAGACTTAAAAAGCTGCTTTTAATGACTATTTTACCTTCACTTGCCTGATTTGTACACTGGTGCATGCTAAAACCCTTCTGGGGTATAGTAGTGGCCCCAGTGGCACAATATAAGCATGCTGCTATTGCCAGGGCTACCTGTGCTTGACTGACAGTGCAGTGCAGAAGCACTAGAGGTTTATATTCATCACCAGCCTCTCTGACAGCCTAGGCAAATGCAAGTTGGTGTACAGAGAACAGTATTAAAGTGTCCTGCCAGCAGAGCCGAAGCCTCCTCCATCTGCCCGCAGCGGCTGTCCTGCCAAGATCCAAGAAGCTGATTTAGCCTTTTTGCTGACTTTTTAGCCGTTTTATCCTTTCAGCTTTCTGAGATTTACAGCAGTTGCCAGACAATGTTTATGAATTTAAAATCTACCTTCATTTCAAGTGTCCATGCTGCTGTGCAAGTCAGCTGCAGGTCAGGTTGGGGGAGATTCCTTTTCCCTTGTGGGGGCATTAAGTTACCAACAACAAACAGCCTTGTAACAAAAGTAGGCCTAGGAATTGTGCTTTATTACTCTACTTGTTTCCCATTTTATTTGGATTTTTCCAGATTGAAACTAAAATTTTCCATGTGTTTTTTTTTTTTTCCTGGCATTCACTTACGTGCTACACTGAAAATCCTTCCTGACTTCTCTCTGCTCCTTTAAGATCAACTTCTGTTTTCCTTTGGCCCATTTCCAGATCTCTGTTTCAGTGGAGATTTGCTTCCTTGTCTTCTTTCTGGTAGTTTTTTGATGAGTAGATGAGAGGAGTATTAAATAGATTTAGTGAAAAATGACCGTCACCAGTGTAGATGACTTCCCGCTAATTAAAAATTGAAATGGAAATGAAGAAGCTTCTCTTGAGGCTGAGCAGGAGTCAATGCTAAGCCCAGAACAATATTCATCAGTGATGAGGAAAGTCCAATTCTGTGAAAGAATATCCCAGGAACTTAGATACCTCGGAGGATGCTAATAAAAGGGAAAGGACAGTTTCTAGTGGCAGCATATTTGTGTGACCTAGATTTAAATCTGTTGGCGTAGACCAAAGTCTCAGAGCTCAATTTGACATGTCCTTGATTTTTATGCCCAGGCTAGGCAGGCATTTAGTGCCATAGCAGAGTTTTCATAGAATCACAGAATGGTAGGGTTGGAAGGGACCTTTAGAGATCATCTAGTCCAACTCCCATGCAGAAGCAGGTCCACCTAGATCAGGTCGCATAGGAACGTGTCCAGGCAGGTCTTGAAGACCTCCAAGAAAGGAGCCTCCACACCCTCCCTGGGCAGCCTGTGCCGGGGCTCCCTCACCTGAACAATGAAATTGTTTTTTCTTCTATTTAAATGGCACTTTCTCTGTTCCAGCTTCATCCCATTACCCCTTGTCCTGTCACTAGATACAACAGAAAAAAGGGATGCCCCAACCTCCTGACACCTACCTTTTAGATATTTATAAATATTAATGAGATCCCCCTCAGTCTTCTCTTCTCTAGACTAAACAGCCCCAGTTCCCGCAGCCTTTCCTCATATGAAAGATGCTCCAGTCCCCTGATCATCTTAGTGGCCCTGCACTGGCCTCTTTCCAGCAGTTCTCTGTCCCTCTTGAGCTGAGGAGCCCAGAACTGCACCCAGGACTCCAGAGGAGGCCTCAGCAGGGCAGAGGAGAGGGGGAGAAGAACCTCCCTTTACTTGCTGGCCACACTCTTCTTGATGCATCCCAGAGTGCCCTTGGCCTTCTTGGCCACGAGGGCACATTGCTGGCTCATGCTTAGCTTATTATCAACCAGGACTTCCAGGTCTCTCTCTGCAGAGCTGGTCTTCCAAGCAAAGGGGCATATTTAATCAAGGTGATACCACTTGGGTGCTGCAATACCCAACAGATCCAAATTTCAGCATCTTTGCTTTGACGTACCTTTGTAGACTTTTCCAGTTTTGACCTGAAAATCTCTCTCGTGCAGCCATGCAGCAGAGGTAATTGTAACCACTATAAGTATGTTCACTTTAAACTTTCTCTTGTAATAAATCAAAATTTTCCAGCAGGAAATGAAAGCAAAACACTGCATCTAAAAATTCCTCATCAGCTCTAGTCACTAGACCAGAACAATAGTGATTACGCTCAGCGATGCAGTACAAATTCACAGCACTGCCGTGTCCCAGGATCACGACATGCCACTAAAGGCGGGAGGAGAGAGCAGGTGTGCATTAATATCTCCATTTCGTACATGAGGAGACAGGGGCTTGCAGATGTTCTGCAAAGCTTCTGTAAAGTTCCATAGTGAGATAGTGGCAGAGGCAGAAATAGGGAACCAGATCCGGGGGCTGTGGTCTTGCTGGTCTGGCCACTGAAGCATGCAACACTAATGAAAAGCAGGGCGCCTGGAGAAATCCATGTGTCCGCATCTAATGAATCCCATCACTTTCTCGGGTTTGCTGGCATTAACCGTAGAGGTGTTAGACACATGTACAAAGGTTGCTCTTTTGCAGAGAGAGCAGCTGCTTTTAAAAACTTACAGTGTCTTAGGTTGCTAAGGGGTTGTTTTGTTTGCACTGTCTGAATATATGATTGTTCTCTTGTAGGAATGGCAGAGCATCAGCCGGGCAGCAGCGATGAGAGAGACTGACATCCCTACAAGTCTCTTCTGGCTCCTTCTCCACAATGGCTGATGCCTCTGCATATTCATTGGATGGTAATGCAGGACGTCAAGAGCAGTGGTAGAATTTGGCTTGATCCCATTGTGTTTTTCTTCTGCTGGTAGAGGCTTTGAATCACCATGACAACACCGTGACACTTCCAGCAACGACTGCCTGCAGACCAAGGGTGGGCTGGGGGGTGGGTGAGAAGGTCAATGGTTGAGTCTAACGGGATCAAAAGTTGCGCCTGCAGCAAAACGATTCTAGAAAAGCTGTCAGCGCGACAAGAAGATGAAATTCCCCTTCTATTGGCTTCTCATTAAGCAGGCACAGTAACTTTTTCTTTCAAGAGACTTGCTATAAAAACTCTTTTGGTTATGGCTACTGATCCAACGTGATTGGGCACGCCGCGACTTTTGAACTCATGACTGGCTATACGATGTTGCGGAATGGGGGAGTGGGGAACGGAGGCCAGCCGTGGGTGTTGAGATGGTCCAGTCGGATCCGGCTCACCTGGCTTAGTTTCACCCTCTTTGTCATCCTCGTCTTCTTTCCCCTCATTGCCCATTACTACCTAACCACCATTGACGACGCAGATGATGCCGGCAAGCGCATCTTTGGCCCTCGGACCGGCAACGAGCTATGTGAGGTAAAGCACGTGCAAGACCTCTGCCGCATCCGTGAGTCAGTCAGCGAGGAGCTGCTCCAGCTGGAGGCCAAGAGGCAGGAGCTCAACAGCGAGATCGCCAAGCTCAACTTGAAGATCGAGGCCTGCAAAAAGAGCATTGAAAATGCCAAGCAGGACCTGCTGCAGCTGAAGAACGTCATCAGCCAGACTGAGCATTCCTACAAAGAGCTGATGGCTCAGAACCAGCCCAAGCTCTCCTTGCCCATCCGGCTGCTGCCAGACAAAGACGATGCGACATTCCCCCTGCCAAAATCCAGCTGGAGCTGCAGACTACACAACTGCTTTGACTACTCACGCTGCCCGCTGACATCTGGCTTCCCAGTCTATGTCTACAACAGTGACGATTACCCTTTTGGTAGTTCCTTAGACCCTTTAATTAAACAGGCCTTTGAGGCAACTGTCAGAACTAATGTTTATGTTACTGAAAATGCAAATATTGCTTGTCTGTATATAATTTTAGTGGGGGAAATGCAAGAGCCCATAATGCCAAAACCTACTGAACTAGAGCAACAGTTGCACTCTTTGCCATATTGGAGGACTGACGGACATAACCATCTCATCATCAACTTGTCGAGGAAATCTGAAACCCAGAACTTCCTTTACAACATCAGCACGGGGCGCGCCATGGTTGCCCAGTCCACCTTTTACGATGTGCAGTATCGACCGGGGTTTGATATTGTGGTATCGCCTCTGGTCCACGCTATGTCTGAACCCAATTTCCTAGAAATCCCGCCCCAGGTGCCAATCAAGCGAAAATATCTGTTTAGTTTCCAGGGGGAGAAGATCGAGTCTCTCAGATCTAGCTTGCAAGAGGTTCGGTCTTTCGAAGAGGAGATAGAAGGCAATGCCCCAGCTGACTACGACGATCGGATCATTACCACCTTGAAGGCTGTTCAGGACAGCAAGTTGGACTTTGTTTTGGTGGAGTTCACGTGTAAGAACCAGCCTAAGGCGAGTCTGCCCACTGAGTGGGCTCTGTGTGGAGAAAGAGATGACAGACTAGAGCTACTGAAGCTATCTACTTTTGCACTGATAATCACCCCAGGGGACACCCATTTAGTGATCTCCGCCGGGTGTGCCATGAGACTGTTTGAGGCTCTGGAAGTTGGAGCCATCCCGGTGGTTCTCGGAGAGCAAGTTCAGCTACCCTATAATGATGTGATCCGGTGGAACGAGGCAGCCTTAATCATACCAAAGCCACGTATCACAGAAGTGCACTTTCTTCTGAGAAGCATTTCTGACAACGATCTCCTTGCCATGAGGAGGCAGGGCCGCTTCTTGTGGGAGACCTACTTCTCCACCTCTGACAACGTCTTCAGCACAGTCTTAGCTATCATAAGGACTCGAATCCAAATCCCAGCTGCTCCTATCCGAGAAGAAACCGCCGTGGAGATTCCCCACCGGTCTGGCAAAGCTGCTGGTACAGACCCCAATATGGCAGACAACGGTGACCTGGACTTGGGGCCTGTGGAAACAGAACCACCCTACGCATCTCCCAAATATCTCCGCAATTTCACCCTCACTGCAATGGACATCTACAGAAATTGGAATTCTGCTCCAGGGCCTTTCCACCTTTTCCCCTACACTCCCTTTGACCCTGTTTTACCATCAGAAGCAAAATTTTTGGGTTCTGGGACTGGATTTCGACCAATTGGTGGAGGAGCAGGTGGCTCTGGGAAGGAGTTCCAAGCTGCTTTGGGTGGCAACGTCCCCCGAGAGCAGTTCACAGTAGTGATGTTGACTTATGAGCGGGAGGAAGTGTTGATGAACTCCCTAGAAAGGCTCAACGGTCTCCCGTACTTAAATAAAGTTGTGGTAGTGTGGAACTCTCCCAAGCTTCCTTCTGAAGATCTCTTGTGGCCAGACATTGGTGTCCCAATCATGGTAAGAATTATTGTAGCTATTTTGATCTCGCTTCCCAGTGGGGTTTGTGTGTTCAAGTTGGCTGTAACTCTTCGGTAGCATGTGAGCTCATCTTAAGCCATCTAGGACAGCATTCATCTCATGTGGTTGCAGGTATCTGTACCTGATCTGAACTCAAACAGGGAGATTTACAGGTATGACTCATCTGACCCATTTTAGGTGTTTGCATGAGAATGCCGTGGCTGGTGCTCTAGAAATGTGTGAACTTAGGCAAAATGAATTGTTGTCATGAGGGGTTTCATTGGGTGACCTTTGGATTGTTAAACGCAGGAGCTGATACACACGACAGCCTAAGCTGTAAGAATATGCGATCTTTAGAGGTGCCACGTGTTCAGCACTCAGGAAACAGTAATTACTTGTAAGGGGCCTAATGTGAATCTAAGAGCTTTTTAAAGCTAGAGATTCTTGCTTATTGAAAATCTTTGCTTAGGCTCTATAAGTGTCACCCTGTGAGGACAGTTGGCACCTTATAAATAGCTAAGCAGGGACTGTTTCTGCACTTTACCAGATAAATCTTTTATAATAACAAAAGAGGGGCCTGCTGAATCCATGCCTGCCGCAAGGGCCTTAAGAGGCACTTTATATTGCAAGAGATGGTAGAGAAGAAAACAGTGGAAAACATAAGCCAAGGCCAATGAGACTGTAATCGCTTCCACACTCCAAAGGCTGAAATTGAGTTTTGCTTTAGGTTTGGGTGGGTTTTCTTTTTCTCTGGCCCAACAGAAAAAGTGACACCTTCAAAAACCAACAACATTTCTTTGCAAACCCAGCTGCTTGCTTGCAATGTTGCTTTGTAAGGAGTTAGTTCTCCCTAAATGATTACTTATGTATGTATTTATTTATTTTAGGACTTCTGTGTCATGCCAGCGGAACCTTTTGCGCTGGCCACTCACTCTTAACAGTCAATATTTAATATAATATTAATCTCCACGTGCTCCCTTTAGGAGAGCACAGGCACAGAGCCACTGACAAGAAGCAACACTGTTTTTTCTGTATCCGGATGTGTTTAGAGGACGGAGTGGAAGGATCATCCTTTACAAATTAGGGAAGGGAAAAATAAAAGAAGGAGATGGTACTTAAGTACACAAACAGCATGTGGTTTATGTGACAGGACGCTACTAAGCTTAATAGCAATGTGAGCTTTATGCTTCATGCAAAGAGATTCATTGATTTAATATTTCGGTTTATTATTATTGTGATGAATAAATCATTCTGCTCATATTTAAAAACCATTATGGTCCAGGGACAATGAGGAGTGAAAATTGCTTGGATAATTGCAAAATAATCTTTCCTGTTAGTCCTGTTGAATGCCTGAATCCTGCAGAATCTTTGCATTGTGTCTGTTGAAAAACCATGCGCTTCTTCAGAGCTGAAGAGTGGGGATTGTTCTCCTTGGAGTTGCTAATGGGTGTTATTTGTGAAAGAAAAATATGTTTCTGTTGATGGAAGCTAATGGCTTTTTTTACTCTGCTTTCATCTGCACAGCATCTATTGTGTTGGAGGCTCACTGGCTTGTTTTGGGACTTCGACACACACAGGGTTGCTGCCTGGGGTTTGTGTGCTATGGGGGATATTCAGTACCACTCAGTTCAAGAAAAGGAATTTGTCTCCTGTCTGGTTTGGTATGTTGGATGGCAACATTGCTCATGGCCAGGTGCCAGGGAGGAGCTGGAGCACAGCGAGCTTCTGCAGGGGTCTTTTCCAAAGGAGTATGTTGTCTGATAATAGATATGTTTCTTTCCCTTTTTACTAAATCTCATTTTTCAAAAGAGCCCAAGTCTTTCAGGATCTCTTATGAGAGGCTTAACTTTCTGCAGGTTCCAGACTTATATCCCACCAAAGTACTTGTTGCTAAGTCCAGATGGAGCGAATAACGTTGAGCGTCTGTAGTATTCATCTATATGGATAGTTTAATGTGGAAATGATAGCAAAATTTACCCAGGCTTCATCAGACAGCAACAGAACCAAAGATCTGCTGTGCAAAACAGCAAAGAGAGCTTGAGGAACAGGAGGGAGGCTGTATTTGAGCCTCAGTGACTGAGACAGGGGATGTGCTAGCCAGAGAAAGAAGCAGGTGAGCATGTGAGATCTGCAAGAATCACAAATCCTTAAAACTACTGATACTGAAAGAAACTACAAAGCTGTGAATTTGATTTAAAAAGAAAAAAAAAGGTGTCTTTTGGCAGGGAATATCCAATTCTCTCAGATCTTGAAGCAGTGTTGTATCTCTGTGTAGTAAATATGTTCCAGTAACTTTGGAGTGCAAGTGCCCAGCGTTCAAGTCCCAAAGCACAGAGCTATACAGAGGAAAGGTGAGGGAAGGAGAAGCAGATGGACGCAAATTTGGGTGCCCCCTCCTTGTGATTGAAAGGAATCCAGACACCAACTAACTGCAAGGAGCAGCACAGCAGCACATCTGCAGTCCTAAGTCTCACCATCAGGAGGGCTTTGGTAGGATGTAGGACTCTGCTTTAGCTGTGTGGCTTCGTGCTGGCAGAATACCCAAAGAAGATCTGGGCCTCCCTCCTTGAGCCTTACTGCATGGGCTGACCTTAGTTCATCAATGGGTTCCTTGAAACTCCATTTGTAAACTGTGCTGCTTGGTTGTGATTTGCTCTTTGAAACAGGCTGTGTTATTTCTTTTCCCTAGTGGGCTGTGGGGTAGCTGTGTGAAGCTGTGTTGGATCTTTGCATCTTTGGTGGGTAATGAGATAAACAGGGCTACAGAATGTTATTGATTTTTTTTTAAAACTTTTACTTAGATTTCTTGTGATGGCATAATTTATTAAAGTATCAGTAAGATTCCTTAGCTGCACAGGACAAGACTCTGATAAAATACTCTGGCCCTGTATGGAGCCTGAAACAACTAGATGCAAATATCATTTAATGTAAAGTTGTGTGTGTAGTCATTCAAGGTTGCCCCTGGAACAGTAGTAGGTAGGTTACTCTCTAGTTTAAAGTGCCTTGGTGCTGGAGTTGGGCTATGAAAGAACTGTTCCAAGCTTAACAAACAGTTGGATAAAGCAAGCTTTTATCTCTAGTACTGCATTAGGAGGACTCTACCAGCACCAACACTGACATTGCAGCCTTGGCTTAACTTCTTGTATTAGAAACAGTGTGGCCAGCAGGCCCAGGGCAGTGGCCGTCCCCTGTGCTGGGCCCTGGTGAGGCCGCAGCTCGAGTGCTGTGTTCAGTGTTGGGCCCCTCACTGCCAGAGGGACACTGAGGGGCCGCAGCGTGTCCAGAGCCGGGCAGCGGAGCTGGGGAAGGGGCTGGAGCACAAGTGTGCTGGGGAGGGGCTGAGGGCCCTGGGGGTGTTCAGCCTGGACAAGAGGAGCCTCAGGGGATCACTCTGTATAGCTCCCTGACAAGAGGCTGTAGAGAGGTGGAGATCAATCTCTTCTCCTCAATCATGAATGACAGGATAAGAGAAAATGGCCTCAGATTGTGCCAGGGGAAGTTTAGATTGGAGCTGAGGAAGAACTTTTTCCCTGAGAGGGTTGTCAGCCCCTGTCCCAGGCTGCCCAGGGAGCTGGTGGAGTCCCCATCCCTGGAGCTATTGCAAAGCCGTGTAGCTGAGGTGCTGAGGGACATGGGTCAGTGGTGGGCTTGGCATTGTGAGGGGAGGGGGTGGACTTGATGGTCTTTAAGATCTTTTCAAACCTAACAGTTCTATGATTCTGAGCACCTCCCTGCAACATAAATGTAGTGCTGATGCATCATTCAAGATATGTCCTTCAAGATATCTGTGGCATCTGACAAAGTTGGAATGTACTCAAGGAATTAAACACTGCCTAGCTCAGTGATCCCTGCCAGCAGTTGTGCAGTTGAGTTGTAGCAAGGGTAAGAGTTGTCTTGGATGCGACAGTGTCACTGAAGTCCCTGACACAGTGCAGCTTGCACCTGACCAGTGAGTGCTGCTACTGTTTCCATGCTTACAGAGAAGAAAAGGGGAAAGGGATTTGGATAAAATTCTGCTGTGAACAGGATGAAAGACTGCACTGGAGTTTAAGGGAGGTGGTGATACTGGGCTGTTGCTCCCGTGCTGCCCCTGCATGCACATTAACCTTGGAAAGATTTCCAGCAGAGGAATAAAGGAGGAAGCATTAAGGAGAAGATTGGTCTCAGTCTTGGGATAGAGACTGCCAGCCTCCCTGTTCAGGATCTCCACGCTTAGAATTTCTAAATAGCGTACAGGTGCTGACAGGAGAAACCTCGCTCTTATGCTTTGCAGTTCCTTGACAGCATTTTCATCCATGTGAATAAAAGCAAAGGGAAACAAATGAAACAAAACACTCACGACAGCCACACATCCAGCCCACGCAAATGGTAACCAGAGGCACCCGAGAAAATTCACATCCCACTGCACTTTGTGGTATGCTCAGCACCAATGTGCTGCTGCTTTCTGCTTGCTGTCACGCACTTGCTTGCAATTCCTTAGCAAACTTCCAGCACAGAGGCATGCCCAGATGCTTAACAAACCAGTACCTGGTTTTAGCAGCTCTCCAAATCCTCTGGAGCTGGCTAACCATCTATCTTTCATACAGCTCTGATCATGAGGTGAATTGAGTCAGGGGAAAAGGATTCATTTTCCCCTCTTTCTGCTCTAGTTTCAATCCTAAAAACCTAAAAGAATGAATTGACCTTGAACAGACAGACTTTCCTGAAAAGACTTAGATTTAATATATTTCAGAAGGCTGCCAGTGCTGTGGATGCCCTTGGTTGGGTGGGGAAAGCACAAGCCCTTGAGCAGTGAGGTGATTAAGCTCTGGAGTGGCTTACACTCAAACCAGCTGCAGATCCTCTAATGCAGTAATTAAGTTATCCATTTCTCTCTCAGAAACTTCCTTAAAGCCCCCCAGGAGATGCGGTCCAAGCCAAGAAACTGTATGCTCAGCAGACCCCCCCCCTTACCTCCATGCCCTGGAGATGAGACTGGGAAAGGGAAGACTGAGCTCAGAAGAACCCTAAATTTGGTGATTTCAAGTAAAAATATTTCTCAGCCCCTTGTAGACACCCTCTGCCACCCAGCTCCATCACTTTCATGTCAATTTGTCTCAAACTGGACAAAGGTGCATTTTTAACATTTTCTTTTCTCCTGTCCTTAGGAGAGCAGGGAGAAAGCATCTCATTTAAGCAAAGGTTTTGCCAGCCAGAGGGAGGAACTCCTGCTTTCAAACTGCCAGGGCTTAGTGCTGTGGTGCCAGTGATCTCTGCTTGCCAAAGGCTGCAGAGGTCCAGGCAACGTGAGATAAAGGTTTGTGGAAAGCAGACGGCTTCGTGGGAACAAATGTTCCATCTGTTTGCAGGGATGTTTTAATCTCCAACAGTGATTTCCAAGTAAAGTTGCATTTATTTCTTTTTACTTTTTCCCATCCTGAGTCTTTTGTGTGCAGCTCAGAGTGGCTGCTGTCATCACTGAAATCCATCGCCTTGGCTATGTGGGATGAGTGATGGCACCATCTCAGCCTGCTGGATTGGGGGTGTTGGAAGCAAAAGAAGAGTAAAATTTATCCTCATTAGCTGATAACAGAGATTTTTGTAGTGACCTGATGTCAGGGTTTATTGCTGAGGGGTTGGGTTGGATCAGGACTATCCAGTTGTGGTATGATTTTACTTTGTTTTGAGCCAGCGTGACGTCTCTCTCACTTTGCCAGTAATAACTGGATTTTGGTTGGGAGACTTGATAGCCCGTGAGCTTTGCATGGGTTGCCAGTGTCATGCATGAAGCATTACCTGAGACAGACTTTATTCAGCCCAAAGCAATGCTTTCATGACCTGTACTTATGTTCTAAGAAATTGCAACCTGAACTTCCAGCTTGTCTTTCTTCTCTGTGTGTGTGCAGGTCCTTCAGTGACAGAGCCATGGCTGGAAAAGCCCTGCAGCATTTTGCTTTCTTCTCTTCCTCCCGGGTTAGGTGGTGTGTGCTTGTAGGCATTTCTGAGCAATTTAGCTGGGTTCACTGCCAATGCCAGCTCCTGTGGCTTTTGGCAGTGACTAATCCTTTCCTTCAGCTTTGTTATAGAATAAGTAGCTGGCTTTGATCTCTGCAGCCAGCTCCAGTGGCGTAACGTCCTTTTCTGCTGTCTTGGTGGCTGGCTGAGAAAGCTCATTCAATTTAACTGCTTGTTTAAAAAGGAATAATCTTTGGAAAATTTCTAATCTGGAAGCATTACTGCATTTCCAGACCTTTTGGCTGGCCACGGTGTCCCTTGAAATGCCATTTATTCATCAGGAGTAGACTGGGGGGAAATGCTGTCGTGACTTTCCCTTCTGTTTGAGCAGCCTCTGTATAACTAGTGTGCTGAGCATGCTGCTGAAGGATGGTTTGCATGTCCTTACTTACTTTGGTATCTCTACTTTAAGGGGCATGATGTGGTCCCTAGGTGATGCTTCTGACTGAGAGGAGGAGGAATAGACACTGGTCAGACTGAAGCATCAGTGTGTAACATGCCATAGTGGTAGCATGAGCTTCTCTGCTTGTCTTTCAACATCAAGTTTGGTTTTCTGATAAGAGCAGAGACAACTTTACAAACAGATCATACAGTCATACAGTAACTTGACTAAATTGGAGTGGTGTGCATGACCCAGTGTGAGGTCCTTGCAGGGACCATGAGTTAAACAATAAACCCTATGCTGATCAGACTGTTTCATAGGACATAATCCTAGAATGGTTTGGATTTGAAGGGACCTCAAAGCTAATTTTGTTGCAGCCCCCTACCATGGGCAGGGACACCTTCCAGCAGACCAGGCTGCTCCAAGCCCCATCCAAACTTGTCCTTGAACACTGATGGGGCAGCCACAGCCTCTCTGGGCAACCTGTGCCTGGGCCTCACCATCCTCACAGCTTGGAAGAACTTCTTCCCAAGAGCTCATCTCAGTCTCCCCTCTGCCAGTTTGGAGTCATCGCCCCTTGTCCTGTCCCTCCAGGCCCTTGCACAAAGTCCCCCTCGACCTTTCTTTTTGGCCCTTTAGGGACTGGAGGCTGCTGGAAGGTCTCCCAGGAGCCTTCTCTTCTCCAGGCTGAACACCCGCTCTCTCTCAGCAGAGGGGCTCCAGCCCTTGGATCATCTTCAATCAATCCTTTTTCTTCCTGGAAGCTTGGGTCCTGACTCAGTTGTGTGATTGTGTACCTAACCCTTGCTTGGTGATGTGCTTTTTTGAACCAACTCAGCTACTGAGGCTCCTAGGTCAGAGCTTTACAGTGGGCACTTACCTACCTTACCCAAGCTTGTAACTCTTGTGTATAAAATCAGGAGAAACCAAAATTCACTTTCAGGTCCTGGATTGCATACGGGAGTGGGGAGCTCCAGGTTTGCTTCCAGAAATAACAATTCAAGGTGTGCTTTCTGAGACATCATCAGCAGAGGAAATCACACTTGTCTCTTCACACTGAATCACTTTGCACGAGAGATTTGTGCCATCCATGAGTTAAACATGCTCCAGCCAATGCACCCACTTTTACCAGAGTTAAAATTTCTCCGTGAGAGCAGTTTTATAGGGCAGGGTGATTTTGTGCTGCAACGTCTGGGTGCTGCAGTCGGGTCGGTGGCACCACCTGCTGCCTGCAGAGCACAATGCTGCCGGAGAGGAGGGCTCTTCTCAAATCCCCGGGAGTTTCGCAGCCTTGATAGGTATTTTTTTTTCCCCGTTGTGTAGCAGAAGAGGAAGGAGCAATTTTGCAGCTTACTTTACCTGTGACGCCGAAATCCAGATGCTTGTCACTGCAGGGCCTAAGCAAAGGTGCAGCGGTGCGTGAATGTACGCTGATAATGGAACAAGCAATGCTGACTTCTTGGGGATTTGCACTCTGAATATTAACTCAGACACCCTGCAATACTCCACTGCTGTTGCCTAAAACCATATGCTGGTTTGTAAGAGCTTTCTCACAGACAAAATGTTACTGTGGCCTCCACTCTCTGAATTCCTTTGGCTTAGGATGCAGCTTATGAGTTCAGTGACCAGAAGGAAGGCATTGCTTTGGGGCATTGGAAGGGAAACACAAGAGAGGGAAGCCTCCTTACACACTACTGTGTACAGTCAGGTGTTTTTTCTCACATGTGAAAGCCTGAAGATGTCATGAGGGCAAATCTTCTTGTGTTGAATCCTTTAACCATCAACATGAAAGCTATCTGTGCATCTCTAAAATGCTCTTTCCACTCCAGAGCAGACTCTGTCACAACAGCCACGGGATGAAAGCAGCATGACAGGACTTGGCAACAGAGTCAGTGCAGCAGTAAAATACCACATCGTTGTTCCAGGGCTGGATTGCTGCTACTTTTGGGGTTTGCATGGTGGCTTGAATGTGTCTGAACTTTTAATGTCACCAGATTATTTCATGCAGTAGAACAAGTTGGGAGGGGTGTAGAACTGAGTGCATTTTAACTACATTTTTCCTTCTGTTTTTACTTTCTTTTAATTCTGTGACGTTGGTATTGCAGCTGTTACTTAGTTTAAATGGCACCATGTGTTGGCATCCACTTCACTGCAAGCTACACCCCTCTGATAAAGTTACAGAGCCCAAGTATCTGTGTTTCCTTTCTTCCTATGCTTTTAACTGCCTTAATGGGGTGGTTTTGCTGTGAAAAATCATTTGGTTGTGTATTCTCTATGGACTGCTTTATTTCTGAAGTGAAAACAGCCTTGTCTCCCAGAATAGCTATAACTTGATGCTGTACCACAAGAAATGGATGGGTTCCCCAGGGACAGAAGCGGGACCAGGCAGCAGTCACTGAGGTCACGAATTTGGCTTTGCCTTGTGGGTATTAAGTAGATGGGAAAAAAGAAAATCTATGTTGTTAAAGTTTAGTAGAACAGGAGGAATCTTGCTGGGCACTGGTACATCAAGGAGGCAACTGTGAGGGACATGAGAAGGTTATAAAAAGGAAGGTAACTTGTAGGCACAAGGTTAGAGAAGATGAGGAGCAAGAGAGAGGTTTTAATCACTGCTTGTTCTTATGTGTCTGCTGTAGCCTCCTCAAGGTCTGTGGGATCGATCAGCAAAGATATTGCAGCTCTCAGGTAGAAGATGGTGACTTATTCCCAAGTTTACAGGTGAGCTGATAATGGTGCAGCCCAGCAGCCACAATATTATTCAGCTCCTCAACTGTCTCCTACCCCTTTTCCCCAAGGTACCTGCTGGTATCTGGTAAGGAAGCAGGTGCTGCTCTCCCTTATCTAACTGATGGATGATTTTCTTCACTTTTCTGGAAATCAGACTCTGCGGTTAGCGATAAAGCCTGACGGGTCTCCCTGCTGTGCTGTGCATACAGAGCATTCCCCTGTCCAAAAAGCAGAGCCTGAGCCTGCCTGCTTCCTGTGTCTCTGGAGGAGGGAACTTCTCTCATGTAAAAGCGATCAATAAGCACAAAGCTGATGGAGTGGCTGGATTCACAATCAAGGGCTTTTTCTCTTCAAGGGATTTTTCCAATCAGGTTTCTTTTCTCATGTTCCTGACTGCTAGATCCCTGGAATTGGTGCTATTTAACTACAAGTAACCAGAAAGGATGGAGCTTTTTTATTTCCTGATAACGTGAGGGGATGCCATTTTAGAGAGAAAATTGGGGGGGAAAACACTAATTTTCAGTCACTTTCATTCATTTAAAGTCCTCAGTTAATTAGTGAAAATCTGTTATTAGCTCTGCAAAGAAAGGTGAGGAATATTTTGCTGCTTCTGAAACTGGTAAAAACCATAAGGAAGGAGCTAAGGGCATCTTGCTAATAAGCCAGAGGGAAAATGAGGCACAAAGAATGGAAAACTATGCTTGGTCATCAAAACATGCACTTGTGTATCTCCTTACAAGCTCACAGAAACACAGTTTTCAGCTGCTCTCAGAAGCAGCAGAAGAAAGATGGGAAATCTGGTGAAGCTGTTCTTAGGCTTCCTAGCTAACACTTTCAGATCAGAATAGTTTATCAAAGCCTTCAGGTTTCTGAATCTTTATCTGAACCAAACTCTTGAGTTTGTTTGAGGTTTGTGTAGGGAAGGGGAATGGTTTTTGTTGTTGATGTTGAACGTTTAAAGCATTTTGGGCAGGGAGATTCAGTGTCAAGCTTTGATGAAGAAGGGGTAATTGTTGCTTTGATCTCCTGAGGTGCCCAGAGCCCTGGCTGGTGGAAGCCTGCCTTGTCCCTGCAGTCAGGGACAGCCCCATCTTTCACCTTGAAAGAGAGTCAATAAGGAACAAGAGAAGCACTTTTCTGGAGAATACAGCAGCTGTAAGCTAGGTAATTCTTTGCAATAAGGCTCTTTTTCCTCTTGCCTCGAATGGCAGTTTATAAAGCAAATTGGTTTCAAAACACTGGTAATAATTAGGTTGATTTTATCAGGAACTTTTAAAAGGAAATGATTTTAATTATACCTCGTTTATGTGAACTTTGTAATTTATAACACATGGTGGTCCTTAATTCCTACCCCATACTGTGGCTCATGGCAGGTTGTTTTGATAGTCTATATTCATCCCAACCACCTATTTGTTAGTAATGTATTAACTACGTCTTGATGGAAGCATTTGTTCCCCGCTAATTTTGTTTTCATTTTTAATTGGCTAACAGCAGAAGTTTAGATAGATCACTAAGTAGTAAAAGCCTCAGAACCAAGTTTTGAAGAAGCCATTCTACCCTTGGCTTGGGTAGAATGGAGGTGCTGCACCTCTTACTGCTACCCTTTGCTCCCCTGGATAGAAGATAGTGAGCTGGTGTGAGATAGAGACCAGGAGAAGTAGAATTCAGACAGAGATTCTAGAAATTAAGATCCAGCAATTGAAGCCTGTGAGCAACAGGAAGATCCTTAGAAACCCATCTAGGGTTTCTATCCTGGTTTGTCATCAACTGGCTGTGCTATGTGAAGAGAGAAGGCATTTATTGCTTGCTGAGGCAAGACTGTGTTTGGTGGAAATGCCTTTCCTGTTTATTTGACCACATTCAGGATAATATCCTGACCCAATTTGCAGATATTTGAGCTGGTGGGTATTTCTTTTCTCCAAAAGCTGTAATCATGAACCAACAACAACGAGAGATAAAATGCTGATTAGGAGATCATGGTATGGCTTTTCTAGTTCTTTTCTTCGGACATTACATAAAAGAGCTCTCGTGTTGGCAGAAAGCTGTCTTCATTCCATTCAGGCCCAGTAGAACTTTCTCAGTGAGATCTCAGCCCTAATCTCAGAGGTCCTGAAAAGCTTCCAGCCTGGAATGAACCTGGAAGCTGAAAATATGCATGCCTGAGTGCCCTTTATGGTTACTGCTCCCAGCCACATAAGCATTAACAAATCCTCTGTCCTCTTCCCATCAAAAAAAATCACCTGCCTGCAAACTTGATGGCTGTGTGGCTCTGCCTATATGCCAGCTGTTTTAGTAGCTGCTCAGTAAGTTAATAGTCTGACCCCAATTCCTTCCCCCGTTAGTTGAGATACTATGTTCATTTTGATGTCTTTAGCCTACATATATGAGTGCCTGTGCTAAAGCTCTTCTAGGATGGGACACGGCAGGTTTTAAAAGCTGAACAACATCACCAAGCGTTGTTGGATGGAATGTATTCCAGACAGTGAGACGTACCAATTTTAACAAATGTGAAAATAATCACACCTGCCCTGCCAAGTGTTTTGTTTTACTGCTGTAGTGGAAATCCTGTTTGACAGAAAGAGAAGGAACCTGCTGAAAAAGTAATTGCACAACAATACTGAGGATTTGCTCTGACGAAGGTCTCAGTTAATTAAAGCAGCCAGGCTATCAGCCAGAGAGCAAAGTGTGGAGAGATAAGCTCTGCTTCACTTAGTGAACAGAAAGAAGACATTTCCAGTCATCCCCTGGGACCACATCCCTTGGGTTTCCAGAACTTTCTTCTTCCAGTGGAGATGCTCTGCCTTTCCTTGGTGTATTTCTGTATCTGAGATGGATGTTGCTGTGTTTCCTTCCCATCGATGCTGATGACCTGGTATTGAATGGCAGCTGATGGCTTGGCAAGAAGGAGATACCTCAAGGGTGCTCCTAAGCAGCCTTGCTGACTTTTACATGCTTCTGTCTTGCAGATGAGATGTGACAGCCCTTCTCAGATCCATCCCTGAGCTCTCAGTCCATTTGCTGCCAGACTTCTCAGCATGGATCAGGGGACTAGCAACATGTCCTTTCCAATAAAATGAGAAGTGCATGAATTATCTAGTGGAGTCTTAGGAGTGAAGGGCTGAGAGAGATCCAGCTTCAATACTTTAGAAGTTTTTGAGTTTTGGCTGTTCTTTTAAATAAAGCCAGAGAGTTGCAGTTTGTGCATCTTTCTCAAGCTCTCATGGCTCTTCCAGGTTCTTGTATGACTCTTCCAAGGAGGACAAGGTACTAGATTGTACCTGGCCAACACATCTCCCAACACATCTGTGGTGAGCACCCCATCTACACAGCACAAGTGAGAAAGTGAGGCAGGAACACTGACACATTTTTGCCTAAGTCAAGTCAAGCTTTCCCAGTTGGTTCCAAGCTGGTCTGATTTTTCTTCTTCATCTGTACAGGTTGTATTACACAACAGTACTGTGGTTAGTTCAAGTACAGGGACAGAGTGGTCCTGACCAAGAGCTCTTTCCTCACCTGTTTTCATTTTCCTGCTCTGAATTTCACAAGCTGTTCAGAAAACAAATTTGCCCAAGCAGCATGCAGCAGTCCTGGCTGTGGGTAACACTCTGACTTTGTGCAACTCTGCGCAGTGTGCTGCAGAGCCAGCTTCCCTACAATACCTAAAACAGATCCAGGAGATGAAATCTAGTTCAGAGCAGGGATTGTTTTAGCCTGATGTGCTCCTTGGGTTCTGCCAGAACGCTGTGAGGATCTGCAGCTCCTCTCCTGGCAGAACCAAGTGCCTGCTGAATCCCAGGAGCCAGAGCTGACTTAAATCTGAAGCAGAAAGGTGGTATCTGTTCTCAGTGTGCACATATGTTCCTGAACTGTTGGTATTTACCAGTCTAGCTCTGGAAAGTGTTTGCCACCCTCAAGCAGTTTGAATCCTCCATCCCTGAGCTCCAGGCTGTGAACTCTTGTGAAAAGAGTTAAAAGCTGCTGCCTGCCCTCTTTCTGTCTCTTTGCATGTTCTCTTTTTCAGCAGTGAGAGCTGTCTGGAAATGGCATCTCTCTATTTCACCTAATATTAGCAAAATGGCTATAGTGCAGAAACTGCAAGGCAGGTGTCCCTATTTCATCAGCTCTCAGCTCTGCCCAAGCACACTGCTGGATCTTGTTCAGGAAGAGCTCAGGCACCCAGGTTGGATGGAGACAGGGAACTGGAGAAGAGATACTGTAGAGCTGAGGAGGTCGTAGTGAGGAACACACTTCCTCTTGGATAGGATTTTATAGTGCAAATAAAATTTATCAGAGGTGGACACCAGGAAGACTGACGTAAGCCTGCTATTTTCTTTCTGTGTTTATAAATGATACAGAACTGTGCTTCTCCAGCCTCAAGCTAATGGGTCTCAGCCTTATGTATCCAACCCTGTTGCTTCGTCACTTAATTGATGCTACCCTACCAGGCATTGGAAGAAATTTGTTGGGTTTCATGACTTAGAATCTGAAAGGGCAATATTCCTACTGTATAGGACTGACCTTTGAAAATCCCCTAGCAGTTCATTTCAATCCAAAGATCTCTGGGTTGCTAGCAAGAATTCGTCAGGCTAACAGCTGCCCGGTGAGATTAGGAAAGGATAGACAGCACCAATTCATTAAAATGCAGCCACATCAGCCTGGAGCACACCAGTAATTTCAACATTGCATTGATATCATAACCCTGAGCTGTAGAAGAGCAAGATGGTTTATCCAACAAGCTTTTTGCTATTAAAATTACCATGTAGCAGCTGAGGAGTGTATGGAGAGGAAGAAGAGGAGGCACAGAGGATGAAGTTCAGAGTTGAGGTGGACTACCAGAAGGAAGAAGATGGAAAGAGTCAAATGAAGGTTGGGAAAACTTTTTCTCAGGAGGTATGTTTAGTGTTTTGGTGCGGTCACTAGAGAAGTCTTGGTACAGGATTGTTGTGCTTCCTGCAGAAAGCTGGATGTGACACCCCACACGGCCTCTCGCGAAGGGTCCTGACAGGAGCCTTGAACAGCAGGACAGTCATAGAATCATAGAATGGCAGGCATTGTAAGGGCCCTGCACAGTTCGTGCAGCCCAAGCCCCTGCTCAAGTAGGTTCCCCTCAATCAGGGGCACAAGAACGTGTCCAGGCAGGTTTGGAAACCTCCCGAGAAGGAGCCTCCACACCCTCCCTGGGCAGCCTGGGCCAGGGCTCCCTCACCTCAACACCAAACAAGTTTCTCCTCCTGTGCCAGTGGCATTTGCTGGGTTCCAGCTTGTGCCCATTACACCTTGTCCTGGCACTGGTGGCCACCACAGAACACAGACTGGCCCTATCTTCCTGACATCAACCCTTTAGGTACTCACAAGTGTTAATGAGGTCCCCTCTCAGTCTTCTCTTCTCCAGGCTAAACAGCCTCAGGTCCTGCAGCCTGCCTTTTATGTTTTACATCCTCCAGAGAAGATGTTTCTAGTTTACTTGACTTACTTTGTCTTACAGAAGTTGTATATGTATGTCCTGACTTGCGTTGAAGCCGTGCATGCTTTTGCTGCAGACGCTCCCACTGCCGTCCAGCATGTTTCAGTGCTGAGCCCTGGGACTGCTTCTAGGCTCAGCAGGATAAATTTCAGGATAAATACCAAGACAGTATTTGGCAGGTGAAGGCAGACTTGCAATATTTGTCTAGCTGCAGCATCTATAAAGAACCAGCCATTCATTCATCTATGGGAACATCACGCTTTTGGATATTGCCAACTTCATTCTGAAGTAAAACTCCACCGAACCCTAAATTGAGGTTATCAGTATCAAAACCCCGAGTGTGCGATCTTGGCTTCTTGAATGACTCTGTCTGATTTCACAGCAAGCAGCAGCTTCTGAATCCAGCTACTGATCCCAGACGTGCTAATGGACGTTGAGTTGTGAGCTTTTCTGCCCCTTTCTACTCAGCCGTTTTTCCCTTGTGAGCATTCATGTAAAACAGAGGGGAATTTCAGAAAGTTGAGAAAGAGTGAGATGAAGCAAGTGACAGCATGTTATCCCAGGGATGTTCTTTGGAGCCAAATAATTACAAATAATTGTAAAATAAATCTAATGGGACAACCAACTCAACGTGCGTCTGTAATTGCACAGCCACGAACAGCAACACAGAGAGAGAATAAAAATAAGTCAGTGACTTGATCCCTTTAATGTTCAAATAAGTGTTCTACTGCTTTAGTTTCTCTAGAAAGATGTGGCATATGAAAATGAATAAATAATCAGTTTTATTTGCATCGAAAGCTGTTTTCTCATCTCAGAGACATGCAACCCACTGGTAGCAGCCGAGAGAGAGCCCAAGTGTTTGCAGGTATTATGTGCACTGACAGAGCATCAGTTTAAAAAATAGAATTTCCACTAGGTATCTTCCTGTGTGGTTTTGTTCTCGGTGGGGAACAATTTATGTGTAGGTTTATGTTGCATTATTTAATTACGCCTATTTTAAAAATGCATCTGTTTTGCCAATTTGATATGCAGTGTGCGCTGCCTTTGAGTGGCTTTGCAGTTAAATATCCTTCCAGTGAAACTCTTTTTCATACCTCTGGAGGGGAGTCTTAAAATAGTCTATAAATCCTTGCCATTCAACTTTTGAAGATGCTTAAAGTTGGAGGTGGCAAAGCACGTAAGTCTGGAGGTTCAGGGCATAAAAGAGGAGGCTGTAACTCTTTCAAGGTGAAGAGGGAGCACTGGGGAAGGAGCAGCAGAATAATTAAGAAGTGAGAAAACTGATAACAATAACTTTCCAATCCATCTTTGCAAGATTAAAGGGAAAGCAAGAAGATGGAGAATTGCCAGGGGAAGCTACCATAAAAACCAGAGATGTCTCATCAGGCAAGAGGTGACTGAAGAAACATCCCGCTAAGAGTGTTTCTGAAGAGCTGGTTTTTGGTGGGCATTTGAATAAACAGCCGATATTTTTCATGCAAGTGCCATCAAATCGATGCAAGACAGCAGGTGCCAGCGAATACCTGTGGGGTAGTTGAGAGCTGATGCAGAAGAGTTCTAGGAAAGAGTACTGGTGACAAAGTGTTGTCCCATTTCTCCTGCCTGCTCTCCCCCTTACCCAGCACCATCTTCAGCTGCACACTGCATGGTCTGGGCCTTATCCAGACCAGACAGAGGGGAAGTGGGATCCAGTTAGGAGAGAAGCACATCCCCTAGGGCTGTACCTCGCATGCAGAGCTTCCGAGCAGCCTAGATCTCTCTCCAGGATGGCATTGGCCTGGGTGACGGGGCTTATTCAGGAGCTGTGGTCATGTACATGTCCGTTTATCAGTATCTTCTGTACTTGAATCCCAGGACAATGGCAGAAGGTTGTTGTCAGGGCAGAGAGGGAGGTTTGGAAAGAAATTTTCCTTGTGTTTAAGTGGAACTTGTTGTGTTCCAGCTTATGTCCATTATTACTGGACACTACAGAAAAAAGTGTTGACTCATCTTCCTGACAACCACCCTTTAGGTACTTAGAAGTGCTGATGGAGTGTCCCCTCAGTCCTTCTCTTCTCCAGGCTCAACAGCCCCAGGTCCTGCAGCCTTTCCTCCTCACAGAGATATTCCAGTGCCCTCAGAACCTTGGTAGCCCTGCACTGGCCTCTCTCCAGCAGTTCTCTGTCTCTCTTGAGCTGGGGAGCCCAGAAGTGGACACAAGACTCCAGATGAGGCCCACCAGGGCAGAGCTGAAGGGGAGGAGAACCTCCCTCCACCTGCTGCCCACACTCTTAATACAAAAAGCTGCTTTCTGCATCCCTGATTTTGCCTTTGCATCCTGTGTTTTTTAAACAGTAATTATCATAGACACAATCAAAAGAGCACAAAATGCTGATCTGCTATGATCTGCCAGTGCTGGCAGTGTTTCTGAAAGGAGTTTTAAACACCACATCTACACATGTGTCCAAGTGCAGGGCTGCAACGTTCCCTGGATTTGCAGCTCATGAGGAACTGTCAGAAACACCCTGCAGTCCTGCGTCAGGCTGGACTAATTTCCTGCAGTTTTGGGGTCTGGGCTGAGAATGAGAGCATGGTTATGGGGAGGAAAGGCATCATCCTGGGGGCTTTGATGATGGATCCTATCTTCTGCCTGCTGCCTGGTCACACACCATTATGTTCTATTGGGTGCGGCCAGATTTTTTCTTTCTCATGAAATGAAGAATTGCTGGCTGAGCTCAAGGCTTGGATCTGTGCTTTTCAATATAGTTTTGGCTTTGGAAAGCAGGATGCTGGCCAGCAGGATTTGAATGAATTTCTGTCCTCTGCAAAGGGGGAGGATTTTCTCATGATGGGAGCTGAGACTGGCAGGAGGAGATGGTTCTGTGTGGGCAGGGCAGGACCCCTGGGCTACTGAGTTTGATGCTGCAGTTTCAGGAGGCAATAGATAGTGTTCAGTAAGCGCTGCTATAGTTGTCCTTGGTAAGGGCAGTCAAATAGATTTGAGGTCTGGGCTGAGAGCCATGGTGATCTTGCCAGCTTTTGTGGAGTGTCTCAGCTTGCCCAGGAGCAGGTAGTGATAAAGCACTGAGAAAATTGAGGAAAAAAAAGACTGCACTCTTGGTCAGACCCTTGTGATTCACAGGAACATCATCTAACTGGGAATGGGTAGAGGGCTGCAGCGATTTTTGTTGGCCTCTGTAGCAATGACAACAGCTTCTTCAGCTTTGCTTTGGCAGAAAGCTTGGCTTCTCATTGTACAGCCAATGCACATATGCCTTGGGACTGGTTTATTCTCTGTTTTCAGCTGCTTGACATGTTAAATGGGGGGAAGATAACATAGAGCACAAAAGAAATCAGGATCAAAGTCATCTTTAAGAGAGTGAACCTCAAGTGTGGTGTTTCCATATAGACCTTCTCCCAGTGCCAGAAGCCCTTCCACAGCCATGGATGTTTACAATGTGCTGTATCCCCATCTGACATCCCAAACTTGTTGCTTTATTTCCAGCTGGTCAGTACAAACCCATTCTGACAGCTGCACTCCTGAAAAAATACACAGTTTCAAGGATGCTGCTGTTTCATTTAAGCCAGGCAGATGTATCATCTTTCTCATCTTTATCTCTGGTTACATTTGCAGAGAAGCAAGTTCCAGCCTGATCTAACACCTCAGTTGCAGAGGGAGCAGGGAATGGAGTAAGCTGTTGTAAAAATGGTGTGATTTATACTGCTTATGCAAATGTGAATCTGGACACACATAACTCCTTTTAAGGAGTCTTGTAAATAATCACAGAATCACAGAATCCCTGAACAGTGAGGATTGGCAGGGCTCTGCAGAGCTCATCCAGCCCAAGCCCCTGCTCAAGCAGGTTCCCATCGATCAGGGGACACAGAACATGTCCAGGTGGGTTTGGAAACCTCCCGAGAAGGAGCCTCCACACCCTCCCTGGGCAGCCTGGGCCAGGGCTCCCTCACCTTAACACCGAACAAGTTTCTCCTCCTGTGCCAGTGGCACTTGCTGGGTTCCAGCTTGTGCCCATTACCCCTTCTCCTGGCACTGGCCACTACACAACAAACACTGGCCCCATCCTCTCCACACCCACCCTTTAGGGATTTCTCAGCTTTCTCCAGACTGAACAGCCCCAGGGTTTGTGGTACTTCATTGTCAGAGAGATGTTCCAGTCCCCTCATCATCTTGGTAGCCCTGCATCAGCACTTATATGCTGATTCATGGAGAGAAGGGACCCTGGTGTGTCTGGTAGTCTGATCAGGGCAGCTTTCTTAATTGGAGGATATCTGAATTTGTCCAAACCAGGAGTTGAAAATAAATGTCTGATTAGAGAATAGTTTCAGGGTTACTTGGTGCCTGCTTATTGTTACCCTCTGCTGGAGCTTATAATCTCCCAAAATCCTCTAACAGAGCACTCCCAAACCTCTTTGAAGCTTAATTTGTCTGACTTTTAATTACTTTCCTTCCCACATCAGTATCTGCATGTGCTGTGGACCTGGAGGCTCATGGGAGAGCTAGAGAAGTCTTGGCTTCCCCGTGCTTTCTGCAGAGAGCACCATGGTGCAGGTGAATGGGAAACAGCCTGCTCAACTTGAAACAAGGGTGTGGAACGGGGATGGGATGAAGACCTGAATGTGCAAATTTTGCCTTCCTTGATGGATGAGGAGGATGATGATGATGGCACCTCTGAAGGCAAGTCCAAGTGGTCCGACTGGTCACTCATGATTTGGGAGCCATGTTACCACTTCTCTTCATGGAGAGGATTGTGCTCCTACCTGCTCTTCCATGTGGTGTAGGACATTAGGGTTCTACCAATGAGGTCCTGGTCAGGTCCCACTCCTGAAGTAAGTGCCGTCCCCATCAGGCCATGGTGGTTTTTGCAGAGGGCTTTACTCTGGTCCAGCAGATCAGTCCTAGGGACAGTGGCAAGCCTCAAGCCTCTGGCTAGAGTGCTCCCCTGCAAAGCAGGAGACTTGCTTCCCCAAGTCTTATTAATGAAACGTTCGGAGTTGATGCCAAGAAAAGGGATTGACAGTGTTGTAAATCTGCCTCCTCCCTGGAGGACTGTGCTGGCAGGAGCTTGCGGCTTTTCCCTTCAAAGTGTAGATCGAGGTCAACCCTTCAGGCAGAAGAGACAGATGTATTTGGCTCCTGTGTGTCTTCAGTGCCATAATTCTCAGCTGCACGGTGAAAGGGAGTTCGTGGTGTGTTCATCCCCATTATGCCTATGGTGCTATTTTTCCTCAGCCCATTTGGGTCAAATTGGCACATATTTGGGAACAATGGAAACAGATCCTTTTTCCTGAGAGCTTATTCTTTGCTTCCCCAAATTATCCAGCTCTCCTAAGGGCATCCTTCTAGCTCTTTCCTCATAAAGACCTGACGTGAGCAATGAGGTTCCCAGTTTCTTGCAGAGTTTGCTCTTTGCCCAGAAATCAATCCAGTTCACTAAGCTGAACTGTCAAAACCTCTCCAAGGGCATGGACGTTCTTCATGTTTTCACCGTCAAATTATATGTGACACTTAGTTTAAAGCTTAAGTGTAAAACCTCACTAGCACAGAGATTGCTGGAAGATATTGACTTGCCTGCATTTTTGTATTCATGTATAGAAACATCCTATAAGGTATTGGTTAAGGGTATTATTGCTGGGCAGACTCCGGATTGATGCCTTGGTTTAGTTCTCTCGTAACTATTTAAGATCCATTTGGCTAATGTGGCTATGAACAACATCAGGAGCAAATGGACTTGCATAGAGTTGTGAGGGTTTGTGCACCTTGAAGCACAAAAAAACTCCACACTGTGGAGCTGAATCACCTTGAGTTGATTTGCTGAAAGGAGCAGAAACTTCTGATGGGGCGTGTCGGGTGCTCAGAGGCATTTTAGGCCTTGTGGCTTGTCTCAAATTTGTAAACTCTTTAGGAAGCTTGTGGTTTTGAGCTGGGGACCATTTTGCTGATGGCAAAATGTGGTTTAAAAAAATTATTCCTCAAAATAACCAAAACCCCAGCATTGCTGAGGGAACATTATGTTGGGTTTCAACAGAGCTCTTGGCTTAAGACTGAAACCAAAACCCCAGCATTGCTGAGGGAACATTATGTTGGGTTTCAACAGAGCTCTTGGCTTAAGACTGTCGAGAAACAAGATTGTGGTGAAACTGGTCATCAAAATAATATGGAAAGGCTGGAGAAGGAGCCTGGGTGAGAGGCTGAGACCTCAGTCTGAAAAAGAACTGACAGAGGATTTAGTTGTGGCACTGGTGCTCTCTACTAGAGAAGAAGAGGCTCACCAAAGAGCAGCATCTGAGAACCAAAGGCAGATGATTCACAGTGAGAAGTAAATTATTAACGTTTGAGAGTTAACATCTCAGCTGGTTCTCCCTCTCTTGATGTCTTCACATACAGTCAGGATGCTTTAATGGCAGTGGTGCTTCTGACAGCCACAACTCTGGTATGAGATGGGGTTACTGTGACCTGGATTGTGCAGAAGGTTAATGTAGGGGACTTTCAAGTCCCTTTTGGCTTAACTCTCTGATGTCAGCCCCATCAGCTATCTGCTGTTGGTTCTCCAGCAAGCATTAGAGTTCAACCAGTGCTATGAAGTTGGCTCTCTTGGCTTTATAATTTTGCCTGAGTTGTCATCTCACAACTGGTTACAATGCCCTGTGATGGGAATCTTCCAGAGGAAGGATGGCTGCCTTGAGTGCCCTGGTCCACCAGATGAGGAGGTCACATAAGAGGATCAGGTGACCTCCTGTGGCCTATAAATCCTTGAACATGTGTACAGTGTCTCCTATGTATAGATAGGCAGTCACCATATCATCTGCTGGCTTTCTCCACCCTGGCCTGCACGTGGTGGAGGGAGATTAATTTGGCATTGCTGAAGTGCTTTGAGATGCCTCTGTCCGAGGACATGATGCAATGAAGTGTCATTCAGCTGTATTTTAAGTGTGTGATGAAGTTATGAAAAAGTGCTGAATGTTACTTAATGTCATGTGAGGGAGAAGATTGGACTTTTTTGTATACTTTGCTCTGTAGTTGCATGTATTCTTTCTTTCAGCTGGCCTAATAGGCTGCTGCTGAGTATGTTTGTGCCCATAATATCCATTTTAGGCCTGAGCAAACTGGTCTTTTTAGAGGACCATTGAAATTTTAAAACTTTAAAAAAGACAAAAATGTTTCCAGTCTCTGAATCAAATCACTCTTCCTATTTTATCTAACCTGGTTTTAAAATAATTCCCTGCATTAAGGCAGAAAAGTTACCCAAAAGTTTACTTTTCTCTTTCTCAGGAGTTACATTTTCTGTCAAATAATGCAGTGCCCTCATTTCTGCAGCTCAGGACATATGTGGTCAAGATGAAAGCCTGGACTTGCCTAGAGGCACCACCCTTGAACTGTCTTGAAAGGGACAGAGAGAGGAGAGAAATGTTTTGAATCCTGACCACATTATTCCCATCTCAGATCAATGAATCATAGAATAACTGAAGGATGGGGGTTGGCAGGGCCCTGCAGAGCTCATCCAGCCCAAGCCCCTGCTCAAGCAGGTTCCCCTCCATCAGGGGGCACAGGAACGTGTCCAGGCGGGTTTGGAAACCTCCCGAGAAGGAGCCTCCACACCCTCCCTGGGCAGCCTGGGCCAGGGCTCCATCACCTCAACACCAAACAAGTTTCTCCTCCTGTGCCAGTGGCACTGGCTGGGTTCCAGCTTGTGCCCATTACCCCTTTTTCTGTTGCTGTTCAGCACAGAACAAAGACTGGCCTCATCTACCCTTTAGGTACTTATAAGTGTTAATAAGGTCCCCCCTCAGCCTTCTGTTCTCCAAGCTGAACAGTCCCAGGGCTCACAGCCTTTCTTTATCAGAAAGAAACTTCGCAGTAGGTCACCCCCCAGCCTGTCCTGGTGCAGGGGGTTGTTCCTCCGGAGGTGCAGGACTCTGCACTTGCCCTTGCTGAACCTCAGGCGGTTCCTCTCTGCCCCACTCTCAGCCTGTCCAGATCTGGCTGAATGGCAGCACAGTCTTCCGATCGCTGCCTGCAGATCACCAGGTATGTCCTTGGTGTAGTTGCCACAAGGAAGGTGCAGGGTTTTTTACAGCCGCCACTGAATAGTTGTCTGACGACAATTCGCTGCATCCTAAAACTGCTGTAAAGAGGGTTTGGTGGTTTAGCCCTGGCTAGATGCCAGATGCCCACCAAGTCCTTCTGCCACTCTCCCTCCTCCACTGGTCAGAGGAGAGAGAGAAATATAAGGAGAGGTTCATGAGTGTAGATAAGGACAGGGAGGTAAGTCAGAAATTACTCAACAATTTATGAGAAATAAAACCAAATCTTGTAATACCTCCTGCCACTCCTTCTTCTTCCCAGGACTCTCCTTTCTTCCCCTGCAGAGGCGATGGGGGATGAGGGTTGTGCTCAGTTTGTTATAGATGAACTTTGCCGCTGCTTCTTCTCAGGGAGAGGCCTCCTTACACTTCCCACTGCTACAATGTGGGGTCTCTCCCCATGGGAGACAGTCTCTTACGAACTTCTCCAACATGGGCGCTTCCCATGAGCTACACTGCTTCACAGACTTCCAGCATGGGATCTCCCACGGGGACAGTTCCTCCCACTCTGCCCCAGCGTGGGTCATCCAACTGGGAGAACAGTCCTTCAGATACCAACTGCTCCAGTCTGGGTTCCTCACAGCATCACAAGTCCTGACAGCAAACCTGCTCTAGCCTGGGCTCCTCTCTCCCCACAGACTCCCAGGTACTGCTAGGAACTTGCTCCAGGATGGGCTTCCCACGGAGTCACAGCCTCCTTCAGGCATCCACATGCTCTGGTGGGCGGTCCTCCACGGGCTGCAAGTGGATCTCTGCTCCCTGGTCGCCTCCATGGACTGCAGGGGCACAGCTGCCTCACCATGGCCCTCACCACAAGTCACAGGGGAGACTTTCTTCCAGTACCTGAGCACCCTCCTCACCCTCCTTCTCCACTGACCTCGGTGTCTATTGAGATTTTTTTTGTCACATTCTCACTCCCTTCTGCTGCTGCTGCCATTTAGCAACTGCTCAGCAACTTCTCCAATACGTTACGTAACAGGGATGTTACGTCAGTCACTAATTGGCCAGGCCTGGATCAGCTGCAAGGTCCATCTTAGAATTGACTGGCCTTATCCCTGTCAGCTCAGGGGAAGCTTCTAGCGGGTATTTGTTTAAAAGAACCCACTCCTGAAGCCCCTCAACTACCAAAACCTGGCCCGGGTGAAACCACTACAGGAGGATAGTTTCTTTGAAAACAAGGTATAAAAAATAATAGATTTAAGTGGTTTCTAACTTTTGCTGGAGCAAATTAATTGTGATTATCAAGGCTTGGAGGCATCTGCCTCCTTCTCTTTAGGGAAGAGTTCAGGCCGGTCCACTGATATCTCTGTCCTCTAGAGTCCCCAGTTGCAGATGTTTGACGTAGGATCTGCTTCACTTTTTCAATTGAGAGTAGTTGCATCATGCTATTGTTCAGAAAATTATGGGGAAACAATAAATTTGCTTCTTTCCCTTGGGATTTATTGATTTACAGGCTGCTTAAATCTGAAATGCTCCCAGGTGAAAGGCAGGAGTACAGCTATTTTCTGTGAAATGTGAAAGCCTGAATACTGACTTTTCCAGGCCTGCAAAGCTTCTGACTCGATGGGGTAACCGGAAACACACCCAGTGCAGAACTTGTGCCGAGTTTTGCATCCTGTCCTGGTCTTTGCAATGCAAGAAGGTGGACCTGACTCCAAAGCTCAGGTGAAAACAGCCCTGACTTTGTTGAGTTGTTGGACCTCTGAGTTAAACATCACACCTTTACCTCTCTCTTGATTTTGAATAGCAGCCAAAGACCTGGCCCTGGATTCCCTTTAATCTTTTGAGTGTTCCCTTTGGAAATGGATGAACCACAAATGAACAGTTGCCACAGGTGCTCACTCTGGCAGCAGAAGAGCTTTAAAAGTAGCTTAACCACAAATACAGGACAGTGCTGAGGGCAAAACCTCCATGCTGCCATTTTGAGCTTTGGAGACCAGAAATGAGTTGACGTTTGCAGATGCAGTACCCAAATCTTTCCTGAGAAGCTGAGATGAAAACCCACAGCAAGTAACAGTCTGATAAATTCACTTCCCAGGGCATCAGTGAGGCAGAGAGGGGTTTCTGCTGCTCAGCTCTTCTTTTGTCCTGTATCCACCCATCCACCTATCTTCAACTGGCAAGGCAGGACCTTGCCTGGAAAGCATGATCTCAATTTCCTATGGACTCAGTCCAACTTCTGCTAATCCTAATGAGTGAGACGCCACAGATTTTGCTGAGGTCAGATGTTCCAAGGAAATACCATGGCAAGAGCAGAGACACAGCGTGGACCCTGCTCTTTAGCAGAAGGCTGAATTATGTATCAGTTGTGGTTTTAAATAAGTTTGTAAACTTCCCAGAAAGTGAAATCTACAACAAGAGAGAAAAAAAAAATTGATGGTCTTGACTTCATCAAGAGAAGCGATGCTGCTTTTAGTAACCCATCATGTATTTTTGTTGAGCTGGAGAGAGTGACGACCAGCTCCCAAGTGGTCCAGGCTGGAATTTACTGAAGGGACCCTTTGCCTGCGTCAGAAACTATGAAAGCTGCTCTTGGGTGGCTTTTGCAACTGCTGCTGATCCTGAAGTCTTCATAAAGTGTGTGGGAGCTGGTGTGCAGAATGGGTTGACCGTGCACTGACCAGCAAAGGAGCCGCATGAGTGTGGGAGCATAAAATTTCCTGAGGCGTTAAATCACTCACAGGATAAAATCAGATCCTGTAAATGTAATGATGCACTGGGTGATTAATTAGAAAAGGGATGGAAATTGGGGCTAATGGCTCGTAATTAAAAAGGTGAACTGTCAATGTCACTCTGGAGGCATTTGATGGCTCCCACCAAGCTCTGCTTTTGCCACCTTGTGCGATGTGCTTGGTTTTGTTGTCGCATCAGTTTGCCGATGTGCTCTTCCAGTCCAAAAAGCATCTCCAAGAAGCAAGGCCCAGCTGCCCCATCTAGGGCCATGTCCCCTCTTTCTGAGCCAGCAGATCCGTTCCTCCTGATCCCAGCTGCAAGAGCACATGTGCTATAGCTGGTTACAGATACAGCCGTATCAGTAGGGTGTAGGAGGAGGTTTTAATTTTCCTCGGCAACAAATTGGCAACCACCTTTGGCTCCTCTTCTTTTCTGGCTGATGAATCCAGGAGATGCCCACAGTGTGTTGGATTTGGTGACAGTTCTGTGGAGGTGGTTTTCTCAAAGCCTGCTTTGGCTTCCTTTTGTCCAGGTCTTCCTTGGCCTCCTGAGCTGTATTGTTCCAAATCTCTTTATTTTTTATTTTTTTTTAATCCTGCCTTACCAGCTGCCTCCCCTGAAACACTGTGTGGAGCAGCTTTCTGTCTTGCTTCCCTCCTCATCACCCATTCCCAGCATGATTCCTGCAACCTCTCTTTTCCAGCAGTGCCCAGACAATATCCCCAGGAGCATCTGCAGGCTCATGGCGATTCTGAAACTCAATACAAACGCCGTCCTGATTTTTGTCGTGCTTCTCCACTTTGGGAGGCAGAGGGGGAAGAAATCACTCCCAGGGTAGGAGTGCTGTTGGCTCAGCTCTGTCCCTGCTCCGTCATGCCTTAGAGCTGCCTAATTTGTTCATCTCCCTGCAATAAATTGTTCGTGCTTTTGATGGATCTTTAGTGAAATATTTTAATGCCGCCTTGTCAAATGTTCCATTTCCCCCCCCTCCAGCAGCTATTGACAGATGAAAGCACTAACACTGGCTTTACATGGGAATTAAATTGTACCAGCTGTCATGCAGATCCCTGATACAAATATTTTCTACTGTTAATGGTTTCAGTGTGGGCTTTTTTTGTATGATCAAATGTAATCTTATTTAATGGAGTTTTATTGCTGTGACGCCTTTTCTTTTCATCAGGCTGGACTTTATTTTTAAATCAGGAAGGAGTGTTCAGAGCAGAGCCAGAGAAATGAATGGAGGGATCTGAATGGGATGAGAAGCCCTGGATAAACTGAGTGACTGTAGGTTAGCTAGGGCCAGCAAAAAAAAAAAAAAAGGACATGACAGGGGCAGCCAAGAAAAGGGGGAAATTCAGTTAAGATCTTACACATATGTGGATGGGGATAAAGAAAACTGAAGAGTGGGGGGTTTGGAAGAGTTTTGAGAGAGGGAGGTGTTGCAAATGAGTTGTATCCAAGGTGGAAAGTGTGAATAGTTGCAGAAACAATTCAGTTCAGATGAATGATGAGGGTCACTCCTTTGTTGGCCATAGGTGACTGTTGTGTTTCACTCTCATTGTTATTACAGAGCCACTCTCCTGATGGCAAGCACAGCCCTGACCTGGCATCACTGGCATCTCTCTTTGTTGGGTGGAAAACTGGCTGATGGCTGGGCACAGAGAGTGGTGGGGAATGGAGTTAAATTCAGGTTTTGACCAGTCACCAGTGGTGTTCCCCAGGGCTCAGTGTTGCAGCCTGTTCTGTTTAACAGCTTTATCAATGACCTGGGTGAGGGTTTGAGGGCACCTTCAGCCAGTTTGCAGATGACACGAAGCTGTGTGGGAGCGTAGATGTGTGTGAGGGCAGGAAGGCTCTTCAGAGGGCCCTGGCCAGGCTGGAGCCATGGGCCCAGGGCAATGGGATGAGGTTTAACAAGGCCAAGGGCCAGATCCTGCCCTTGG
>WBNH01012801.1:166664-179215 GCA_013401255.1 Urocolius indicus
TGTTTGGTGTTGAGGTGAGGGAGCCCTGGCCCAGGCTGCCCAGGGAGGGTGTGGAGGCTCCTTCTCGGGAGGTTTCCAAACCCACCTGGACACATTCCTGTGCCCCCTGATGGAGGGGAAGCTGCTTGAGCAGGGGCTTGGGCTGGATGAGCTCTGCAGGGACCTGCCAGTCCCCATTCTATGATTCTGTGATTCAAAAAGCTGTGAAGGCTCAGTACAGCTCTTAGAAACAGACAGATCTGCTCCCTGGTGAGTGGATGAGTTGAGGTTTGCCTTAGGCTGCAGCTCATACCAGAGGGTTTCCTGGCTCAGGCAACGGCCCTGAAAAAGCAGCTGCTCCCAAAAAGACACATCTACTTTCCAGCACTGCAAGCACAAGTGGAAATTATCCGTTTAGTGATTTTGTGTATCTTTCTAGAGGTATTTGGCCTTATCTGCATGCACAGGGCTGCTGGTGCAAACCTTGCAGCCCAGCTGAGGTTTCCCTGCCCCATGAGACCAAATGAGTGTCACCATTCTGAGTGTGAATTTCAGATGCAGATCATTCTGCTCTTTACCACTGCTGGCAAACTCCTCTTTACAGCCCTGCATATGCCTCACTGTCACAGGCCAGCTGCCTTGGAGATGGGTCTTGGCTGTAAACGTGATGGGTGGGATTTTCTGTGTGGTTCTTCCCATCTGGAGCTACTCTGAAATTGGGGGTTACAGAGTTTGGTGCAGCTGAGAGGCGAATTGAACCAAATCCTAAGGGCACTGCAAAGGGATGAATGATCTGTGATAGTCAAGGAAGCCCTTTAATCAACCTACAGCCCTCTACAAAGGCCTTACTCTGTGTGCCTAAAACAAGATGTGTCCCAAATTGCTAATTCTTCGTGTAGCATCTGCAGCCAGTGTGTCGAGGGAGGGGATTCAGCCCCTCTGCTCTGCTCTGCTCTGCTCTGCTCTGGGGAGACCCCCCTGCAGTGCTGCCTCCAGCTCTGGGCACCAACAGCACAAGCACATGGAGCTGTTGCAGCGAGTCCAGAGGAGGCCACGGAGATGGTGTGAGGGCTGGAGCCCCTCTGCTGTGGAGACAGACTGAGAGAGTTGGGGTGTTCAGCCTGGAGAAGAGAAGGCTCCAGGGAGACCTTCCAGCAGCCTCGAGACACTAAAGGGCCGACAAGAAAGGCTGAGAGGAACTTTGTGCAAGGGGCTGGAGGGACAGGACAAGGGGGATGGCTCCAAACTGACAGAGGGGAGACTGAGATGAGCTCTTGGGAAGAAGTTCTTCCAAGCTGTGAGGGTGGTGAGGCCCTGGCACAGGTTGCCCAGAGAGGCTGTGGCTGCCCCATCCCTGTCAGTGCTCAAGGGCAGGTTGGATGGGGATTGGAGCAGCCTGGTCTGGTGGGAGGTGTCCCTGCCCATGGCAGGGAGATGGAACAAGATGAGCTTTGAGGTCGCTTCCCACCCAATGACTGTCTGTAGCTGGCGAAAGGGAGTTCCTTTCTCAAGGTCTTTTTTATTTTTTTCCTGAAACAGCTTCTCAAACATTAAACCAGAAGAAAGTAGCTCAGTGTGAGCAGCTCCCCGTGTTCCCCCCGCACCCCCGTCTCGGTGCAGCGAGGCACTGACACCGCTGTCCCTCTCCCTGCAGGTGACCTCCCGCTGGACCTTCCGCTGCCCCGGCTGCCCTCAGGCGCTTTCCCACGACGACTCTCACTTCCACGAGCGACACAAGTGCATCAACTTCTTCGTGAAGGTGTACGGGTACATGCCCCTCCTCTACACCCAGTTCCGCGTGGACTCGGTCCTCTTCAAGACCCGGCTGCCCCACGACAAGACAAAATGCTTCAAGTTCATCTAGAGGCCTGGGAAGTGGGGGAGGGGCAGTGTGTGCCCCCCAAGCCACGGAGAGGGAGGGGGACGGCAGAGAGTGGCTTTTGGGATGGTCTGGGAGTGCAAACCACCCTTTGTTTGCTGTTGCCTCTGGCCGGGCCCAGCCCCCCCTCCCTGGGGCTCCGGCTGCCCCCGCAGGGAAGGAACCGGAGCTCACAGGGCTTCTGCAAAGACACTCCCGAAGATCCTACACTGAGGAACAGCCCGTTGGCTGGTGGCTCTGCCCCCTCACTAGCCAAGGGCAACCATTCTTTTTAATTATAATTATTGTTATTTAAAACGAAAGTGTTTTAGATTTGCCCGGGAGGGGTTTGTTGGTTTGGTTTGGTTTGGTTTCTCTTTGCCCTCCCCACCCTTACCCACCCCCTTTGTATCTCTCTGCCCATGAGGGGAGTGTCGTGGCCAGGCCAGGCTGGGGGTGTTTGCCACAGAGAGGTCATTCCCAGTGTCACGGCAGCCCTGATTCCCAGGGCTGTCTCTGTTTTCCTTCCGCAGGGCAGCCTCTCTCCCCTCTCACGCTCCGTGTCCCGGCTCCTCTTGCCCTGTGGCTACTACTGAGGACTTTCAGGTGTCAGCTAGCGAGGAGCTCTTGGCTGTGCTCTGCTCACCACCCACAGTGCTGCCCTTAGAGAGGGCTGAGCAGGAAAGAATTTGGCCCAAGAGGGTCCTTCCCATCTTGCAGCACCACAGTCCCTGTTCTGCAACCCTGGGAGGAGTGTTGGTTGCTGCAGTCTCATGCTCAGTGTCCTTCCCCCATGGCAGGCACTGCTAAACCTCTTCTGTTTGGGGCTTGGGAATGATGCAGGAGGGGCTGGCAGTGCCCCAGGCTTGTGCGCTCAGCTGCAGGGAGCCTGGCCTGGCCTTTCACAAGCCCTTGGGGACTTCTGTCCTTCAGGGCCTCCTTCCCTGGCCCTGCTGGTCTGCACCTGTAGCACCCTGGGATGGGCTACACGATAAAACATTCTGGTGAAGCTCTTTCCCAGGAGCAGCTGAGCGTGGTCAGGCTGCCCAGAGAGGCTCCATGGGGCAGTCCCAGCTGCGGCAGTGGCGTCAGGACACCAGGGCCAGCTCTGTAGGTCCCTTGAGCAGAGGAAGGAGAAGAGGCTGAGCCTGGAGCCCCATAGAGCTGAGGCCAGGCAGAGCCCATGGGCCACAGTCCCTGTTCTGCCTCGTCCCTCAGCCCCATCCCAGAGCCAGCCGTGCCCACGGCGAGTTCTCTGCAGGGCTCAGCGTCGCCGCCTTAACGTCCCGTCCTGTGCCCGCTCGGGCCTCAGCTTTGGGGTAATCCCATCAGGGGCTCCCCAGGTACCACCAGCACTGTGAGGGTTTCAGGAATGGTCTCAGAGATGGTTTTGGGGATGGCCTTGGGGACGGTTTCTCCCACCAAAGCGAAACACCGTCACATCTGTGTGGTCGCCGACCTCTGTGCTCCGCTCACCGCTCCCTTCGGCCTCAGTCCCAGCCCGTAACAAGAGGGAAGGACCCAGCTTGGGTCACTTTCTTCCTCAGTGCATCCCAGATGGTGAAGAGCAGCCTGGAGAAGCTCTTGCTGAGTAGACAGGAAGGTGAAACTCATGTGATTCTCCTCCACGTCCCTGTCTTTCCCAGCCCAACTTCTACCACTGCGGCTCCAAGGGACACCGCTGCCCGGTTTGTCTGTGCCGAGCACGGGGATGGGCCCGGGCTCACCCGTAAGGCCGTCCCTGTCTGTGCTCCAACCCTGCACCACAATTCGAGGTGTTCAGAGGCTCCTCCAGCAGCGTTTCGGCCAATTTTTCACTTCAGCCCTGCATCTGAGGCTCACTGACAACCTTCTTCTTGGGAAGGGAAGGGCCGAGCCGAGGGCTCCTGCTTTCACCAGCACTGCGGACCGCAGCCCGACAGGGATCTTTTCCTCTCCGTGTGCGGTTGGGTTTTCCTTTCCGCTCGCTTTTTCGTTTAACATCAGCTGCTCAAAGCAGAGCACGTGAAGGCTCATGTTACCCCGAAAAAATGTGATTGGAGACTCCTGCGAGGCCTTGAAATGCCTGGAAGGAGGGTTTCTGCCCCTGTTTGGGGTGGGAACGTGGCACTTGGCAGCAGCCACCGCAGCAGCTTCAGTATCCCTGAGGGGCCCCACAGCCTCCGCCGCTGCCTTTAGCTGTCCCCCCCTCAGCGGGTGTTTCGTGGGCAGGGCTGCAGTCGCTGAGGTCCCCGCTGCTGGCTGGAGGCAGCTCTGCCCTGCCCACCCCTCCACGTGGATTGCACTTTATAGCAACGCAGAGATGCTGCTCAGCAACTCGTCTTCTAAAAATTGTAAGGGAAACGTCACTGTTGTGGTGAGAAACTGTAACACGGGGAGCTCAGGAGATGGAGCCGGGGCAGGGAGCGTTTGCATCGGAGAGGCTGAGGTTTGCTGAGCCTTGGGGTGTGTCTGCGGTCGCTGGGGATTTCTTCCCTCCGTTGGTGCGTTTCAGTTCAGGGCCAGTTCGAGGCGGTGAAAATCCAAATGATCCAAAGCGTTGGGTTTTTGGAGGGCCTGGGAGGGTTGTGGTTGTGGGGGGCATCAGGGCACAGGGCAGGGGGTGGTTTCCTCCTTGCTGAGACCTCCCGAAGGGAGAGGACTTGGGGATGAAGGGATGAGTTGTGCTGCGAGTTGCTGTTGGCAGCAGCGCTGGGAGGGATGAGGAAACAAAATACCAGTGAGAGCAGCCGCACGGGGCTGGGCCGTCCCTCCCGCTCCTCTGCTGGTGCGGCTCTTTCCCAAATCCTCCCAAACAGCCACCCCGATCCCTCTGGAGTACAGTCTGGCCATTCCCACCCTGGCTTTCTCCTGAGAGGCATCTCAGGATCCGAGCTGCCCTTACTCTTCACCATCAGTGAGGCGCGGGGCGTTTCTGGAGAGGTTCCATCCACCCGCCCGTCGCTCTGCAGGGATGTCCAGGGGGTCCCAGGGTGGCTCCAAAGCTCAGGTCAGGTTGTGGGAGCCCTGAGGAGAAGGGAAGGTCCCCCAAGGGAAAGGCGTTATCCGCCTTCCCGCAGTTTCTGCCTCTTCTCCCAGGACCGGGGGGCGGAGTGAGGCCTTTTTTCACCTTCGCTGTAAATAGCATCGTCTACGGTGACACGGACCCCTTCCCTGCCCCCCAGCCCTGGACCCGCTTCGTGTCGCGCAGCCCCCGCCTTCCCCTGCGCCGTGGTTGTGTGAACTGCTCCGTGAGCACCAGGTTTAAACAAAAACAAACAAAATACCCGAGAGTAAAAAAAAAAAACCACCCCACTCCTTCAACACGAGCACAATGTCGAGTTTTTTTGTAAAAGGATCCAATAAATGGAGAGTTTAACTTGAGAGCATCTGGGTGACTGCTTTGCCAGGGGCTGGGGAAAAGGGTTGGAGGCAGGATGGGGCCTGCAGCACCCCAGTGGCCCCAGGGAACCTCAAAAGGGGCATCTCCCTGCGCTGGCATTTCCCGAGGGAGCAGGAGGGAGGGCTAAGGGAGCTGGTCTGGGACAGTGGGAACCCCTCAGCAATGGAAGCATCTAGTGCTGAACCTCACCGTGTCCCTCAGGGAGCTCGTGGTTGGGCCAAGAGACTCCCTTGGGTCTGGATGGGACCCCCCTTGTAGCTTCAGGGGACATCCCAGCTGCCAGGGTGGCACAGGGTGCTGGTGGCATCAGGGATAGACAACCAGGACCACAGGTCCGGGGAAAGCCAGAAGCGCTTCATTTCTGCATTGCAGACGGCCACAGGGCACGTCTCCCAACACCCTGCTCTGTGTGCAGCTGTGCTGGTTTAGCCCTGGCTGGCTGCCAGCTGCCCACCAAGTGCTTCTACCACTCCCTCTCCTCAACTGGACAGGGGAGAAATATAACAAAGAGCTCACGAGTGGAGATAAGGACAGGGACATCACTCAGCAGTTACCACAATGGGGAAAAAAAGACAGCTTGGGGAGAATTGGGTTGATTTATTAACAACAATCAAAATAGAGTAGGGAAATGAGATAAAAACTGAGACTTAAACCACCTCCCCCCACCCCTCCCTTCCTCCTGGGTCTCTCCCTCCTCCCCCGCAGCAGTGCAGGGGGATGGGGAATGGGAGTTATAGTCAGTCCATCACAGATGGTCTCTGCTGCTGCTTCCTCTCAGGGAGAGGCCTCCTCACACTTCCCCTGCTACAGTGTGGGGTCCCTCCCATGGGAGACAGTTCTCCATTAACTTCTCCAGCGTGGGTCCTTCCCACAGGGAAACAGTCTCACAGGAACAAACTGCTCCAGTGTGTGTCCCCCATGGGGTCACACGTCCTGACAGCAAACTTGTTCCAGTCTTAAAACCGCCAGGCAAAGCAGGGTTTTGCCCAGGGTGCACCCAAATGGCCGCAGTGAGGTCAAGAAGGAACTGGGGAAGTGAAAGGGGCTGTCGGTGCTGCTGGGAAACACCATCACCCAGGCAGGGACTGTGTCTTCCAGGCCGACAGCAGCACGCGGGGGTTTAGAGGCTCAGAGTGCTGACTATAGAGAGCAGTCGGAGGGAAATGAGCAGTTATTAGCTGGGCAATTAATAAAGGCCCAACACCGTGCTCAGTGTTGTGCCTGCAAGGGAGGGATAATTGTCACCATTCATTTTAACCTACTGATTTAGTGGAGCAGAATACAAAAGCAGCCAACCCTGGATCAGACACCTCCAGCTCTGCCCCTGGCTGCAGAGTCCTGGAGCAGCAGCGTGGCAGAAGCCCAACAGATTTTGTTTGTTCACTCTTCAAGAGTGAAAAAAAGAGGAGTGAGGGTTAACTCCTGTTTCTGCCACTTTCAAGCCCCTTGGACGCTCTCCTTGCACTCGGCAGGGGACCCAGCCCTCTTGGGTAGCTGTTTTTTAAGCTCTCTGCATGTTTTCCTGCCAATGTGATAACAAAAATAAGACAAGTTGTGTTTGCCTGCACTTGGGCTACTCCATGTAGCACCACGAGGCTGCTTTGCTCCATCCCTCACCCCTTTGGTTACCAAGTACCCATCTTAATATCAACAAAATAATGATAATGCAAAGTTTTACCATGAGGGAGGGCAGCGGTTGCACCTTTGGTTATTGCTGAAACAGGGGGTGGGTTGTTAGAGGTTTTTCTCACCAGTGACTTCATGCTGACCCCCATGGCTTGGCCTCATCTGAAACAAAGAGTTTCAGGGCTGAAATTCGTTACGGTAAACTTGTTTGGTGTTGAGGTGAGGGAGCCCTGGCCCAGGCTACCCGGGGAGGGTGTGGAGGCTCCTTCTCGGGAGGTTTCCAAACCCACCTGGACACGTTCCTGTGCCCCCTGATGGAGGGGAACCTGCTTGAGCAGGGGCTTGGGCTGGATGAGCTCTGCAGGGCCCTGCCAAACCCCACTATTCTATGATTCTATGAAAACAAGCTCTTAATGGTGAATTTTTACACCTGTTGATTGTGATCTAAGGGCTGGAGCCTCTCTNGGGGCTTGGAGCAGCCTGGTCTGGTGGAAGGTGTCCATGCTTATGGCAGGAAGCTGGAACAAGATGAGCTTTAAGGTCCTTTCCCACCCAAACCAGTCTGGGATTCAATGTTTTCCAAGTACCCTGTAAGCCCCCATGTCCTTAGCACACAGAACATAATGCCCACGGGCCTCAGCACTGCTGCCTCAGCCAAGGGGAGGCACAGGCACAGGCCTGACTCCTGAAAGCAACAACATTTATAATGATAAATGCAAATTAGTCATTAATAAAATGAAAGCTCTGGAGCACTGGGAGCACTGCTGAGCTGGTCTGAAGGTAACACGTGAAAAGACACTCTCAAGGACTCACCTATTGCAGCTCTCCCTCTCTCCCCACCTCAGAGTTTATCAATCACAGGCCTCTCTGTGTTACAAACAATCTTTTCTGGAGATTTAATTACAAGGTGAAATACGTCCAACTCTTTTACTCTCTTTTGGAGTGATGATAAAGAAGCTGAGTGACTGCAAATGTTGTAAACTCTGGTAAGGATTTAATGCTGCTGCAAGAAGTGTTTTATCACATTAATGATCCCTTTTCTCTCACAGCCATGACACAGACACCAAGCGAAGGTGGAGTCTGCACACCCGATCGAAGAGAAATCCTTAATGTGTACAAAAATGTGAGGTGGGAGCTGCAGTGGCAGGGAGCTTTTATTACAGAGCTGTTGTTCCAGTGCCTTCGTCTCCCCACAGCCTTAAAGTGGAGACGTGGTGCTGTGTTCCAAACGCACACGTACGCGCACAGGCGGACGCGGAACGGGCGGGCAGATGCTTTCATAAACCACAGAATGTGCCTCCTCCTTGCCAGCCTCACTATGCCTTTTATTCTTAACACCAAATAAATACAAAGCGATCCAATAAAAAACAAACAGCATTAAATCCGAGGACTCGGTCGCTGTTAAACAGGAATGCTGGTAACTAAGTCTAGGCCCCAAATATGTGATTTGGGGAGTGAAAAAAACCCTCCCCGGGTCTGCAGTACTGATGGCTTTGTATAAATGACTCAGTATTTCAACCAGGATTTGGGATTGTGAGGAGCTGAAAGGACAACAGGTTTTTGGAAGGCAGAACTAAGAGGCACTTACAGTTTTTTTGGGAGCAGTAGAAGATCTTTACATACTTTTCAAAGTATCTTCCCCGAGATACTTCCTGCCCTGCTGATGGAGGAGCCCAGGAGAAAACAGCCCTCTGTGTGTGTGTGTGTTTCAGTGAAGAGCTTGGAGATTGGTTGGAAAAGTGGCTCACAGAGGTTGTGGCATCAATAAACACCTTGCGCTGCTGAAGCACAGAGCTTTTCCCCAACCCCTCTGCTGTTGCAGGGACTGGCTGGGCTCTTGCCCCTTTGAAGCTATTCCACAGGACCAGTGTAGTCCCTTTTTCCACTTTTATTTTGATGCTCGTTGCCTCACCAGCTCTGTCATTCCTCCTCCTGCCAATGAAATACACGTGCGCAACGGAGGACAGACAGCAGATTGGATCCGGTGACTGGGAAGAAGCAGTGGGGAGAAAAAGAAACCTCAATATCTAAGGCCATGGTTTCAGCACTCCTGCAGAGTGTTCTCAGGTAAAGGGCTGGGGCATACATTGCTGAGAGGCTCACAGACAGAAATGTCTGTGTCTGACCTTGTAAATATACACTCTGTTTATTTACTTTGCAGTCATATCTCCTGTAAGATTCCAACTCCCAATTTTACAGGAGAGGAACCCCCTCCAAAGTATAAAAAACTGGTTAAAAATCAACTTTTTTAAATAGAGAAGATGCTAAAACCAATTCCTTCTTTCTCCACGAATGGGATGGTGGTTTCTGGTCACTTTGAATCATGGAATTCTCTCTCTCCCCCTGTGGTCACCTTCTGGAAAGCTCTAAGCTCTGGGGTCTCTCCTTGCAGAGCAGCATGATGTCCCTTAGCTAAAATTTCTGCAGGAATTTGAGAACCAGGTCACGCAGCTTCACCCTCAAAGGTTCATCATGGTCACAGATGATGTGTGTGGAGTCCTCCTCGATCTGAATGAGGGTTTCTGCCTCCTGGAGAAGCACAATGTGGCCCTTGGCTGTGTCCTCCACCTTCACGTCACCGAAACCATGCTAGAGGTAGTGTTGGGGAGGGAGGAAAACACAGAGAAGTTACTACAGCTCTGGAAACCAGGCAGAGATGAAGCTCTGGCATAGGAAGGAGGAGAGGGGAGAATGGCTACAAAATAGAGAGTGCCACCGCAGATATCCGCCATCTCTGGGCTTTGCAAAGGAAATACATGTAGGCTAAGGTGAATACGACCCTTGTTACACAGCAGAGAACAGGGAGGCTAAAGCCAACATCTTCCCCTGCACCAGGTCACAGCAGCTGCAAAATCTTGAGACAAAGAGGACAAATGGCTCCTTCAACTAAAGAAACTGCCTTCTACTGCCTCAAAGAAGATAACATTGGAGAGCTACCAAACCCCAGGGCACACTTCCTCACAGACAATCCTGCCCCTCTTCCTGCTAATTCTCTCATGCAGCTGAGAGCAGCGCTCCACAGAGCAGCAACCAATTGCCTCCAAGTTCAGCCACTGAGTCCCCTGAAAGCTTCTCCATCAGTGGACACACTTACAGGATTTCACTTCACCCCATGTTGACAAAACCTGTAGAAACTTAATTACTTTGGAGACTTCCTCCCCACGGTTGACACCTATTGGAAACCAGCCGATGAATCTAAAAGTTACGTGGGGGAGATTCACCCATGCAGAGTGACCCCAAAAGCTCTGCTTCCATGGGAAGCCAGGAGGAAATGACTGACAGGAAGCCCTGCATCAGGACATGACTCCACAGGGAACTATTTCCTTCGTATTCAGCGCAGGATCACACATTCCCTGAAGTACTTTACCACCTCATTACCCCTCTCTCTATTTCAAGCAACACTACAATTATCTTCCCTCCCTCTGCAAGCAAAGCAGCACATTTCTGAGATCAGCAGAAATCTGCTTGAAGCCCACTTGCCACCAAAGACTTGTTACCTTCTCAAGTGTCTGCACAAACTGGTCCACGGGAATGGAGCCACTCAACAAGGGCTTCAAGGGTTTGCACTCCGGCACGTCGTCACTCACTCGCTTTCTCTTCTTGCTGCTGGGAGGCTGCGGAGGTTTTGGAGGGAGCTAATGGACGAGAAAGTACACAGCAATCACAGAATGGTAGGGGCTGGAAGGGACTTCTAGGGATCATCTAGTCCAACCCCCCTACTAAAGCAGGTCAGCTTACATCAGGTCACACAGGAACGATAATGTATGGAATCTCATCAGCTTATAACAATTTAGTTGGAATAAGAAGTATGAGAGATGGAAGGGGAATCCTGATTTCGTTTCCTGTGACTGAAGGGGCACATTGCAGCGCAGGAGGGGAGAAGGAGAAGCCCAGCCTGGGGCTCCACTGCAGCTCTGCACACACAGCCACCATTTGTAGAAATGAATTAGCAGTTTGAGTTTGGATCTCTGTCATCTTAACACTTCTGTCAAATTCAGTCCTGTTTAAATCTCCGTCATCTTAAAAGGCTTGTCTGGCTCCATTCAAGACTGAAGCTTTTTACTTTAGGTGCTTTGCAATACTTTCTAGGAATCGTGCCTTAAGGCAGTCAGTGCCTTGAAAATCACACTCTAAAAGATGCAACTGGTTGAGGAAGGGGCAAATTGAGAGCAAGGAACTACTCAGAGAATGAGAAAAATGGGCAATTTGTTTCTCACTGGCTTCAGAAAAGTGAGTCTTTAGGAAGAACTTGAATACAGACAGAGGCAGGAAAGATGCTGCAGTGCCTGTGAAATCACTGGAGTGTGACCTGAGCATAATTTTGGGCTGCCTCAGAAAGCCACCTGCCTTAAGCCATTCTGGACACCCCACACCATTTGCAGGGAGAGGGAGGAGCAGTGGCTACCAGCACAGTGTGCTTGGGCAAGGTGTGGGGCTGACTCTTGAAAACCCCCACCCCTGGAGACGAGGGGATGATGGATTTGGTACTTGGAAAAAAAGTAAGACAGCTGCCTGTTGTGCACTGGTATAAATGTTTAACTGATCTTCATGTGTCTGCACTGAAGGTATTAATGTACTGGACCCAGTTTCCAAGTGTAGTGGGCCCAGGCCACTCTGGTGCCCAGGGGGAGAGGCAGCACCATGCAGAGTGTGGCTTCACACACCCAAGGCGAGTGGGGCCCAGGGTCTTCCCTACTGAGCAGGCCCATCAGGCATTACCTCCTGCTGCAGAGCACCAACACCGGGAACTGCAGTCCCAGCCTAAAGGAGGTGGCAGGAAAGGAGTGTACACTCTTACTCTGTACAAGGATGCACAATGTGTTTCTTGGGGAACAGGGCAACTTAAGGAAGACAGTCACAGAATCACAGTCCCTTCACGTGTGTAATGTTTTAGGTCCTCTCTCTCCTCTGGCACTAAGTCCACAAGAAGCTGCTGGCTCTAAGTCCAGAAGAGGCTGACTCATGCTGATCCAGGTGTATGGGTTATGGAAGACAGCAGCATGATTTTTATCCTCTCCTCAGGAATAATCTCACTTCCCCTTCTATTTTAGCCAGGTACGTAGCCAATGAAAAGAGGGTAGAGAGATTTATTTGCATCCCAGTCTCTCCTCTTCAGTGTAATTCCTCACTTGCACATGCCAGGTGTGCAAGACTGCACAAAGCATCTGACACAAATTCTGCTCCAGTGGGGAAAGAGTAGTTGGAGGGGCTGCCTCAAGAGAACAGTTGGGGTCCTAGATGGCAGGAAACCTGTTGTGAGGATGTTTCTCGCCCTTTCCCATTATACTGTACCTGCAGCACATGCTTGTTGTCTTTAGTATGCAACACAGCAGAAACTGTTGCTAAGGAAATACCAGGCTTAATCTCCAAGGGCACGAGCAAATCTGCAAGCTGAAGCAAAAGAAAGATGTTGTTCAGCAAGTGATAATCTCCAAATTTATATGAATCCAGCTGTGGTTTAAATTGGCAGCATGGTATTTTTAAACATGGGCTAATGAACTGTAAACACAAACCCACTGGCACAGTCACAGAGCTCTCCTCTTACCTGCTTTGCCTTCCTTCCACCTCCTCAAGCTACTGACTTTCACACTGTTATCAGAACACTGTTATCAGAACAGCATGAGGTTTTCAGTAACCAAGATGAGTCTCACAAAGTGTAACAGTTAGAGAGAATCAGAGTCCCCACAGAATGCTGGGGGTTGGCAG
>WBNH01012802.1:0-11204 GCA_013401255.1 Urocolius indicus
GGGCTCTCTCACCCTTACAGTAAGGTATTTTTTCCTCCCATGCATCTCCCTGCCATCAAACACAACAGGAGCTTTCAGTAGACCTACTGTGCAGCAGCACAGGTTCCACCTTGCAAAGCTCCTCCTGCAGCCACTTCTGCTGGGGCTGTTCAGCTGCTGCTCCCAACCTGCAAGCTTCACTTGCTGCTCCAGCAGCTCCATCCCAGGGCACTGCCCTCATCCCACACCCCCTCACAAATCCCCCACAGGCACTTACCCAAACACAGCCCAGCACTCAGGTGTGCAATCAGCACCCACAGCAGGGACAGGACAGTGTTGCATTCATCCAGCTCAGCCCAAGCACCATCATCTGTCCTCAGCTGAGAGCCCTCTGCTCTCCCCAGCAGCATCCAGCAGCCACTGCTGGACTCTGAGACCTGCCTGCACTCAGAACACAGACACAAACCACCTCTCCCTGTCACTAATGAGACCAGCCTTTAATAGCCAATTTATGATGTATCACAGCAGAAGTCAGCCAGGCTAGCTCAGCTTTCATCACAGACACGAGCCGGGCATCTACCACCACTAATCATGTTCAGAACACAGCCACCTCTCTGGGGCTCAAGGGGACAAACCAAATCTGCCATTTTTTCTGTGCACAGACATCATTAATATTTCCCAAAGGTGATTTTATCCATTTACAAAGACTGTAAAATTGTGCCAAGCAGGAGAAAGCATCTCTCTGCCTGTCCCCAGGCAGTATTTAACCCCCAAATCTCTCCCTCTCATCTCCCACCCGCCCCTCCCCCAAAATCTCTTTACACAAAACACCTTTTCCCAGGGCAGTGCCATAATGGCACTCCAAAGTCCTGGTTCCTGTGGGCTGTGAGTGCTCCACGCTCTCCAGAACAAATCCTAGATCACGTTTCCCAGGTGCAAACCCACATCAGAGCCTGGCAGGGACATGTCAGACAGGCTCCCTCCTTGGCCAGGGCATCAGTTCCAGCCTGCTCATCCAGGCTGCAGTAATGATCCCCATCTGTGTGCTCAGCTCGAGGCAGGAGGCACAGAGGCAGCATGGCCCATTTGGTTTAGGTTTTTCTTATCACAGTGCAGAACTACAGAAATGCCTCAAAACCCAGGAAAAAGGGGGAAGGCACCTGGGTCAGAGCACACCAGCTGATGCTGCTCACCTGCCTCCAAGCTGCTGCCACAGCCGTGCCAGGGGGACAGGACAGGATCCTGCCTTCCTCCTCTTGCCCGTGCACAAGGAGGAAGAGGGTGTCAGATCCTCTGGTGAGGCTGCAGACTTCCAACAGGATCTTAAACGTGATGCATTTGATGGCAGAGAGATGCATGGCAGGAAAAACTACTGTGAAGGTGAGGGAGCCCTGGCCCAGGCTGCCCAGGGAGAGTGTGGAGGCTCCTTCTCTGGAGGCTTTCAAAACCTGCCATGGGGGAGCAATGTGCAGCAAAAGCACACATGATGCAGAGAGTGGAAAGTCCCTCAATCCCTGGTAAGGACATCCCCATAACCAGCACTGCCTCCACACAGCTGGAGCAATGGAGGTGTCTGGGACTCACGGTAACACAAAAGTATCTCAGGCAACACCACTTGCTGTAATTCTCTCAAATCACAGCACAGGAAGAAGGAAACACAAAGTTACAGTCACAGTCAGATCAGAGCAAGTTAAAAGTAGAGAAGATGACACAAAGCACCTCACTGCCACCCCAGCAGGGCAAAGCACTGACACTGGTTCTGAAGAGAGCTTTCCAACCCAAAATGTCCCACTCCTTAAAGCCCTCAGAACACCAGCATGGGCCAAGTAGGATCAATTAAGTTCCCCAAGAACTACGAGTCTCATACTTTGCAGCCTGGAGGTTTTCTGACTGTAATTACTTGTAGAATCCTGGTTGTAGCAAAGCTGGGAGGTTGAATGAGGTCTTGGATTCACCTACAGCTGCAGCACAGGGAAAACCATCCTAAAAGGACCAGGAAAAAACAAGCAGAGCAGCATGGGCTCTTCTTTTTGGAATTAGGCTCATGTTTTGACTGCTCTGTCCCTCTCCACTTGCTCCACACTCAGCAGAGACAGGTGAGCCTCCTCCAGCCTAGCAAAGGCAGGCATGAGACCCAGCACTGCCATACCTCATTCTCCTGGGAGCCCAAGGGAAAGCTGAGCAAAGCCAAAAATAAGCAGAAACGCAAATCCAAGTCTCTCATTGAGGAACCAGCACCCTCTCAGACCTGTAGTAGCTTTGGTCCAAGGACTTGTGGGCAAAAGCAGCCCAAGAGGGAGCAGAGGAGCCCTGATTCCATGCCATCTCCACTCAGCTTTCCAGCTGGTTTCTCAGTACTGTCAGGACAACCACTGCTGCAGGAACGACCCCACTTCTCCCTGGGGCTCAGCCAGGAGAGTGGGGACAGGTTTGTCTGGGCTTTAGACAGCCCCTGTTTCCCCATCCTCTCTGGGAGGATGGTCCCGGTAAAGCCACTTTGCTGTGAGACCCACCAAATCCTACAGGTACTGCTGAAGTTTAGCTGTGAAGTGCCAGAGGAGAAAGGAACAACAAGTTTCATTCTTCTTGTTCAGGAAAAAGGATTCACTGCTCCACAAAGGTGGAAGAGCCACAGGCCATGGCCTGGAGGCCTTTGCTCAGCCCACAGCCAAAGGCCATGGTGTTGGGGATCCTTCCAGCCCAGCAACTCAGCCAGAACACAAACTGAATTGTGCTTTGCTAAGGCTGGTAAAACAGCCCAAAGGTCAGGAAATACCCACAGAGACCTTGTCCAGGGCAGAGGGCAAAGACTGCAGGTGATTCACAGAAGCAAAGCTGCAATCAGCCCAGCAAGCTCATCCCACTCAGGCCTGGCAGCTACCCAAACAGTGAGCTTCCCAATTGCTGTGATTTAAGGTCATAAATCCTTCTGGAAAATGTAGAAACTTCTAGTCCTAAATAAATTAGAGCTAAGGTGGGGGAAAACACAGATCCCAGCTACTTTTTCCATGCCTGGCAACAGCCAATAGGTCCAACTGGGAAGAGACCTGTTGAAGGCAGAGCTGTTCCTCACTGAGACGTGGCATGGATACATCAGGGAGAGCTGTGAGGCTTTGCTGCAGGCTTCACAACACACCAGATGAAAGATGAAGGCAGGGAAGCACAGCATCCCTCACTGGCCCACCCCAGCTACCCTGTGATGGGAGAGCTGGGAGAACAAGAACTGCATGAAGGAGATGACAGGGAACATCCAATGCCCCAGCCCTGCCCCAGCAGCTTCCTGCGACAGAGTTTTCCAGATCAGCAACTGCATCTCAACCCAAAATGAGTTTTCGCAATGGCTTTGAATCACAGAATCTCAAAGGCTGGGAGGGACCTGGAAGGCTCGCCCAGTGCAACCCCCCTGCCAGAGCAGCAGCACCTAGAGCAGGGCACACAGGAACTCATCCAGCTGGGGTTGGGATGTCTCCAGAGAAGGAGCCTCCACAGCCCATCTGGGCAGCCCCTGCCAGTGCTCCCTCACCTCAACTGGGAACAAATTCTGCCTTGTGTTTCTTTGGAACCTCTCCTGTTACAGTTTGTACCCGTTGCCCCTTGTGCTATCATTGACCATCCCTGAGAACAGCCTAGCTCCAGCCTCCTGACAAGCAAGGGATGAGGATAAACCAGAAGTGAAGGATGTTCTGTGTTCATTGCCTCTGGATATCACATCTTTAACCAGTTTGGCCCTTTGGATCCTCAAGTCTACGCCCAAGCTGCCTCCCAGTAGCTCCTAAATCCCATCAAAGTTGAATTCTGAATCACACAGAATCACTGTGGTTGGAAAAGACTCTCAGAGTCCAATCACTCACCTCACACTGCCAGGCTCATCACTAAACTAACTCATATCCCTCAGCAATCTGCTACCTGGGCAGTGCCAGTGGACCAAAGGCTGTGTGTCTGGCACCAGCACAAAGCTTGGAGGCTCTTTAATTAGCCAGGGAGCATCCCTGCTCCCTCTACACGGGGAAGATCCTTCAGAAACACAAACAGTATTTTAATAGTGGGTTTCCACTATGGCATCCTCCAACACAGCCCCCAGCACACTCTGCTGCTACAAAGAGCCTCTGTGATGGATCCCTCTCCTTCTGGGAAGGACAGTGATGCTTGTACCTGACCCTCAGCCCTCCCTGCGCCTGTGCTGCCAGCAGCAGCTCTGCCATTTGCTCTCTGCAGAACAAAGATAGTCCCCAGAACAGCAAACCATCAAGGGCTTGTCCAGCCCAGGATGCCTCCCAAGTTGTGCTGGGGTGTAAGTTCCCCTGAACTTCCTCAGGCAGCAGCACATCCCTGGCTCAGGAGCCTCACCTCAGCTCACCCTGCTACTTCACCACCAGACAGGTTTATCATGACAGACACTGAGCAGGAATTCACATTGCTCTTCTACAGCAACCAAAAGCAGCTCAAAATAAACACAAGAGGCTGGCAGCAAATACTTGACAACAAAAGCTGAGGTTCCACTGGCTGAGTCAGCTCAGCTTCATCAGCATCCTCCCCAGGTCTCCTGCCCCACCACACTCCGTGTCCCCTGGAGACCTGGGAACACCACTGACTGAAATGCACTCCCCTCAGCCCCTGCAGCCCAGCTCTGCACTGCCCACGTTTCCAGAGGTGATGCCTGCAGGGACCCTGGGCTCATCAGCCACACAGCAGCACGAACCAAGCCCCAGAGCCACCATTTCAGCCCTGTGCCTGCAGTACAGGGCAGGGTTGCACGTGACAGAGCAGGCCTGGCCCCAGGCAGCACTGTAACCCACAGAACTGCTACCAAGCCTTGCAAAACCCTCCTCTCCCTCCTGGCACCTGAAAGGTTTTACAAATGCAGCTGCTGTTTCATTATCCATGTTTCTCCTGCACATGGGAAACATCTGTGACCAAGGGCTCAAACACAAGAGGCACAGGCCAGCATTAGCAGAAGCATTTCAGTGAGTCTCCTTTTCCACGAACACACAGAGCTCATACTATGTATCCTAAAAACCACCCACCCCTGCAAGCCCAGTCCCTTGCTTCCCCATCTCATACTTTGTTTTGACTTGTAAACCAACTTAAGGGCAATCTGTTGTGGTTTTTATTTGTAGGGCAATGGCACGAAGCAGTTGCTATAGGAACAGCCAGCCTCACAGTAAGCTGGGAAGATTATTTTTGGAGCTGCGATGCTATTTAATCTATGTAAAATGGATCAGCAGCTATCAGCTGTAAGCTTCTTCGGGCTTGTTCCTCGGCCTGGAGTGCAACACAAAACCTCAATGCCCAGAGCAGCATCTCATGAGGCAATTAAGGCAGAAGCTCCTTTTACTCTCCCATTCTCTGTCTCTAAAAATTCCCCTCAGCCGAATATTACCCACTGCTTGCAATTTCTCCAGAGCTGGTGAAAAGCTGCTGGCTGGAGGCACAAGGCACTTCCTCACACTGACAACATGCTGGAGCTTTGCATTGCAGCTCGTAGGGAAACCCAGTGACACGGCACCAAAGGCAGCACCACGGAGCACACCCACCCCAAAACCATCAGGGAGTCCTGCAGCAACCCCAGGGTGCTGTTCATGGATGGGGCTGTTTCAGTTCTGCCCTTGCACACACAGAGATGGGAAAAGTCTCTTTCAGGAGGTAAATGGGTTGTAGGGGTCAGCATTAGACCTTTTATTCCATAATTCCCAAGCTGCATCTGAGTCCTGCTGCCACGTCTCCAGCCCCAAGCATCACAGCTGTGCAGCATCACAGCTACAATGGGCAATGCATTAATTGCCTTCCTTCTCCAGGCCCAGCACAGATGCTTTTTCTCTTCCTACAGCCCACACTTTCCTTGTCCACCCTGTGAGGGGACACCTTTCCCTTCCCAAGTATCCTCATTCTTCCTGCAGCACCTGGAATTTCCCCCCAAAGCCTCCTGCAACCCTTAGCTGTTCACCTACTGCTCCACCGAAGTCTTTGGAGACTCTCAAATGCTAGGCTGGCCAGGCTTTCCGCTGGCAGGAAAGGGGAATGAGCAGAGGAGGGGCGTGAAAGCACAGGATTGACATTGCAAAGCAGAGCAGACCAGATCCTGGCACCACAGAGGTGGTGAGCTCCACAATGCCCAGCACCTGCTGAGGAGACACATATAACCCAAAAGCAAACCATGTGCTCCAAGCTATCCTCTGCATCCAAAGGTTTCATTGACCTACAGGGAAAAGGGATCATTTGCTGCTGTCAACAGGTTGAACTGTCATGGAATACAAGCAGCACTAATGACTTTAATTAAAATCGTGCTCCTAGGTTCCCCCAAAGCCAACAACCACCCCAGCAGTGAAGATAGCTGGGGCATCTGGGCAATTGTCACCAGCTCAGTAGCAACTGCCTTGAGCAACTCCAGGCCTCCAATGGTTGTTCCCAAGATCCCTAGTAAAAGCTGCCTTTTGTGGCCACACCACCAGAGGGAAGGAATGGCTTGGTCCTCTGTCAGCTGGCTCTGCAGGCAGAAGTGTGTAGTCAATCCAACCACAGGTCAATTCAGCATCCACCTCTGGAATCACAGAATCACAGAATGGTGGGGCTTGGAAAGGACCTTTAGAGATCATCCAAATATAACCTCCCTGCTAAAGCAGGTTCCCCTCGCTCAGGGGGCATGGAAATGTGTCCAGGTGAGTTTGGAAACCTCCAGAGCAGGAGCCTCCACACCCTCCCTGGGCAGCCTGGGCCAGGGCTCCCTCATCTCAGCACTGAAAGAGTTGTTCCTTATGTTTAAATAGAACTTCTTGTGTTCCAGCTTTGTCCCAGGAGAGGAAGGGGAAACACCAGAAACAGGGCCAGAGGCTGCTACATATACCTGTCTGAATGCAGAGTTGGTTGCACTGAAAATAGAACCCAACTGACCTACTGGTGTTAGGGCAGCGCTGTGCAGCGGCACAGGCTGCACAGGGGGAGGATGAGGGGCTCAGAGCAGCATGCAGGGGATGCTCAGTGATGTCAGGCTGTCCAGAGTACTCCTCAGCTCATCTCACCCATTCCCGGATACCATTTCCCCAGCACGTGATACATTACCAAGCCCCACTTCCAGAGCTCTTAAGCTCTGGATGTGCAACAGCATCTGTGCAACATCCCTCCCCTCTCAGCTGCATCCCTCCCCTCCTAGCTGCATCCCTCCCCTAACCAGCTGACCAAGTTCAGTGTCAAGCTCAAGGACATGGCACTGCAGGAACTGCAAGCCAACAGCCAGCTGCTTGGTTGTGGCTCTGATATTTCAAGTTGCTTTTGTCAGACATGGGAAGGCACGTCCACAGCACCATGTTGCAACGTGAGCATCACCAAGAGCTGAGGCTGCTGTGCTGTGCTGCAGACACACAGGATAAACCTCTTGTGTGTGACATTTCTCCCCAAATCAGCTCATCAATGTACTGCCAGCACAGCATGGTAAAGCCACGAGGTCCTGCTGCTGAAGATGACACCAGGCATGCAAAAAGAGTGTGTTTTGGCTGCAGGAAGTCCCACAGCTCTTCTCACTGTGCTAAGCTGGGTCAGCTTGCCACGGAAAAGCCCTTTTCTCAGGTGGGCAGAAACCTACTCAGCAGTCACACTGCTGTGAGCTGCCCCAGCCCAAGAGTCACCACTGAAATCCTGGCATCACTCTCTGCTGCTGGGGACAGTCAGTAAGGAATTGACACTGCTGCCCACTTCCACAAGCCACAGCCCAAACTGCTCACCCTTCCACAGCAGCACAGCCCTCAGCTGGTCTCCAACCCAACCAACCTCATCCTCTGCCTCAGAGCATGCAGAAGCAGTACATCAGCAGGTTTTTATACCATTTGGAGACAGGCTCCAGGACAGTCAGTTGATGCTAATGCTCCTGAAGTGCTGCTGAAGGAAATGGTGGTGCAGCACTGGTGCTTTTAACAAACCCAACAGTGCTAACAAGCTTCTCCCAGGTCCAGTGGGGGTCTTTTTCCCCATTGCTATGGAAGCGCTGCAGCATGCAATGTCCTTCCTATCACCTCCTGCCATGCAGTGACTCTGTGACATGATTTTGCCTGTCTGAGGACAGTGGGTTGGCTGCAGACAGCCCAAGCAGAGTATGCAGGCTACAACTGGCACCAGAGATTCAGGAGCTTCCCTGCCACTACAGTTTTCAAGGCAAAAGTCAGCAGAGCCCCTGCCCTGCCTTGGTCCAAGCAGTGTCCATAGCTGTCACCAGAGGTCTACTGCAAAGCCCAAAGAGCCCTTCCAAATCTGAGGTGTGTCCCCTGGAAAACTCCCTGGTCTGTAGCTCAGAGGATTACAGAAATGGGTGACTCAAACCTCTTGTTCCACGAGGAGCAGATCCAACACAACCTGTTTCTGATGTTTCCAGACCACTAGCACGTGATGGTTGTTGCCACAGGTAAAAAGGCTTCCTACAGAGCATTGTCTTCACCAGAGTATGGGCTTCTCAAAGGTGTTCATCACCACCTCAGGTCACTGCAAATTCTGAGCATTCAAATGCCTTTGCAACACTTAAAAAGGAGGAGGCACTCAATCCCTTACACCTAACTCTGGGGAGGTTGAATGCCAGACCCATCCCTCAGCTCTGGCTGCCCATGGGGAGCTGCCAGGGCAGGAGCAGCCTCGGGAGCTGCTGACGACAGAGACAGCGCCGTGTGACTCGCTCAGACACATCTGACGCAGGCTGAATTAATCTCTGCTAAAGTCTTCCCTCCCCCTTCCCTCTCCTGGAGGAATAAAAAAGCATTGGCCATCAAATTGGTGTCCTGCAGCAGATGGTGCTTGGCCTGGCTGCTTGGGGGACACCCAGTCAGAGCAGGGAGAAAGACCACATAGGTCTGAGGATGCTCAGGGTGATGCCATGGGACACGCAGCCCCTCGGGATGAGCCAGAGAAGTTGCTCCTACATCATATACCCACACCAAACTCATCCCCTAGCTGAGGTACTTGAGGTGGGTCACACACTCTGCCTCAGTTTCCCTCTTGCTGCCATGGGAATCACAGTGCCTGGGAATCATAGCACATTTGCTGGGTTTGGAGAGGATGAGAAGGAACATGGGGCAGGGCCAGGGCCAGGACGGGCAAGACACAGCCCAGACGCAAAACACAACTTGAAACGAGAAATTTTTCACCCTCAACCTCTTTTTCCTCAGTTTTGCCTCTTGTGCATGTTCTCCTGCCTTTTCCCATGCCTTTCAAGGAGTTTTGTAACTAAATCATAGAATCATAGAATGGTGGGGGTTGGAAGGGGCCTCTAGAGATCATCACGTCCAAACCCCCTGCAGAAGCAGGTTCACCTAGATCAGGTGGCATAGGAACATGTCCAGGTAGGTCTTGAATGTATGAAATACATTACAGTCATTTGGTAAAAGCCTTTTTCCCCTCTCACAGTCAGCACGGCGGAGGCCCTGAGGTCAAGCAAGCATCAAAAACCAGCCTCTGCTGTGGCCATATCAGACAGAACTCCCAGCCCTTGCTCCTCACAGCTGTTTCCACAAGTAAATACCACAGACACCAATCCCAACTCGTCAGAAGATTCCCTATTTTTGCCACTAACAACCAGCTTTCCTGCTGACACCAAGGGTTTGATTCAGAAACAAGAGCCCTTGCTGCCTGGGATTATCCAGATCTCTTGGTAATGTTCATTTCTTAACTGGAGCAATTTCCTCTTTGGCTCCAAAAGACACATCTGCTTTCATCACTTTTAATAACTATGAATATTAAATGGGAATGGGTATCTATATTTAATAGTGCAGCCTGGCTGCCAAAAGATAGATGGATTTTCACAGCATCTGCAGATGCAGGCACAGGCACAGGCAGTACTTTTGTGGGGAGAAAAGAATTACTCTGGGAATTAATCATCAAAATAGTACAGCAAATAATCATTCATAAATCACTCCAAATTTGGGTGATCACTTAGCAATTATCACCAACCTGGCAAGGCTATTTCTTCCCCCTGCTAATGCAAATGGAAAGCTGTTCAAGCAAATGGAGGCCTAAAAATAGCAAACACTGGCTGCTTGTGACAAGCTGTGACATTTCCCAGGGTCACATTCGGTGGAACGAGCCAAGGCTGGAGAACCCCAACCCAGTGATGAGGCTTCATAGAAGAAACCCAGTTCACAACCCACTGCTCCTCGTAAAGCAGCCCATGGGGTTTGTCTGAAGTCCAGAAGTAACCTGAAGAGAAGTGAAATGAGTAAGGTTTGTAGGAATGCCAATCTAAGGACTTGAGTTGTGTGATCTATGCTGGCCCAAGGTTGAGCAGGGGCTCAGACCAGACACCTCCAGGGGTGCATTCAGACCTAAGTTACCCCATGACTCTGTGCCAAGTGCAACTTTGCCACTTGTAGTTGATTACATTTGGTTAACAATTGGTTGTAATGCTGAATTGTAATACCAAGGGAAATCCAACATATGTTGAATACATAGACAAAAATGGGCTTCGCAGTATTTGAAACCTTTCCTTGGATGACAGCTTGTCACCACAGCATCTTGCTTCTACCAGGCCGTACTGGAAAAAAGCAGGCAAGCAACTTTTCCCATTTTCATTTTTAAAAGGTTACTACTGTCTCTTGATTTCTCTGACTGTGATTTTCTAATAATTCAGTGCAGACAGCCAGACCCTGCAGTGCTTGCTGCTTTGGTGAGCAAACACCACAGGGAACAAAGACTGAAAAGACTATGAACAGGAGACCAAAAGCAGCTGAGGTTAATCTCTCTGTCTCACATGCAGGAAAAAATTGCAGCTTACAAGGAAAGCAACCAGGCAAATACACACCATTACAGCAGGGAATGTGTCTGTGGGAGACAGGATCCCAAAACAAAGGTACTGAGGCTGATCCTGTGAAGATGCCTCCTTGGAACAAACAACACTTCCAAGAGCACCAGCCTGAAGCCAAATCCACTTTATAACTGGAACTGCCTTGGGACCACAGCCCCAGTGCAGCATCAGCACCCACTTACCTCTATGACACAAATGCTTGCTTTGGTGCAAGCAGTCCCTACCCAAAGCTTTCAGAACCACAGAATCATAGAATTGTTCTGACTGGCAAAGCCCTTTCAGCTACTGCAGCCCCAGCCCTCCCCTCCCCCTGCCCAGCCCACCACTAACCCATGGCCCTCAGCTCCACGGCTTTGGGATCCCTCCAGGGCTGGGATCTCCCCCAGCTCCCTGGGCAGCCTGGCACAGGGGCTGACACCCCTCTCAGGGAAGCAGTTCTGCCTCAGCTCCA
>WBNH01012802.1:11457-26624 GCA_013401255.1 Urocolius indicus
AAGTGCCCTTGGCCTTGTTAAACCTCATCCCATTGCCCTCAGCCCATCATTCCAGCCTGGCCAGGGCTCTCTGAAGGGCCTTCCTGCCCTCAAGGAGATCTACGCTCCTGCTCAGCTTCATTTCATCTGCAAACATTGCTGAGGGTGCACTCAATCCCCTCCTCCAGATCCTTGATAACGATTTTAAACAGAAGAGGCCTCAGCACTTCCATGCTGCAGGAGTACCAGAGGGCCACGTTTCTAAGAACAACTCACACTAAGTTTCATTTTCAGGATTCAATTGGCAAGCAAACAGTATTTGTCTCATTACATCCCAGGACACACAGGAGACCTAAACTCACAACGTTCTTCTGGCACAAAGTATCCCTGCCATAAGGGTCTTGAAACCAATTAAGCTGCACTAGGGATGGATTTTGACCCATTCTGTGTTGTCAGCTTCTTTTCCTGGGAAATGCATACTAAAATACAAGCCTCAATGGAGATTAGACACACCAGCCCATTAATGCATGTAAAGGACTTCTTGTTTCTTGAAAGAAAAGCAGCAGAAAAGCACAAACTATTTTTAATGTGATTACTGCAGCATTCCCAGGCCAGTTATTGAACTGCTGCAATTAGAAAATGATGATGTTACCAGTCTATAAGCCTCAGCAGTAAATGCTGCACTTCACCTGGATTGCAATCATTCTCTCATTCCAGCACATCTGGGATATCACCTGAGCAACCCCAAGAAGTTGCAAAGTTGGGCTACAAAGCCATACATATGGGTTTGAAAGACAGCAAAAGGCAAGGATTAAACTCAAAATGAGATGCACACACTGGAGGAGTGGAGCTTGAAATGCAAGACGTGATAAATGCAAGGTATCACACTCCATCAGTCCAGAGAAGCAATCCAACAGATACTGAGCAACCACCTGGTTAGCAGAAAAGCAGCCAATGACAGTGGCTTATTGTAAATCCAATATCAATTACAATGGAGCTTTTAAAAGCAGGCTAAAAAGAGCAACTAAATTCAGGGTTATAAGAAGAGAACAGTCATATCTGAGACACGCGGGACAAATTCCTGAAAGCCTCCAGCAGCCTGTGCCTGGTTTGGGACAGATGTGCACCATAAAAAGACACTCATGAGGATGCCATTAGGGCTGGAAAACACATCCTGCAGGCAGAGGCTGAACGAAGGGACTGTGTTTAGCAGAAGTGGGAGAAAATTGACCAGAGACATGGTAACAGTCATATCATAGAACAGTTTGGGTTTGAAGGCATCTTAAACATCATCCAGTTCCAACTCCCTGCCACGGGCAAGGACACCTTCCACCAGCCCAGGTTGCTTCAAGCTCTATCCAACCTGCCTTTGGACACATCCAGGGAGGATGGGGTAGCCACAGCCTCTCTGAACAGCCTGTCCCAGGGCCTCACCTCCCTCACAGGGAAGATTTCCTCACATCTCATGTCAATCTCCCCTGTTTCAGTTTGGAGCCAACACCCTTTGTCCTATCACTATATGTCCTTGAACTTTCATGAAGCATAGAAGGGACTGGTTTGTTCTCCATGTCCATAGCAGCCAAGAGAAAAAGAAGTCATGATATTAAATCATAGAACCACAGAATCCCAGACTGGATTGGGTTGGAAGAAACCTTGAAGATCATCAGTGATGGCTGCTATGATTCTGAATATGGGACAACTGCCTCGGCCCAGGGACAAGGATCAGGACACTCCAGCACTGCAGCCATCCAGCCATAAACCAGCAACTAACTTTGAGCAGCACTTCCATGGAGCTGATCCTGCCATAGGGCAGGTAGGGGAATTCCACTGACTTCCTCCAGCCTTCTCCTATGATTTGAAAGGATTTGAGCCTATGATTTGAAAGGGAGAGGGGAGCCAAAAAGGCTTCTGATCATTCAGGAAGCAAACCTGCAGAAAGAGCAGGTACTGCCATGAGCCAAACCTGAATCCTGCTGAGGTGGACAGGACTCTCCCCTCACTTTCACACAGAAATACACTCATATGGCATGAAACATGACACATGGAAGATTCCACAAGTCTTCCAAGTGGATTTCTTCAAAAGCTTTAAGCTTTCCAAAACTCTTCTCAGGAGAAGCAGCCAGGAGAACTTTGCAGAGAGACCTTGCTTTGCTGTCCTTTGGAGGAGATGGAGGGTTGGATTGGGGGTTTTGTTTGCTCTTTTTCTCCCTTGACTACAATATTCTGCTCTCCATTTCCAGTGGAACAAAATGTTTGGCAGCCACCAGGACATCTACAGAGCCAGATCTCAAACCTGCTAAACTGGAGTCTCAGGGCCTGAAGAGCAGAGCTGGCAAGGAATGCAAATTGGATATAAAAAAGAGCCCAGCTGATGATTTTGTTAAAGAGTCCAGAGCCAAAGTCAGCCCTGTTGGACATAGCCAAATGTCCCCTCCCGTCCCTGTGGGCAGTTCTCAACAGGAAGGGAAAAAATGGTGGTGAAGGTGTGATTATAGGGAAATAACTGCTCATTAAGAGATAATTGGTGGCTCACACTGCACATCACCAGAAGAGATTAAAAAAAATGACATTTTAAAAATGCCTGATAAAAATAGAAACTTTTTAATCATCCAGCTCAGAACACCAACAAACAGGCAAAGGACTGAGCTGCCAGGAACAGCTAGGGGTGCAGGGCTCTGCCTCGCTGCTGCCATGTGCTAACACCTGCCTCCTGGTCTGCAGACACAGCTAATTGCAGGCCCTGGGGACAGCATCTCTGCTTTTAGTCAATCCAGCCCAGGCTGCTTCCCTTCCAGGGGATGCTTTCCCATCAGCACCAGGACAGGAGGCAAGCAAACAACCCAGCTGCCTGCAGCATCAGCATCACCTCCTGGCACCTCGCTTCATGAGCCCACGAAGAGTGCAGGGTCCCCAGCACCTCCAGCCAGAGAGACAGGAGAGAGCAGCAGGAGTCCAGGATAAAGGAGCCCACATTTCACTGGATCAAACCTTTAACAGCATGGAAGGTAAAAAAAAAAAAAACAAAAAAAAAAAAACTGTTTATGCTCCCTTCATGCTGAGCAAGGACAAGTAACAGAAACAGTGACAGAGGAATTCTTCTCTGAGTACCCACACAGACACACACTGTGCTGCTACAGGCCATCTCCATGCACTGAGCCCATCCCTCAGGAGCCTCAGAGCATTCCAGACAGCTCCAAAGCTGCTTGGTCCTCCTGGGAGAAGCCTGAGGGCCAGCACATGCAGACAACAACCTGCCTGTTTCTCAGAGCAGGTATTCTGCAGTAGTAAAAGGCTTTATGCCAGCCAGACTCCTCTAACACCAAGGAACATGAGCAGCAATGTGCCCTCGTGGGCAACAAGCCAATGGCAGCCTGGGGGCAGCAAGAGAGTGTGGGCAGCAGGGTGAAGGAGGTCCTGCTGCCCCGCTGAGGCCTCATCTGGAGTCCTGTGTCCAGTTCTAGGCTGCCCAGCTGCAGAGGGACAGGGAACTGCTGGAGAGAGGTCAGCGCAGGGACACCAAGATGCTGAGGGGACTGGAGCATCTTCCTGCTGAGGAAAGGTTGTGGGAAGAGGAGACTGAGGCAGTATCTCAGGAATATTGACAAATACCTAAAGGGTGGGTTTCAGGAGGTTGGGGCAGCACTTTTGTTCTTTTGTATCCAGTGACAGGCCAAGGGGTGATGGGATGAAGCTGCAACACAAACAGTTCCATTGAAACATAACAAAAATCTCTTTCAGTGTTTCAGTGAGGGAGCCCTGGCCCAGGCTGCCCAGGGAGGGTGTGGAGGCTCCTTTGGAGCTCTTCAAGACCAACCTGGACACGCTCCTGTGTGAGCTGATCTAGTTGGACCTGCTTTGGTAGGGGGTTTAGACTGGATGGTCCCTTCCAATCTCCACCATTCTGTGATTCTATGAGTTTATGACTCAAACTGCAGAAGATATCCCCTTCTGTCATCATAGAATTGTTTGAGCTGGAAAGAAACACTAAAGCTCATCTAGTCTAACAGGGACATCTTCAACTAGACCAGGTTGCTCAGAGTCCCGTCCAACTTGACCTCGAATGTTTCCAGGGATAGGGCATCTGTCACCTCTGTGGACAACCTATACCAGTGTTTCACTACTAGTTAAACACTTCATCTCTGTATCTAGTCTGAGAATGCCTGGCCTGCAGAAGGAACCTCTTCTCCCTTTGCAGCTTTAACAACCACAGTTTTTTCTGCCAGATTTTAATTCACAAATTACTTCAGGAGTTTGCTGAGCACAGAGGAGACTTTCCAAGCTGTCAGAAGATCAAAGCCATGTGCTGCACAGTAGGATTGCTCTGTGGCCTCCCTGGGTACCACTCTGCATTACACTAAATTAAAGCAGACACTGTAGGACACTGCCCTGAGCCAGGCTCCAGGCTTGCTCAGGAAGCCAACCCTAAATCAGCCCATATGTGCCAACCAAGGAGCCTCAAAGTCCAGCTGCTCCTCTCCTGCAGAATTCAAGAAAGAAAGAATGATGGCAATGGTGCAGAGCAAGCCCCCAGCACACTCCTGGTACCCAAGTCCCCTTTCAACACAGACTCTACCATAGGAGTTAGATCCTCCCTTTGGGGTGTTCTCATGTCATTAAATTACTCAGCAGATGGAACAGAGATCAACAAATCCATGGTTCAGGCAGTCCTGAGAACGCCTGCATTTAAAAGCATCTCAAGTCCAATTCTTGTGGCAGGTATCAAGTGCAGCCCCAGAAACCTCCTTAGGTGGAACACATCCACCCCAGGGCTGCCACCCCACTCTATCTCTTAACATTCTACTTTCTCATGGGGCCTCTCAGCCCAGCAGGCAGAAAGCACCAGGGTAAAGAAGCCTCCAGGCAGCACAGCCCTGAGTGACAACGGAACTTTGCTCTGGGTGAGTTTGCAGGAGACCCCATCTCCTGCCAGCATCACTGTGGAACAGAAAGGCTGGATATCTGGTTACTCACCCCCATGTGCAACTGCTTGTGAAAGCATTTCTTATCCCTGGATACATTCACATCAGCAACACAGAAGCAAAACATCTCCATGGCCCATTCTGAGCCTCCAGGGCCAAAAAGATCCTCATCCAGATGAGCATCACAAATTTGCACTTCACTGTGCACTGTACACCCTGAACCCACAGCCAGCAGGCAACCCAAGAGCAGCTCTGAGGGAGGACTCACACCACCTACAGCTGCAGGACTGTCTCCAAGCAGGCTGGGGAGTATTTGGCCCCACAGACACAATGCTGTCATAAATAATTAAAAGCCATTTGCTCTTGTCTAACAAGTGAACAAAGCATATGAAAGAAACAATGTACAGACTTTGTTACTGGTGTCTGTCCATTCACTCACTAAATCCTTCAGTGTCCAGTGATGACTATGAATTTGCCCTGCTCTGAAATGAGGAGTCACTACAGTTGGGTGGCACCACAAGCCAGGGAACAAGAACTCCCAAGGTCTCTGCAAGGGCTGCAGGCAGAAGCAGGCATGAAGTGGCACAGGGCTGAGCACAGGCAGCTTGCTCAGCCTGAAACATGCCAGGAGAAAAGCAAAAATGGCATCAAATTTGAATGTCAAAGTGTTTTGGGGGAAAAGAAATTTCTTCAGAGCAGAAAGGGACAGGAGAGGCTGTGACTGTGGCTGTGGAGTGATGCCCTCTTCTTCCACACAACGCTCACAGCACCCAGGCACACAGCCATTGAAACCCATCGAAGGGCTTGGATGTCTCCCCAAGTGCATCACTGAACATACATTTTTAATGCTGCTTAAACATTTTCCAGCCTCAATTCCATCTACGATTTCAGCAGTGTGAGGAGGGGAGTTCACACATGGGCTTGTCTCCCTGACATCCACCAGCGTGCCAGGGGCACAGCCAGCACTCAGGAAGCATTGGAGAGGCACAGCAGCTAACCTGAGCTCCCACCCCTCGCAGGATAAACTCACCCTTTGGTGTAACTGGCAGCCCTCCCAGGAGTTCACCACTCATCAGCCTGGCCTGGGATTGTTTGGTTTTAATTTTTTTCCAAATAAAGTATTTTTTTCTCTTCCCTCAAGTCTACCATCAGCAGGGAACACACAACCTACCCCAGGGGCTTCTTCATCCTGCCTGAAACCAGTGGGAGAGGTAAAAAGGACACTCCTACATTCATGTCAGCTCTCTCTTTCCTCACTAACCCCAATAACGAGATGACAAGTGATCCTGTTCCCAGGGAGAGGAAGCAGCAACACAGACAGGGGTAGGGAAGAGACTACAGGGCTGCAATGGCACCATCCCCACCAGCTGCTGTAGATTACACAGTGCTGGGGGGTTTGGACAGCAGTGAAGGTCTGCTGGGACACAGGCTCAGCTCCCAGGGGCATGTCAGGGGCTGGGCAGCCTGCCCCACAACCTCTGCTGCTGTGATGCTGACCAAGAGCAGCTCAGGAGAGGGCATGCTGCAGCCTCTCTTCTGCCAAACCCACCTGGGGTTATGCACAGTAACACCCCTGCAGGCTCCTAAGCTCAGTTCACCCAAGGTTTTGGTGAAAGCCTTCCACAGGCATCCAGGCTGAGCTGGATGTGACACCCTCACATGAATGTGTGCCCTTACAGGCATTTGAATCTCCTGAGCCACTGGTGCTCAGCTTACTCGCATGTAAGAGGATCAGGGTAGGTGTCAGTTACCCACCTTCCTCCAATTCCCCAAAGGTCATGACGTGCCAGCAGCAAGGGAGGCACGCTGCAGGACTTGGAAGTCTCCCAGCCCCTTTGCTCTGCTGCCCAGGGTGTAATTGAGAGCCCCAGGCACAGGGAGGGTACAAGGAGGTCACAAGCGACCTCAATAAAGTTTCTTGACACCCCCATCCCAACATTTCTGCCCTTGGAAATCCCACTGCATTGACATTTGTTCACAGGCAAAGCCCCAGAGCACACACCTCCATACCAAGCTCTTCCCAAGCAGCAGCTATTTCAGGGATGAGTTTAAACTGGAAGACAAAGCTTCTGTTAGTCCCTTTGTAGGGAGGAGTTTTCCAACAGAGAGCAAAGGTGAAGCTTCAGAGAAGCACAGAATCTCACCAGAAGGGCAAGACATGAAGAGAGGTACACAGCCAACCTGCACCAGGGCAAGAGAAGGCATGGAGGGCACAGCACTGAGGACATCACTGCTGGCTGAAGGGCTCACAGCCAGATGTGGTGACCAGTCCAAACCCAAGTTAACTGGGTGCATGTCTCTATAACCAAGCAAGTGCTCACAGGGCTTCAGTAACGACCGGTGATCTTCCCCAGGGAAGGTGGGAGGAATGTCTGCACAACAACATGTGTGTTTTACTGAACTGCATGTTCATTAATTAAAAGCTGCAGTTTATCAGCACCATTGAAACCTTCTTAATTCACAATGAACAGCAAAGCCACAGATACTAATTAGCAGGCTGCACAGCATTCCATTCAGCTTGCTGCTAAGCTGCCAGCGCTGGCCCTGGCCTGACAGCAGCTCAGCACAAGGTGCCTGAGAGCAGGAGCACCAGGAGGAAGCACCTTTGTTTCCCACTTCTCCAAAACACTGCTGAGAAGCTGACATCTGCAGGGAAGGCTCCCAGCCAGTTCAGTGGCTTCAGTGGTCCCCGTTAGCTTCCTCCTCCTCCTTGCCCAAGGGACAACACCAGAGCAGCATTGCCTGGCACAGCAGCCGACAGACTGACAGCCAGGGAGCCACACAGACTGACACCACAAGGCAGAACAGGCTGGGAGTCAACACAAGCCTTCAGTGACCACAGCCCTTTTCCTCCTGGGAGCAGAGGAACACAGTACTTTCCTGGTCTGGTCGTTACACAACTGTTTCTCCTGTTCGTGAACAGCCGAATCCTTTTTGGCATCAAAATGCTGCCCTGAGGTGAATGAAGTGACATCCATCTCCAGCAATGTCATAGCCAGGCTGTGCTGGGGCTCAGGGAAGACAAGCTACACAGGGATGCTCAACAGGGCTTGTACTATTTGGGGCATCATTATATTCTCAAACATGAGAGCTCCTTCCAGAAGACAGCCCTGTGTTTGTTTTGCTTTGCCAATTCAGGGATGCAGCCTGGTAGGTTTTTCCTGCAGATGCTCTAGATGACTGCCCTGGGCTGCAGAGGGTTTCTCAAGAACCAAGCTCTGCTCTGCTTTCACCCCAACAACCAATGGGTTATGAGCCACTCCCTAAGCTGCTCGAGCCCATGCCAGGACTGGATTGATCAGAGAGCCTCAGCAAGCACTCTGAGGCTCCTCAGCCTCCTCCACCCTCACAGTGAGCCCGCACAGCTCACCAAGCACACGTTGCACTCTTCTTCCTTATGGTGTGGGGAATTTTCTGCTGCATGAGCAAATGTAAAGCCAGTTTTGACCCACCCTCCAGGAGCTACAAGCACAGCAGCAATGACTGCAGAGACATATGCTGTGACAGCAGATCTGCAGGATCAGGAAACATGATGTGCAGCAGCTCACCGAGGCTGGGTCACGTTCTGCTCTCTGGGTCACATTCTGCTCTCTATACAGCAGTTCCTATCAATGCTCTACTGCAAAGAGATCCTCTAAACCAGCAGTTTACCCTTGGAATCAGTCCCTCAGCAGCAGCCCCCAGCCCGGGTTTGGCTGAGGAACAGCACAGACACGGAGAAGGGCAGTCACCCCTCCCCTGAGGTGCTGTGCTGGCTGCCAGTGCAGCCTTGTCAGTGAAAAGGGAAAGGAATGAATCAATCCCTGCTGTACACAGAGTCTCTATTTGCAGACTCGTTTGGATGGAGCTGGAAGTTCATCTCCTTTCCAATTCTAAAAATGCATTTCTGTTCTCTAATTACACCATCAGGCTGTCAAGATGGCCACTTCCTCCCTAATTACTCTGCTTTGTACTTAAGACACTGTTAATAAGCTCACATTGTTAGTGATTGCTGCTGACTAGCTCTGAGGAAGAGACCATCTCCTGCCTCATGCCAAACCTCTCTGACACAGATCCTGCCCCATGAGTGACAAGCCAGCACATCCATTTCACAGAATCCCAGCATGGTGGGGTTTGGAAGGGTCTTCTAAAGAACATCCAGCCCCAGCCCCTGCTCCAGCAGCTTTCCCTGGCTCAGGGGGCACAGGAACGTGTCCAGGTGGGTTTGGAAACCTCCAGAGAAGGAGCCTCCACATCCTCCCTGGGCAGCCTGGGCCAGGGCTCCCTCCCCTCAGCACCAAATGACTTTCTCCTCCTGTGCCAGGGGCACTGCCTGTGTAGCAGCCTGTGCCTGTTCCCCCTTGTCCTGTCACTGGCCACCACACAACAAACACTGGCCCCATCCTCCTGAAACCCACCCTTTAGGTATTGATCAGCACTGATGAGATCCCCCTACAGTCTCCTCCAAGCTGAACAGCCCCAGGTCCCACAGCCTTTCCTCATCAGGAAGATGCTCCAGTGCCCTCAGCATCTTGGTGTCCCTGCACTGGCCTCTCTCCAGCAGTTCCCTGTCCCTCTGGAGCTGGGGAGCCCAGAACTGCACACAGGACCCCAGATGAGGCCTCAGCAGCTCTGGCAGAGCAGAGGGGGAGCAGAAGCTCCCTCCACCTGCTCCCAACATTCTGCTTGATGCCCCCAGGCTGCCATTGGCTTCTTGCCCACAAGGACACATTACTGACTCAAGCAAAAAAAACCTGTCCCAGTCCTCTCAACACCCACACCTTTTGGTATTTATAAGTGTTGATCAAGGCATTTCCACTTGTGCACTCACAGATCCATTCTCTTCCCATCAAGACACAAGTGCACGTGGGCAGAAACTCAATTCCATGACTTCAAGAAATGAAGAAGGAAGGGGCAGAGACGCATCATTCAGAAAGAAAATGAACTGTCCCTACCCTCAGCACATGCTTCTGATACCCCACTGTACTGTGAGGGCTCCTTGCTTTAAAGGAGGCAGCTTGGCCAGCTGAGCAGGCAATGCAGTGCTCCTTGTTTGCAAAGCAGGGCTCCCAGCAGATGCCTGCTGCCCTACAAGCTCATCCTGGTTGCTAGGATGCTGCCCAAACCGCTGCAGGTCCTTGCTGTGTGCCCACAGACACCTGCACAGCCACCCCCACCAGTCATGGGGGTTGAGGGCAGCTGGAGATGTGGCTCCTTTCCTCATTTCTGTGAGCAAACATCCCAGCTGCTCCTCCTTTTGCTCACACTGGTTAAAGTAAGAGAGGATTTCTACAACGTGAAACATGAAACATTTCTAAACCCCCTTAGACATCCCTGAGTTGCCATTTCAGTGCTGTGGCTGGTAAAACCATCTAGAGTGGAGGAACCACAGGGCACCACAGAAACACAGCCTGTGTAACACATCTGATAGATGCAGAGCATTCAGTCTATAGTTTTAAAAAGTGAATCTGTCAGCTCTGATTACAGACTGTAAGTGCTTCCACAAAGGGAAAACAACAGCCACAAACAGCTGCTCAACTGCTAAAGCCACAACAAAACCTCTACAGCTCTTCGGCTGCTCAAGCCAGGAATAGCCCCAGTGCAAACTCCAGCCATCACCTGATGGCAGCTAACCCAGGGACAGAATGATCCTGGTGGGTTTAAGCATCTCCTCATGCTTTTACACCTCAGCAAGATGCCTTTTGAGCTGACTTGCTTTCCAGAGGAAGACATAGGAGAAACAGTAAGGGATGTGCCAGTGGGTTTAGATGGTGGTCTCTGTTTTGGACTTCCTCTGCTCATGGGTGCAATGCCAAGGAAAGAGGTGACAAAACTCTGAGGCAAAAGCTCTCCTGGAAGGTTTCTAAACAGATCTAGGAAAAGGTTGAATACCCACACCAGCAAACTGCAGCACTGCCCACCTCCAACTGTGCAGCCCCTGCACAACACCTCACCCAACATTCCTCATGCAGCAGGTTTGATCTGAACATCAGCTTTAAACATGCATTTAAACGCTTCCTGGCTGGGCTGTGAAAAGAACACACACCACTGCCCAAGTAGCTACACACTTGGATTCCTTCATCTTTTTATTTCATAGCCCAGGCGGAAACTATTTCCACACACAACTTGCAGTAGGGGCTCATGAATTAGCTGATCACTGCCCTGCACTGGGCTTTGGTGAGGCTGCACGTCCAGTACTGTGCCCAGGTCTGGGCCCCTCTCTACAGGAAGCACATTGAGGTGCCTGAGAGGATCCAGAGGCTGCTGCCAAGCTGGGAAAGGATTTGGAGCCTGTCTCAGCTGAGGAAGGGCTGAGGGATCTGGAGCTGCTCAGCCTGGAGAAAAGAAGGCTCAGGGGAGACCTTCTCACTCTACAACTACCTGAAAGGCAGCTGCAGCCAGGTGGGGGTGGGTCTGTTCCCCCAGTGACAAGCAACAGAACAAGAGGAAACGGCCTCAAGTGTCAGCAGGGGAGGTTGAGGCTGGATGTGAGGAGCAATCTCTGTGCTGCCAGGGCTGTCAGGCATTGGAAGGGGCTGCCCAGGGAGGGGCTGGAGTCACCGTCCCTGGAGGGGTTTCAGAGCCGGGTGGGTGTTGCACTGAGGGCAACGGGCTGGTGGCTGCCGGGGCTGGGCCAGAGGCTGCGCTCCATGAGCTTCAGGGGCTCTGCCAGCCCAAACCATTCTGTGAATCTATGATCACTCACGTGCCCAACACACTGACTCCCCAACCCAGGGAGCCCTGGTTGCTGTCAGGTGACTGCCTAGGCTTGGACTTTCATCAGATGATTATCATCCATGTCACCACCAAACATTCATGGCAGATGACATTTGCTGAGCAGGGGATGTGGGAAGTAACTCTGCTTCCAGCACCAAACACACCAAATGGCAGAGCTGTTTCTGTGTATTTTCTTCTACAAGCAGGAGTTCTGCTTCTAGTCACCTCTGCTGTAAAGAGCCTTGAGATCCTCAAAATTAACTACAGATAAGCTAACTACCTTTGTCTCTCTGCTACCTACTGACCTTTCTATGCACAGTGAGTGTGGTCATTGTATTCCTGCAGGCCTGTACCCCCATGGCATGAGGCAGGGGGCTGTCATCCCTTATCCCAGTGCAGAACAAACTCCATTATCATAACACACAATAAAACATTTCAGTCTTTACAAAGAGATTTCAGCACCTCAGTCCTTCTCCCTTAGTTTGCCCAATGTCAAGGAGCCCATCAAAACCAGACCAGGCCTTTAACACACAAAGGAGTAAAACCAGAAATCTCCTTAATTCCATTTTCACCTTTTTTGACACTTTCTCTAATCACAGGTCTGCACTGGTTTCATCTTACAAGCACAAAAGACACTTATTAAAAGCAACCCAAAGCCTTCAGGCTGAGCACTTCTGTTTGCAGGGAATTTCCTGCTGAGCAAAAAGCCAGGGCCAGCTTTTCCCTGGGCTGCTCATTAAAAGCCATCAACATTTTAAACATACCTCCAACAGCTGCTTTGGGGTGAGATAAGTGGATTTAAGGGCCAACATTTTTGGAGAAAACATCTCTTACAGTGTGAGGATTTCTAAATGAGAAGCAAAGCCTCCCTGGGAGTCATTTCACTTCCAGACACAGGAGTGAATTCTCCATGGGAAATGTGGTTACCCAGAGAGACTTTTACCACACAGTTTGCACATCACTATTTAACAGCAAATTGATCTTAAAAACCAACAGTTTCCCAGCTTTTGGGTTTAGTCTGTTGCTAAAATATGAAAAACATTTGCTTGTTCTGTCTCATGGGCCAAGACCCCTGTAAGTTGATCAAATATGCTCCATATGTGGCATATGGATGTGCCCCTCACCATACAGTGAATGCTTTAGACACATCAATGCAAAGCTTCCCCAAAAGCATCATTTTCCCAGCAGAAAATGGGTGAAAGATGCTTTCAGGGCAGAAATAAAGACCAGCCCAGACAGGGAAACAACTCCCACCTCATCCTGTCAGTGCAAAGTACCATCACTGAGCTGCTGCAAGCTCCTGCACCAAGAGTTGCCAGAGATGCATTAAAGGGAGCCTGAGAAACCCAATATTCCACACTACCACGTGGAAGAAAAAAAAAAAAAAAAAATCAGGCTGTGATTTGGGAGTGTCCACTCCAAGAGGCCCTTCAGCCCCTGCCATGAGCCTCTCCCTTTTGCCAGGGCCATGGACATCAGGTGAGGCATCTTCATTGATAAGAAAGGCTAAGGACACCTGAAGCTATTGAAACCATAGAACCATAGAATCTTAGGAGTTGGATGGTACCTGGAAAGATCATCATCACCCAGTGTCACTCCCCTGCCAGAGCAGCAGCACCTAGAGCAAGGCACCCAGGAACTCATCCAGCTGGGTTGGGATGTCTCCAGAGAAGGAGCCTCCACAGCCCATCTGGGCAGCCCCTGCCAGTGCTCCCTCACCTCAACAGGGAACAAATTCTCCCTTGTGTTTCTCTGGAACCTCTTCTGTTCCCCATTGTCCCCATTGCCCCTTGTTCTGTCACTGGCCATCACATACGCATTCTGCACAGAGCACACAACAACACAGTTTACATTTCCCACGTGCATTTTCCACCATGAAGAACACACTCAACATACATGGCCAGAAAGGGACATTTGTGTGTCTGTGGTGCCTACAAGCAGCCACAATCCTTCTGAAGTTGGGACATCCCTTTTTTTCTGTTGTATCCAGTGACAGGACAAGGGGTGATGGGATGAAGCTGCAACACAAACAGTTCCATTGAAACATAAGGAAAAACTGTTTCAGTGTTTCAGTGAGAGCGTCCTGGCCCAGGCTGCCCAGGGAGGGTGTGGGAAGGCTTCAAGACTCACCTGGACGCATTCCTGTGTGACCTGATCTAGATGGGACCTGCTTCTGCAGAGAGGTTGGACTGGATGAGCTCTAAAAGTCCCTTCCAATCCCACCATTCTATGACGTTATGATTCTCGAAGGATGGACACCTCAAAGGCTGGGACAGACTATGGGGAACAGTACAGGCAGAACTGTGGAAAAACCCTGAAGAATGTGAACCTGAAAGCTGCTAAACTGAAAGAGTGCTTTGTGCTCTCAATCATTCTGTGTTGCAGAGACACCAAGTCTCCTTAAGGTTTTCCCAGTCCCAAACCAGAAATACCCTGACCTCAGACACCCTTGGAGTACACGTCCCTAGGTTCGTGCCTCATGGTTACCAAGGTCTCCCTGAAGCACAGTCACTGTTTCCTCTGTGCTCACCACTTACCACCTTCCCCTCAATTTTCTCACAGCAGGAAACATGCTGGTTGCAGCTTTGTTTTTTTAGAGAATAATTCTGGTTTGAGGCGTTTTCTTCTCCACTGAAGCCTAGTTACATAAACTGCTGTGCATGCATGTGCAGATGTCCTGTTACACACATGTCCTTACGTCACCCAGATGGAAAAACAGCTCAAAAAGAAAACCAAAGGGAAGAGGACAATCTGGATTTGATCAAAATGGTTGGGGTTTTTAGCTGTCATCTGCTGTAAATCCTCAACTGCTTGAATTTTGATTTGACCTATTTACATTTCTCCTTTCTGTGCCTTTTTTTTTCTGGGATGAGGAAATTAGATTTAGATAAAGCAACTCCTTGTGAAATGAAGCGTGAGAGCAGGATGGGGACACATGTCCACGTGGGCTGAGCAGGGGCCAGCTCAGGCAGAGGTTGATGCTCAGGCAGAGGCAGCCTCACATCACACTGACAAAAATAAAATGGGGCCGGCGGTTGGAAGCAGCAACTTTAGACATGTGCCTCGAAAAGATGGGATGAACCTTCTCATCTAGCTTAGGACAGCTAGAAATACAAAGTACGAATCTGAGCAACTTCATCCCCATAATTCTTAGAATCACAGAATCTCCAAGGTTGGAAGGGACCTTGAAAGCTCATCCAGTGCAACCCCCCTGCCAGAGCAGCAGCACCTAGAGCAGGGCACACAGGAACTCATCCAGCTGGGTTGGGATGTCTTCAGAGAAAGAGAATTCACAGCCCATCTGGGCAGCCCCTGCCAGTGCTCCCTCACCTCAACAGGGAAGAAACTCTTCCTTGTATGTCTTTGGAACCTCTTCTGTTCCAGCTTGTCCCCGTTGCCCCTTGTCCTGTCATTGGCCATCCCTGAGCACAGCCTGGCTCCAGCCTCCTCACACCCACCCTTGATGTATGTGTAACATGACTGAGCTCACCCCTCAGGCTCCTCCAAGCTGCAGAGCCCCAGCTCCCTCAGCCTTTCAGCACGTGGCAGATGCTCCACTCCAGCATCTCTGTG
>WBNH01012802.1:37622-78290 GCA_013401255.1 Urocolius indicus
AGACCTTTCTACAGCTATCTGCCACAGACCCAGCTGTGGGGCCTGAACCACTGCCATGGTTTAAGTCTCACCAGGCACAAGGCCCACACAGCCATTCACTCACTCACCCTTCCCACCCCTGTGCTGGGATGGGGAACAGAAAAGGTACCGAGAGCCTCACGGAACCCCCAAGGGCAGGGGAGCTGGGTCACCCATTGCTGTCCCAGGCAAAGCAGACAGGGCTGCTCGACTTGGGGAAGTAAACAACATTAATCCACCACCAACCCAAAGCATAACACACAGAAAGCAACACAGAGTGGGGCGCTGATGAAGGGCAGGAGCAGCCTTCAGAGCCCCTTGCCCCCCCTTCCCCCCTCAGCAGCGCAGGGCAGGGAATGGCGGCTGCGCTCAGGCCCTCACGCAGGGCCCTGCCGCTCGTTTCCCCTCAGGGCAGGGCTCCTGGCCATTGCCCTGCTCCAGTAGGTTCCTCGCATACCACACAGCCCTGCAGAGAGCTCTCAGCCCTGGGCCCGTCCCCGAGGTCACAGCTCGTGACCTGCTCCTCCCATGTGGGTCTCCCCTGGCCAGTTATTTGCTTGGTCACTTCTCTCTCACCACGTTCCTTCCACCACCTTCACACACCTTCTTCTTCTCCTTAAAAAATGACCACAGAAGATCCCATTGGCTCAGCCCCAGAGGTGGGTCTGACTGAGAGCTCAGGGAAGCTTCTGCAGCTCCTCTCCTGATCCCTCACAAACCCCACATAGCCCTGCTGTGCTTTGCTCCTCCTGGGACTCGTATTCAGTGCACAGATGTGAAGTTTGGGGAGGCAGAGAGAAAACAAGTCTCTGCAAGTGGCCAAAGGTAATAAATATAGTCACTAACCGCTTGTCAGAATACACACATAAGATGACATCATATTTATATTTGTATGACTCCTGTGGGACTTGAAGTAAATCAGATCTGCCCATCCTGATCCAAAGAAACCTTCAAGAGTGGAAGGAACAGACTGCCTTGGCCTGAAATAACCATGTGCTCATTCCAGGGGGATGTCAGCTGAGTGATCCTCACTCCACTGGAACAGTTAGACCTTGCAAAGCTTCCCCCTCTTTCTCCCCCAGGCTCAGGGACCTGCTCACATTGGGCCTGAGCCCAATTCCACCAAAGTGGCTAGGAAGTGGCCATCTGGCTCACACGGACTTTATCAAACCTTCAGCCATGAAAATGGAGCCCAAAGGATGGGTGAGTACAGTCCAAACAATTCTGTCCCTCCTAAGAAACATCTTTGCCCTCATTCTAGATGATCTTTCACCGTCCCTTCCAACCCTTCAGATTCTGTGATTTCAGATCTAATCCCAGAAATGTCCCTCGCTTAGGAATGGACAGGGCGAAGTCCCTCAGCCCCATCTTGTCCCCAGGTACCTGTTCTTTTCACAATGAATGAAGAACAACAATAAGCAGAGTGAGGGAATCCAGAGCTGAAACGCTGCCCCACAGAAAAAATGTCATTTGAGGAAAGACCCATTCATTGCTCTCTGACCTCCCAGCCCCATTGTGCAGCAAGAGATAGCAGATTTACAAACTAGTATTTCTGGGGCTATTTTCTTTCCTGGGTTGAGAAGAATTTCAGCCTCTGGGTATCACAAGGATAATACTGTGTGCAGCTCTGGAGCAGTCTAAGGCACATCTCACCATCCTCAGGCTGCAAATCTCAAGCCAGGGACACCCAGAGGCAGAACTTTGTCCAAGGTCAGGCAGAAAGGTTATCTCCAGAGAAACGGATCCCTGGAGGCTCTTCATTAACTTTGCCCAACAATTGGCTTTTTCTTTGCATTTTGATACTACCTTCACTTATTTTATTCCATTCAAAAAGTGCTACTGGAGGCAAGAGAAAACACTCAGAGACTGCATCTTGTTTACACTGAATCCCAGGATGGGTTTGCATACCATGAAACTCTCTGGTTAATGAAGAAGATGCAATTCACCCTCGAGATTAGAAATAAATGTAATAATCAAAATAACCTTTTTGCAGTGTACATGGACAGAGTGAAGATGGAGATGGGCTCATTAACACACTGACAGTTCTACTCAGACAGCTCGACCAAGGCTGCTCTTTGGCACTGTGGATCACAGCATCCCTCTTAAGCATCATAAACTTCAAAAACCCCATGCCTATAAACATAAATTGTCTCTGTTTAGCTCTGGCTCCCAGATGAGGCAGAAGCTGCTTAATCCAGCACTGTTACCAAAATAAGGAAAGACAACAGCCTCAGTGGAAGCCAAGAGCCTCTAGGCTTAATCAACTTCTGACCAACCCCAGTGTGATGGCACGTAGTCTCTTCTGTAAGCCCTCCATGTGGACTGGGACTCTGAAGCCCTTCCCCATCTTCCCATGAATGCCAAGGCTTTGGTGAGGAAACACTTGCAGACAGTCCCAAGAGTTCACGAGGCTCAGCCACATCCTGCCAGACCATCTGGACGCACTGGGCCACCTCAGCCTGTCCCTCCAGGAACACATCCATCCTGCAGCTGGGTGCTGCACAGCAGAGCCAAGTTGACCTTTTTTTACCCCCTTCCTTTTTTAAGCCAGACATTAATCCTCCAGTATCTTTTGTTTGCGCTGCTTACTAACAAGATGCTAAGAAACAGAGCAGGAAAATGCTTTTGTGGGTCAAGGCTCCTTCAGTTCAGGCAGGGAAGGAAGCAGCCACTTGCTGAGTTGATGTAAAATGAAAGAGCTACAAATGGGAGAAGGGGGAAGGATGTGGCTTAGCTGGGAACAGGTTCAGGCAGATGACAGCACAACTGAAAGTGGAACCTTCCAGTTCTGTGGAGTCACAAGAGCTACAAGCAGTATCATCCAGCTTCACAGCCAGTCACATACAGAGATAAACAGAGATAAAACATCCAGCTGTTCTCCACAGAGTATGCCATTCCTTGAGGTCTGCAAGAATCTGATTTAGGCTGGAGACCTCTTCCAATCCTCCTCATGCAGCATCCAGATAAATGGGTGCCCTTATGTGACAGATGCCCTTGTAACCAACGGGACTGCCTGCTTCTCACCTTCTGTGGCAATAAAGCTGTGCTTCTCTGGGGAGAGGAAACCCTGCCAGTGTCTGCCAGAAATAAGGTAGAACCTGCCCTATTTGTGAGCAGAAGAAAGGCCTGCCTGATAGCTGCAGCCACTGCCAGGCAGACATCCTGGCTGCAGGTTAATGGCTCTGAACCTCAGCAGCAGCACAGCTCATGCAGTCAGAATAACAAACCTCCAGCACCCTTCACAAAGGAAGACAGTGAACATACCCCCACAGCTTGGAAATCTCCCACAGCACTGAGGAGCCTACTTGAAAAGTCTGGACAGTTTGTCTATCCCCTCCAATCCTTTCCAAAGTCAGTGGCAGCATCTTACACCATCAGATCCTTGTCTCTAGTGCCTGGCTGCTGCTGGTTGCGCCTCTGCCTGCATCCAAGGGCCCTGCACAGCCTCTCCACCCTCAGTCCTGTCAGAAGCTGAGTGATTACGGATGCCCAGTGTGCCAAGTCACTGCTGTGCTCCCGTGCTGCTAAATATAACACCTGCACTTCCCTCCATAAGGCTGTGTCAGCAACTCACATTTGGGGGAGAATCATGAATTGAATTTTTACCATCCTGTCACGATTTCATTCCTCCTTGTTTTCCCTTAACAATTTGTCCAGCTTCAGCTGCACATGAATATTTCAGTTTCTAATGAATGGGTCATTGCCAGAGGGAGAGTTTCCCTCTGTAGAGATTAGCTGAAAATTGGCAAGACTCCTTAAAGCTGAGTTTTAAGTTGAAGCCACAAACCTAACAACTGAGGTAAAAAAATCACTAGTTACTCACCTCCATGAGCAGCATCCCTGCCAATGTAATGTTATTACAGTACCACCAGAAGTCATGTCACATGGAAAGAGTCAGACTTCAGTGCTGCATTCACCTTTGGCAAAGTCCCTCTGCATCACACACTAGTTTGTGTCTCGGAGCGTGCTGGGCTCACTTCTAGCACTGCCTCCCAGCGAAAACTGCAGTTGGGTCCAGTGCTGAAACCACTTCATGCTCATCTTAAGACAGGGGTGCTACAGGAGAGGTTGGTGAAGCACAGGAAAGGTGCTGCCAGGGACCCCAGGAGGTCAGGCAGAGCTCCTTTCCCCAGAGAGTGGAACAGAGGCTTCAGGTGTTCCAGGCTGCCACCTTCTTTCACTACAACATCCCTTTTGATGGGGAAAACAAATGAGCTGATCTGTCACATTAACCATATGCAGATGGTCTGACACAGGCTTTGCTTCACACCCAAAGGACATTCCTCCTTCTCTTCCTAAGCCAGCAGGTGTGGATGCAGTGCAACACCCCTGAGGCCACACTGCTCCAACCGGGATGGGGCTGCCCCTGCTCAGGACTGAAGGGCTCCACAGGCAACCAGTCACAGAAACCAGTGGCTCAGCATCCCAGCTGGCTCCTGGGCAGGGCCAAGGGATCCTCACTACACTCCTCACTCTCCTCTACCCCTTCTCCATCTCATCTCTTCACATCCTCGCTCCATCTGACTATAAAACCACTCGAGACAAACTCCAAACACAGATATGGCAGAAAAGCCAGGGAAGGGTCCAGACAACAGGCTTCAGGAACATATATCCCACCCATTCCCAGCACACTCCTGAAGGAACATTCAGAGCATCTGCTTCCACTGCTACTACATCATTAAACCTTTATGATCACAAGTGCTTTGTGTAAGTGCTATTAGAGCTGCTGTCCCCTTTAAACCCCATCCACCTCCTTCCACAAAATCTCACGTAGTTTAATGTTGTATTTCCCTCTCACTCCATCTTAAACTGCAGCTGAACAGTCTCACAACAGCTGTATTGCAGTGATAGGGGAAATGCCTTGAGTCTCACCCCTGTGGCACTCATCCATGACCCTGAGGAGGGTCAGGGCAGCAATGCTTCAGGGCTGCAGCACACACAGCTTCACCTCCTCTTATCTGCAGAAGTGCTGGTCCATACCACAGGGCTTCTGGCAGGAATGTCTGCACAGCTCATTACTTCTGATCACTTTAATTAACAGATCAATCTGTTAATTAGGTCCATCACAATTGCAGCAAAACTGAAGACCTTGGGAGCATCTCCAGCACAAATCTTAAAACACTAATATTTAACTGGGATGTCATAGAGAAACAAGTCCTTACTAACAGAGCAGGCAGTGCTCAGAACAGGAACCATCAGCATGGAAAAGAAACCCTCCCCAGTGAGAGGTGTCATGAGAAGCCACTTTGGGCAGGTTCACCTGCCACCCTCCCCAGAAGCCCAGGCAGGGGAGTGCTGCTGTAAGCCTGACTCTGCCCTGGTGCCCCAAAGGCTCTTTCAGGCCTTTTAAAGATGATGTCTGGAAACAAAAGCAGCAGGTTGGGAACACTGGTAAAAAACTTGAAAGGAAAAGCTAAAGCAGCCATGCCTGCTGCCTGTATTAGGCTGCTCATAAGCCAGATATCCTTAAAAGACCTCCTGAATAAAGGCAATTCATTATCCCACCATTCCCTTCAGTGAACATTATCAGATAGATGAGAGTTATCTCCTCCTGGGACCTCCACACCATCCAAAATAATGAAATCAGGCAATGTAAGGACACATGGAGCTTCCTTCCCTAGGCAAGCTGGGAGCCGTCCCTCTCCCCAGCAGCAGATGCTCCTGGCTGAGCTCGGTGCTGTGGCCATTCCCTCCCTGCTGGCACACAGATTCACCGGCCAAGCTACCATCCGATGATCATGCTCACTTCAGCAGTTTATATTTTAAACATAAGACAGGCAAACAATACTCATGTTGCAAAAATCAAACACCTGAAGTAAGGAAAGAGAGAGCATCAACCCTGCAATGCTCATCTGCCCTGCCCAGCTCACTGGGAGGCAGCTCCCTGGCTCTGTGGGAGCCATCTCCTGTCATGTGTTGATTCAAACACAGAGTACCTGTGTCTGGCTCCCTGTACACCTCTGGGGACACAGGTCCAGCTCCCAGGTCTTGTCTCCCTCCCCCCGTAGAAAGCCAGGCTGGACTTTTGCCCTGATGCTGCCTGTCTGCAGCCAGGCAACACAGAGACCAGAAAGAACAGAGCCCCAGAGCTAGCTGTCACCTCCTGCCATCCTCTGGTGGTAGGGACACTGTGCACCCTGGGGTGGGATGTTTTGGCTTGTGTCAATGACACAAACCAACAGAGCCTGTGCCACAGGCTGATGCACCAGCACTGCAGTGCCCGCTGCACTTGGCAGATGCAGGGGAAGGAGAGTTACAGAGCACAGCTATAAAGACAAGGGACTCATAATCAATTAGAGCCATACAAATGAAGCTGTTGGGATTTCTAATTGCAGAGAAAGCATTTCCTGGGACTGTATGACCTCCAGAGGTGCCACTCACCCTCAGCTCCCACGTGGCTTTGTGCCTCTTCCCTCCCCACAGGACTGAAGCCACCTGCAAAGGGCTCAGCGGCCTGAAAAGCTCCCAGGCAACTTACCCAGCCTTACAGCCACTCCACTGCCTGCTCACCCTCAGGCTCTGCTGCACACACACACACACACACACACACACACACACTCACACACACACACACAAAGGCAGCTCCCAGCTCTGCCTCCAACTTCCCAACAGTGCACACCAGTGCTCAGGCTGCAGATCCCCTGCCAGCCCACCTGCAGGGTTGCTCCATGACCAGCCTGACTGAAACCCCAATTCCTTCTGCTTCCCACTCCTTTCCTGACCAGAGGGGCCCCTGGACCCTTCCTGAGGGGTGGGGACAGGATGCAGTGTGCCTGAGAGCCCCAGCAGCCACCAGGCAATCCACACAGCCACCTCTTGCCAATAGAGGAGGCTACAAGTGACCATGTAAAGAGAAGTTTTTGAAGATAAAAAGCTGAGCAGAACATAAGTGGCATTAAATTTCCCAGGCAGGAGGATCAGGTGACTAGAACATCTCTCATGAGGAATGGATGCAAGACCTGGGGCTATTCAGCATAGAAAAGAGGAGACTGACGGGGGACCTCATCCACACTTAGAAGTACCTAAAAGGTGGGTGTCAGGAGGATGTGGCAACAGGGACAGGATAAGAGGTGATGGATATACATAGGAGGAGAAAATCCTTTGTTGCTGAGGTGAGGGAGCCCTGGCCCAGGCTGCCCAGGGAGGGTGTGGAGGCTCCTTCTCTGGAGGTTTCCAAACCCACCTGGACACGTTCCTGTGTTCCCTGAGGCAGGGGAACCTGCATTAGCAGGGTCTGGGGCTAGATGAGCTCTGCAGGGCCCTTCCAACCCCCACCATGCTGGGATTCTATGAAACATCCCACAGAAGCATCTGTTGGTATCAAAGCCAATGCCAGCGCTGGGAGGAGATGAGGCACAAGGCACTGCCAGACCCCAGCACAGGCAGTCAGATGAGCCCCTTCTGCCCTGGTATCTCAGTGCAGAGGGCGTTTTGGGGCCTCCACAGGGCACCACATGCTGTGAGCAGCCAGGGAAAGAGCTGAAATGCTGAGGAGAAGAGTGGTGGCTCTTCACCTCCAGCCCCAGCAGAAGGACTGACTCTCCTGTCCCAGTGCAAAGCGTGTGAGCAGGGCTCAGCTGCTGAACCCCTCTCCTGCAAGTCATCCTTTACAGGACAGTTGTAGTCAAGTATAGGCAAGCAAATACCTTCAAGTGCCTTGAATGCCAGGCTCCGTACAGGGACATCTCTTCTGCAGGAGATGAGGAGCCTCATGGAGTCAGGGATTTGTGGAAGGAGTGTGCCAGGAGAGGGCAACCTGCTCCCGCTGCATCGCCTCAACTGAGAGCAAGTCACAACAGCACCGGGGAAAGGCAGCACCAGGGGGATAACACACCACCACAGCCCTCCCTAGGTGCTTGAAGGAAACCACCAGCACGTAAGCATCGTTTCTGTGGAGTTCCTCATCCCCTTGGGGCTGAGCTGAGGAGCAATGAACCATTTGGCAGTGCTGGATGAAACACTCTGCAGGGTCCTAAACGACAGTAGTGCACCCAGATATGTCCTTTACCTTGTCCTAAGAGACTCCAGACGTGCCACAGGGATGGGAAGCCACACACAGCTCAGCATGAACACCAGTGCCATCAGTCCCACCAAGCTGTGAATCCCACTAATTCACCAACCTCTGAATAACAAACAAAACCACCACATCCAGCCTGAATGAAATACAAACCAATTGAGCTGCCTCACCATGCCCTCATCCACCTCAAGCTCAAATCCAATCCTCCATTCTGTGGATGGGCAGCAGAAGCTTATTTGTTTCAGTACACAGAAAGCACAGCCCAGAAGGGTTTCCTTCAAGCCCTTCACTCCTTAGTGTGAAACACCTCTGCCTCACACACAGCTGCCCTGGCCCAGCCACCAAAGAGATGCCCTCAGACTTTTTGAAAGGATCAGCTTTTATCTAATGAGTCACTTCTAATTCATAAGAACTGTTATTTTCAGAGTTCAAAAATTATTTTCCTCCAACTTCTGTGCTAGTTTTAATTGAAAAGAAAACAACATGGGAATTGTAAATGTCTAAAGATAGCACTAAAACACACTGAAGCATCACATGAGCTGGAAACACTCTCCCTTGGTGCTCCCAGCCATATGAAAACCCATCTTACATCACTAAAAGCTCTATCAAAAACTACTTAGAGGTGAAACTTGCTTGGTTTAAAAACTGAAGTAACAAGCACCCATTTCCACCACTTAGTGTGAGTTCAAGGAGCAAGAGCCAGTGAGAGCTGGGCTGCGGGAGGACCCGACCACAGGGCTTTGCCTTCCTTCAGCACCAGAGGCTCTCCTGCACTGCCAGCTCCCTGTATCAGCATCCCCCCTGAGAAAACCACACCATCTACCACAGAGGGAAGGCAACTGTGCAGAGCAGAGAAGCTGACGTGTCTAGAGGTGGGAGATTTCAGCCCCTCCAGATGTGCCGGCACAGTCGCTCAGCCCAGCCCAGGTGCCCTCCATCCAAGTGGTACCTGTGGCACAAAGCAGCATCCCTCAGCAGCGAGGGCAGGAGGAGGCAAACGCCACTCCAGCTGCTTGCTTTCCCCTCCCCAGAGCAGTCGTGCCTCTGCCTCCATTCTCTGGTGTGACCCAGCCATCACATGTTGCAGCCAAATGCCAAGGGCAGCTCTGGGAAATCCCAGCAGGGGCCTTATCAGGTTGCAATAAGGGTCAGAAGTCAGGATCTGACCAGATGTCCTCACTGCACAGTCAGCTCGCTCTTTATCGGTCAAGTGCCACGAACAGCCAGGGCTGAGGCTTCCCATGCAGCCTAGCAGCCTGTTGATGGGCTCCTGCTGCCTCCAGCAGGGATTCCTGGCCGTTTGCTTTGTTTCTCGGTACAGACACAGGCTCCCTCCCACATGAGCACCCAGCTCATTTGTAGCATCCTCACGTTCAGGACGTGCTGCACTCAGCAAAATGCTGGTCCCAACCTTACATGGCTCCAGGTTCACAAATAAGCTGCTGCAGGTCACAGACGTTAACCACACAGACCTAGAGTACAACAGCAAGTTCCAATTCAAGCCAGGCACAGCATTAAAATCAGCAATCCACTGCTGGTGCTCAGTAAGTAGGGACCATCTGTGCTGACTTTCATCCCAACTCCAGCTATAAGAGTTACCAAAATGACAAATCAAGCTAATATTAGCAAGCACAGCAGAGAAGTAATGACACAGATCATCCTGCCCACTCCTGCCACCCACACAGCAACAGAGATTTTGAAGATGTCGGGGAATACACCCTGCACGCCTGGCAAGGGCCAAGGAGAGACACACTCTCAGTGCTGAGCTGGGACTCATGGAATCACAGCATGGTGGGGGTTGGAAGGGAGCTTTAGAGATCATCCAGCCCAACTGTCTGCCAAAGCAGCTCCCACCTAGATCAGGTCACACAGGAACGTGTCCAGGTGGGTCTTGAAGAGCTCCAAGGAAGGAGCCTCCACACCCTCCCTGGGCAGCCTGGGCCAGGGCTCCCTCACCTCAGCACCAAAGGACTTTCTCCTCCTGTCCAGCAGAACTTTTTGTGTTCCAGCTGATGTCCACTACCCCTTAGTCAGCTCATTCCTGCAGCCTTTGAGGAAGGCTGAGGAGGTGGCAGGGGAAGGACAGGGATGAGCAGGAAGGCTGCTGCTCCAAGCTCTCTTACCTCTGGCAGAGAACAGGACCTCGGGCTGCACTCCCATCCCCAAGACAAGCTCTGGAGGGGACATGGATAGGGCCAAGCCCTGCTGCCCTGTTCACTGTCCCGCTGCCCCCAGGGCATGGGAGCTGGCAGCCTCCCAGGGAGGCCCCTGCTGCAGAAAGCTGCTATCAAAGGCAGAGGATTTACTTCCCTGGGTGGAAAGGGCTGCTGGTTTAGGACTGTGCCCACAGCGTGGGACACGAGCATGCTCCAAGGGTCATGTTGGCATTACTCAGCAATGGAGAATCAGGTTTGACAGGCATTTCTCTTGCAGGTGCCTCTGCTAAAGCATCAGTCCCTCTGCTTCTATCACAGCAGGAGCAACAGCAGCTTTCTGCTTCCCACTACAGATAGCAAACTGCTCCAAGGCCCCTGGTGCACTGAGGTTTGCAATCCAGCCATTAACAAGGCCTCATTCAAAAGGCTAAAACAACATCATTATAATGCAAACTGCAGCTCCTGCCTCCCTTCTTCCCCAGTGACTGCTTAAATTCAGTCAACACCATACGGATCAAAGCCGGAGGGATCAGGCAATTAATCCACAGTGGGGAGTGGGATGTGACCCAAACAGTGGGCAGCATCATGCTGTGCTTTCTGGGTTTCAGCAGCTTCATGGCAGGGCTTTTTGAGCCAGAGAGAAGTCAGCACCAGCTCACAGGCTGTGCTCTGCTCTCTGCCCATCCAGCTCCCTTCAGGGTTTAACTTACAGGCAGTGGGTCCTCATTTCTCTCACTTAAAACACGGGGAAGGAGAGTGGAGACACAGACAAAGCAAAGTGTTCTCCACTACAAGCAAAGGATGGGACTCTTGAAAGGCTGTTTCAAACCCTGGCAAGATAATCAAGTGCCACTTGTCATTCTCCAAGTGAAATAATGAAACCTGAGTTAAGGTAGATGCCTGCACAAGCCCCTCAGCTGTTATTGGTTTTTGCTTTGCAGCCTGGACAAGTGATCTTGGTCTTTTCTTTTGTCCAAAAATGCGTGAAAGGGATGAAATCAACTGAAAGCAACAAAAACAAAAGGGCCACCAGTATTAGACAAAGGAAACATTTGTTTACAAACAGCTGAAAACCACGAAAGGATGGAAATAACACTCCAGCCATGAACTCACAGAGATGGGGGTGTTTGTCCAGAGGGCAGGGTAAGAGGGAATAAAGAATGAAAGCAGGAAAAGACAAGTTTCACTGAAGACAGGCACAGGAGAAAAATAATAACACAAGCAGTCCTTCTGAGGAAAGGCTGTGGGACCTGGGGCTGTTTTGTCTGGAGGAGACTGAGAGGGGAGCTCACTAATATTGACAAAAATCTCACTGGTGGGTGTCAGGAGGTTGGGGCAGCACTTTTCTCTACAGAACTTAGTAAAAGGAGGAGAGTTGATGCGAGGAGGCTGAAACACAACAAGTTCCATTTAAATGTAAGGAGCAACTTCTTTAGTGCTGAGGTGAGGGAGCCCTGGCCCAGGCTGCCCAGGGAGGGTGTGGAGGCTCCTTGGAGGTCTTCAAAACCCCCCTGGACACGTTCCTGTGTGACCTGATCTGGGTGGGAGATGCTTTGACAGGGGGTTGGACTGGATGAGCTGTAAAGGTCCCTTCCAATCCCACCATGCTGTGAGAAGCAGCACTTTTAAAAATAAGAACAACTTTGTAGTAAATACAAACACAGACAGACAGAAAACGTTCTGTCACCACTTCTCCTTGCTATTTACCAATTCAAGGGGCAGCACAATCCTCACTGTAGATATTTATCCTACTCCCATTTTTGCTACTGAAGCATCTGCTCTTCAGCTCTTCAAGGGTAGAGCAGAGCTGGTCCCTATTGCTACAACAGGCTACTTAAGCCCCCTAATTTTGCTCTGTCTCCTAGTTCCACAGCCACAATGCAGGACCAAGTAAGGACCAAGAAGGATTTTTGCTCCCTATGTACTTACACCAAACTCCTTGTAGGTCAGCTCAGTCAAAAAAGAGCCTTCTTCACCACATCTATGCCAGGTCTCCCTCACCCCAACACCAGCCACAGGCAGAGGTCATTCTGCATGGAGCTAAAGCAGCATGAACAGAGGCACTCCTGGAAAAGACTAAATCAGGCTAGAATTTAACAGCAATGCTTGTTACATGCTTAAAATGTTAAAATCAAAACACACGACCAAAGGTTTCCTTGAAGATCACCATGAAAATGACTTTTCACTCAAAAAAAAGTTGTCACTGGTGTTGTGATTTACACATCTTGCAGCCCTGAAGTTTGCTGCCTTGACACACAGCATCACCATCAACAGATATCCTCAGGCTGCACATCTCATCCCTCCTCCTCTGGCAGGGAAAAAACTTTCTGAGCACCCATGTGGGAGCAGAGGCTCTTGCCCACCATTGCCTCCCTCCTGCTGCAGCAGCACCTAACAAAACCCTCACTCCTTTTCCTTCTCTACACAATCATGTTCAGTTATTTATTTTTATTATTTCTAAACAGAGAGTACACAGGAGCCTAAGAAACTCCTGCCCTGAAAGCAGGCAGCAGGCTCTGTCACTGCCACAGAGCACAGCTCACCACACACAGCGTGAAGCACCAGCTTCTGCAGCTGTATTTTAGGAGCCCTAAAACACACATCATGAGTTTGTGCCTCAAGTTTGCAAAGACTGTAAAAGTGTAGAACAAGTGCTCAGAAAACAAGCCAGGCTTCCCTTTCACAGCCACAGAATCTCAAGGGCTGGAAGGGAGCTGGAAAGCTCATCCAGTGCAGCAGCACCTAGAGCAGGGCACACAGGGACTCATCCAGCTGGGTTTGGAATCTTGTCATTTTTACAGGCAATGGCTACAATACCTGGTTTGATTACTATGCTACCAGGGTTATACCTGACATTAATTTCCCCACTAAGGGCTCTGTTAATAATGGACATAACAGAAGATACCAATTTAAGAAACGTAAGTTATACAAACATCTGTGAAGAGATTCTTCTGGGATTTACAGAGCATTCTGAGATCAAAGAGCAGCAGCCCATCCCAGGGGAGGCAGGGGGGACACAGTTAACACGCTCTCGGACGTGTCCTGCAGAAGCAGGTGGAGGAGCACTGTGACCTGGGACGTCATTTCCCATCCTGCACTCCTGCTCGTACACCACGTCTGCAATGCTACTGCTTCTCCAATGCCTCTCCACAGCCAGCTGTGGGGTTTTGTCCATTATGAGATCATCTCGGAGCATTCTGCCAGTCCTTCCCTCGCCTTTAGCCACTGACAAAGCCTCTCCCAGGCAGCCACGCAGCACATGCAGCAACACAGCTCCTTTGCTCGCTCCGAGCACGAGACTGCAGCAGTAGAGATGGCCTATATACTGCAGCCTCCACTGAGCTGCCTGCTGCTGTAATGTTTCATTTGTGGTGTTACATAAGTACCATTTACTGTGTTCCTTCATCATAAATTATTATCACAGGTTACATCTGCACTACAATATAACACAGCACACGCAGGCAGGAGCAGCACCAAAAGGAGCAGGTAAGTGTGTTTATATGGTAACTCTACCCCAATGTGTCAAGTCAAGTGGCAAACAGTAACAGGAGAATTAGAAACAGATTAGCAATTAAATAAATGGAAAGGAGGGGAGGATTCCTGGCTTGTGAAATGCTGGAAAATAGGTCCTAAAGATTTCCCCCCATCCTCCTCACGTTTGCATTGGTAGGCAGCAGCTCCAAGGAGGGAGCAGTTGGAGGCTGGGCTGGGCTGTGACTGTTTACAGTCCATTTCAGCTGAGTGTCCATCCATCAGCTTCTGCTCAGCTGCAGATACTCAGACAGCACGATGAAGCACTCACTCCCCTGGGCTCCTGTCTCAAGGCCTGCAAACTCCTCTGCTGGATAAGAATTTCCAGGCTGATCAGATACATTCCAAAAGCAACAAAGTGAGGAAATCAACTGGGGTTTTTTATTCCATCCCAATGCCCCAGTTCCCAAGAACGACAGATACATTGCCAGATCACTTTAACCACCTGTATTTGAAACTTAGTCAATGCTTTACATCTCTCCACACTCAGGGCAACTGCTGATAGTCCCATCACCTGCAAACCCCCACACATTCAGCCACAGAAGACAGGGAGGGCCGTGGCCATCTTCTGCACATGCCAGCCCCAAAGCCTTTCCCTTGCCTCACAGAGCCCTTCTGCTCCTCACAAGATGCCCTGGAACTGTGTCCCATCACACTGCCTGACAGTTAGGGATGGATCTTTCCCCTGTGGCAAGGCAAAGGTTTGTGAAGCCAGGAAGGGAGCTGTAGGGGACAGTGCCTGTGCCCTGCACTGTGCCACCAGGGTACAGCTTTGCCCTGGGTGTGACACCAGCTAGTCCCAGGGGGCCGGAGGAGTGAGGATTGCTTGCACAGTCTCTTTACCTAGCTCAGGTATTCAGTAGTTATTCAAAAGGTCAGGAGATGAAAAGCAGCAGCTCAGAGAGCACAAAAGTTCACCAGACTAACGTGAGGTGGATCTAGTAGCCCACTGGCATCGCTTCCATGGTGGCTGCCAGAAAGCTTCATGCTCTTATATCCCCCAAACTCAGCCTGCATCCAACCCTGAGCCTCAGGCCCCATCAGACAGGCAAGGCTGATAACTAGCACTGTTATTGCAGTGAGAATGAACGCTCAGAAATCAGATCAGTATCGAGTGATAAGATCAGTGCCATGTCCCAGCCATGACTCATGCTGACACAGCCAGCAGCACTACAGGCTTTTCTGGATACCACTAGAAAGACGGGAAGACCCACAAGAACTTTTTAAGAGCCTACGAAAAACATATATATACATGGAACAAAACCAAAGACTAAGAACCACTGTGAAACCCTGAAAGAAACCTTGCTGGTTTTGCAAGAGAGAGACTGGATGAAACTCTCCAGAGTGAAAAACTCCATTTCAACACAGCAATCAATCTCCTTTGGCAGCATCTAAGAAAAGGCTCAGCTCTGACTCTCCCTCCTCCACAGCCCCTTTACTTCCAGGGGTTCACAGCCCCTGTGCCCCTGGTGCATCACAGCATCTCTTTGGCTGCAGGTGAGAAACTCAGGTGTTTGCTGCAGCTTGTGAGGGGTGGCTGAGACAAAGCAACCCTTCACAGCTCATCAGGGAAGAGCATCCGGCCAAGTGCAGAAGGGAACATGAGTGAGCAGTAGAAGGCACTGAAAGGAGATAGGAATCATTAGGAGTGGGAAAGCCAAGCAAACAGCTTCATCTCATCAGCACTGGCAATTGCATTTCCCACAGCAGCAGCTCCTGGCACAGCCAACAACAGCCAATGATCCTGGGGAAATCTAGACACTGAGGATCAAAGAGACAATTAGAAGAGGCAGGTAAGAGAGTTGGCAGCCAGTGCCTCTCCAGGCACAAGCCCTAAGAAAGCAGCAAACAATTAATGACAGGATGAAGAAACATCATCAGGAGGACAGGAAAAGGGAATGCATGGTCAAAAGAGCTGAGAATAGTGAGGACTGTTACAGCAAGCAATGAGCCACAAACAAAGGTGGGGAGAAGCAACAAGAGGATAATTGACAGAGCAGGGCAGGGAAGGTTGCAGATTCTTTGCAGTATCACATTCCAGAGTCGAAATGCCTTTTGCAAACAAACCTCTTACTTGGAAAGAGGAAAAACACAGCCAAAGTACATCAAGCAACAAAACTGACATTATCACTGGAGTAATTAAAGAGAAAGCTGAGGAACAACAACTAATTATGGATTCTTTTTAATATTACTACAAAGGCACTATGACTGTACCTAGCACGCTGAAGCACAACTGCTTGCTGGCAACCTGCTGGTGTGAGCTGCAGCCCTGAGCTCTGCACCTTGACACTCACCCATCGAGCCACACACTAATCCTCTGTGGCAGCTTTATTTCTCTCCAGGGTTCTATTTGCTGCTGCTGCAGCAGAACCTCATCCCAGGAACCATAGCAGAGGGTATCACCAGCACTAACAACTCTCCTCCTTCCCCTTTCACACCGCTCAAAGCTCCCACTCTCCCCAAGTCTACAAACAAGCCCCTGAAAAGCTGCTTTTAACTGCTCCTTGTCTGCTAAGAAGAAAACAACCAATTAAGGTATTAAGAATAACCAGGGAACCCCAGCAGTCAGCTCCCATTATCCCAATCCCCAGACCCACATCACACACAGCCATGCCAGAGTGTTGGTCTCAAACTGAATCCTGGGTGACATAGCCCTGGGAACACCATGGAAAACCCAACAGGCACAACTGAGAGATTTTGGGGACCATGGCTCCAGTGGCAGCCTCACCAGGATGGCTGACCAAGGGCAGCCCAGTCAGCTTCATCTCTTCTTTAGCCATCAAATTATAACTAGTATTTAGGAAACAGGATAAAGGGACAGGACACACACAGTAGTTTTCCCAGGCATATCTGCTTGGCTTTCAGTGCTGTGACAAAGTGCAGACTGGGAGGTAATGGAAAGTTACAGCTCATATCCATGAGTGATGAAACTGTGTCCAAATCTGTTCAATTCTTCTGGATTTTCGGGCCCCCCACAGCCAATGTCACCATTTCACTTTGTGTTGTACAAAACATGAACTATTCCTGAATCATTTAAGGCCTATGACTGATAATTTCCTCTTTGTTCTTGTCATAAGCAACTGTCTCAGTCTTTTCCTGCAGCACCTTCAGCTACTGTTCTTCCAGATGCAAAACCTACTTCCCATCACCCACATCTCCCTGGTGGAGGAGGTTTTATTTGTTTGGTCAGTCTTGTACCTGGTTTGGGTTTTGGGGGTTGTTTGAGTTTTTTGGTGGTTTTGAGGTGATTTTAGGTTTGGGGGTTTGTTTCTTTTCAAGCTGTGCTGAAAGCTCTGTGAGGTGCTGCCAGGGCCTCTCCAGGGGACAAGGATCACAGCTGCACCTGGAGCAAACCTACAGTTGCTCTTTTGTTCTTTCCTTAGCAACTCCCAGCTTTGCTGCCACACTGACGCCTCCTGAGCCCTGACCTTGGTGCAAGCCTCTGGGGGAGGTTTGGCAGGTGAGTTGTTCCTGGCAGATATGAGCACCAACCTCTCCAGTTAACTCCTGGGATTTTTAGTACCATGAACACCGAGAACACCTTCAGTCAGCCTGAAAGCTGCCCTGGTTCAGGCAACAACCTGAATCACACTGTGGGTTTCATCCTCTTTCCTCCCAGAAACCCTCAAGCAGGGAATTAAAAGAAGACATCAACTCCCTCATCTCTCTAATCAATCATCAAGTTCAGTCCAAGTTCATTTTGGGGAGTTTCTTGACACAATACCTAATATTTCAGATACCAGTGACAGATTTCTACCCTCCCCTTGCAGACTTTTCCAAAGATGCTCTCATCACTTAGCCAAGAAAGCCATTCTCATATATTCACCATTCATATCAGGAATCCCTGTATCTCATGACACTGCCCTGAAGGGATATTTTCACTGTCATAAATTTAACCACAGCCATCAAACACTTTTCAGTTTGCATTCTCCCAGCCATGACTGCACAGAGCAGAGCAAGTAGATAAAAGCACTTCTTTGCCACTGCAACTCCACAAAGCTGAAGTTGTCAAAGGGCAGATGCACAAGCTGACAAAGATCCATGGGGTGATACAGGTACAAGATGGTGAAGGAGAAAGGGGTGGAATTACTCAAAAGCTGACAGCAACACAAAAAGAGGGTGGTTCCAGCCATCTGATTTTCGGGACACAGGGCTATACTCAGCACCAATGTGAGCGCAGCCCATGCCTGCTCCTTCCTTGGGGTCATGGAGCTGGATAAACAACTTTACTACAACTTCATCAACACTCTCTAAACCCAACTGGAAATAGGAATGCCAGGTTTTGCTGTGAGGATGTTAGAGCAGAGCCTTCCAGCTGGGTCTGGGACTCTTCTACCTTAACGTTACACTAGACATTTATTTTGGAGGCACTATGGTGCTTTAAGAGAGAGCTAAAGACAGTATCTCATCCCTGCTCTCACTTTCTGCTGCTAATCCACCCACTATCACTTGGCAGGTCCCTCACCAGGCCAAGGACAGTGTGCTCTCTCAGGTGACACCTATCAGTGTTCAGTCGTGGCCCAGCTCGAGGCTCGTTACTAAAATAGCCCTGGCTACACGCTGGGGAGAAGGGAAACCAAAGCTCCTTCAGTTACACACAAGAGGAACAGCAAAGTCTCTCATCTCATGTCTGGTTTGGGTATAGGTTTTGCTGTTTCTTAAAAATAGCAATGAAAAGCAGTCCTGTGTAAATGGCACCAGAGAGCACAGCTCGAGCCAGCCAGCAGCCGAGTGACAAGCGCCTGCAGAGCTGTTTATTTCAAGACAGCTACTGGGAGGAAAGATTTATTTTCATCCACCCCAAAACAGTCTCCCAGTAGTCAAAGTATTTGCAGTTATCCCAATTTGCCAGTCCTACACTCCATCAAATCCCAGAGGCCAGGCCAGGAGCAGAGGAAGCACTGATTTCTGCAGAACCCCAGCCCACACGCCAGCTTGGTGCACTGTCTGCACTGACTCGTGGCTCATCTTTAAAACCTTTCCAAAAAGAGGGCAAGCTGCTTTTGGATGTTTAATCTAACAACACTTTTACATGAGCCTTTTTGCCTGCAGGAAGCATTCCAAAGGACCTCAGAGCACCAGGAAGCAAGGACATTCCCCTCCCTCTCCTAGGTGCTGATCTTCACCCACTGAAAATTGTACAGAGATAAAAAACTGCTCTGCAATGCAAGACTGCCATGATGCTCATCACCTCAGAAAGAGCCAGCTTGAGCACAGCCATCTCCTCCCCAGCCATGTCACCTCCATTCGAGCCCCCAGGATGCTGAGCACCCATGGGAATGCCAAGGACAGGCACCTGCCAAACACCCCTGCAGAAGGCAGCACCATGAGGATGCTCCTTGTGTTTGTGGGAATCACTCAGCTTAAGAGGAACCAACTTAGAAGACTCATCACATGAGCAGACCTGAAGGACCCAGGGACAAATCCAGAGCCTCTTTCCTTGCTCGCCAGGACCCTGCACAGCACTCATAGCAACACACTATGGATTTTATTTCAACTCAAGCAAAATAGTCAAACCTGACACACATTCATTCTTGACCTTAATTAAGGGTTTCTAATTGGGACAAGACCAGATGAACTTTCAGGTATAAAGTAACTCACTCAGTCCTCAGGCCTAACTCCACAGTACAAGAATCAGCATCCATTTATCCATCTTTATCCCCTTGGACCAGAGCAGAAAAGCCTGGAAAGAGCTGAGTTTGGTTTCTGCCTCCCATCACCTCCCTGGTCTGGGCCCCAGCATTGCCCTGCAAACAGCTGCAGCAGCACATCTGCAAGGCAGCACAGGAATGAGCCTCTGCAGCCGAAGCAGCAGTGCTGCTGCCCTGTCCTCACCCTGGCAGGCCAGCCTGAGCTGGCTGCAGTTAGGAAGGCAGCACATCCAGAGCCCTCAGACAGGAAGTCTCTGCATTTGCTATTTTTATGTAAAGAAACAAACCAAAATAACTGCACGTGACTCTGGAGGCAGCACTGAACATGCTCTTGTGCTTCAGCTGAGCAGCTGCCTGCCTGCACTGCTCCATACCTACCCTTGTACCCACCACGGGTCAGAAAGTTGAAGGTAAAGGCACACACCAATCTCTCCCATGCATAGGGATCTTTTCCAAACACTTACCCAGCTCTAAGACTCCCTTCCCGCTATGGGATTCATGAGATCCACAGATATCAGACCCAGCTCACTACAGCTGTGAGCTGGCACAGCACCACACTCTGCCAGGCAACACAAGCCTGCCACCAAGGAGATTCCATCCTCTCCTGTCAGCTGTATTCCCATCAGTATTGACACACACTCCAGAGCTGCAGTATGAAGGGACACAGAGTTCACAATACTTGATGTAATTAAATCTGTGGATGCTAGTGCCCCGGAACACAGCACATTGAAACAATGATGGGAAATGGGAAAGTGGCTCACACACTAATCAACCTCTGGGTGACCTTGTGGGATGGGTAATTATAAGGAAGTCAAAGCACATTAGTCCAGGACTGGTGGCTTGTTCTCCTGCAAGGCAGAGTGCTCTGGCCGTCTGCTGCTCCCTACAGAACAGCACAGGTTCTGCCTGCACAACAGCCCTGGCAGCCAGCAGCCCAAATGGCTGCCCCGACCACTGAGAAAACATTACCATGCTGCCTCCCAAAAACGTGGTTACAGTGCTTTTCTGATGACTGTGTGTTGTCCCAAGGCAGCAGCAGCAGAAAGCAGCCCCCACGCAGGCACAGCCCGGCACGCTGCAGCTCCTGTGTGCACAGCCAGGGAAGCTGAGGCTCCTCATGCACTGAACCCACCACAACCTTCCTCAGTGCTGACTCTGAAAGCTGTTTAATTTACCAATGGATGCACATTCTCCACAGCACACACCAGCATCTGCAGATGTCCCAAAGCCCAAACCTGGACCAGGACAGCAAGATGCAGCAACTCCAGGCTGTGCCAACACCTTCTCCCAGCTTTCCCCAGTCTCTCCTTCAAACATCCCCTTTCTAAAATATTCATGGCATCTTCTGTAGCTACATTTTCACTTGAAGTAGAGTGTTACACAATCAAGTGTTCAGTATGTTTCTGTTACTTCCAACATTCAAGGTAAGACCTGAGGGTGGTTTTACTGGACAGAGGAAATTGCCAGCTTTTTAATTACATGATGTAGTTTGTTTTCTGCAACTAGAAAAGTTAATGGACAGCCAAACATTTCTAAAATATTCTGTTAAGCATCTAATCAACCATTACACCACAGAGCAGCAAAAAGGACTCTCTGGGGAGGAGCTGGGTAAGAGGCACAGGGCTAGGACAGCTTCATCCAATGCAGTTGTCCCAAAGGCAGACTAACAAATACCATACCACAGTGTTGTGAGTGTAGTGGGGAGAAGGGGAAACACACACAGAGAGGGACAGCTTAACCAAAGAGATGTGTCACTCATCTATCAGACTATCCCGAGCAATGGATGACTAGGAAAGGCACAACTCTGACACTGCATGGTGAAGTGGTGATCACTGCAGTGCCACTGACCACTGCACTCGGTGCCTCCTGCAGCATTGCCCAATCACAAGGACTAACCCAAAGGCTCCAGGAGACAGATACACGTGTCTGCCTTCTAGAAGCAGCATCATTAGTTCACTTTTATTGGCTGTCTACACTTTGCAGCCATTACTGGGATGTTAAAGACCTGCTCAGTGCTGCATGACCAGATGAGATGATGTTTGGTGCACACAGGATTGTTTCAAACCCTCTGCCTCTCCATGAAACCATCAGCTGTGTTTAATTGCATATAAAACACTATTTGCCAGGGTCTCTGCACAATTTAGCAAGCACACAAGAGCTGCTTTACAAGGAGGTTTTAAACAGGATCCAGTTGCAGGTTCACACAGTGACACACTGTACCTGACTGGTTGTTCCTCATGCGGATGGCTTTGGCTTTGGCCAGCTCCAGGGCCGTGACCCAGCGCTGCCTCTCCACTTCTGAGCTGGCCTTCAAGTGGTACGTCCTTCCCCCATTGGACAGCACAATATTACAGGAGTCCTCTGTGTCGATGTGAGCTGTGGACAGGTTGATGGTCCCACGACACGTGTGGGCCATTTCTGCCTGTGTCCTGCATGCGTACAGAGGAAAAAGGAAGAGTCAGTTCCCCTGCACCTGAACTGTCCCCAAACAACCACCAACACACTCTCTATGCAGCAGAGACCCACAGAAACATCCCAAGCAGGCTGTGGTCAAAGCCACCAAAGCCAGACATCATTTTCAAATAGTCAAACAAGGATGGGGTGCAGCATTTGGATCAAGCCTGTTCCCTTGATCCAAATTGAGGACCCTTAGCACCTAAGCTGCTGGTTTCACATGCTGCTATGTTGATTGCTTCTGGTTGCCCTAAAACATCAGTCATATGCACACCACCAGTCTTTCTTCTCTCCTTTGCATTGCTGCCTTTTTCCTGCTATCCCACCTCCAGCATCTACTATTTTGTGATTACTTCTCTCTTCAATCATCATCTAGGCATGGTAAGATCTCACATGCAAAGACCTCCATTGTGAGGCAAATGAGAGCAACAAATTCCTCTTCAGGGATTAAAACAGTGTTTTAATCCCTGCTAAAACACCTTTACTACTGGCAAAATTGCTTAGTACTTCACTAAGATTACCCACACATTCCTGGGGCCAAGTTACCAATGAACCAACCCTCCTTCCACCCCAGCTGGGCATAGCAGGGAGAATAATCTGCAGCAGCCTTAACCCACAACCACCCCACTGCCAAAAGCCACATCCAGGATACCATGTCCAGAGGCCAAAGCTCCTGCCCCACAGCACAATTCTGGTGGACCCTGCCAGGGACAAGGCACAGTGAGCCCAAAGCAATGACCTCTCCAGCATCCACAATAGATGCTGCTCTGTCATGAAGGTATTTCCACCTTGCAGACATCCTCAGCGCTTTATCAAAGCTGCAATGATCACTTCATTCTTTATTTATTAGTCCTCCTGTCCCCTCAGCAGCTGTCACAGCCCAGGAGAGGCCCCACAGGTATCACAGGTAGCACGACAGCTGCCTTCTCATGCTTTGTCTTTTCAGAGCATGCAAGCTGTGGAAGAGCCACACAGAAACCAAGAGCCACTACTTAAGCCTTCACAGGCTGCTTTCAGAAGCATCTAAAGGTCATTCTCTTTTTTTTTTTTTTTTAATAAAGTTGCAGAGACTTAAGTTTTCACAGGCACTTGGGCACAAAGGTAATGCTTCAGTAGGCCCAAAACTGCCTCTACACTCACTGCTGCATTGCAGATGCCTAAAATAGCTCTACAAGCACTGAGCCAGCAAGTGTTCAAAGCTTCCCATCAGCCCAGGCAACAAAGGCAGGGCCAACACAGTCACCAGCACTGTGTGAACCCTGAGAGCTGGGCCTGCACAGCAGCCACAGACCCCACCACCCTGCTCCAGCACAGGGGATCAGGGGCTGTACCCCCACATCCCTCCAGCCAGGTGGGGCTGAGCAGCACATGAAAGCCAGGACCTTTGGACAGGATGAATCCAGTGTTTTCACAGTCATAGAACTCTTTAGGTATGCAGAGCCCTTTCACCTCCTGGACTCCCAGCCCTCCCCTCCCCCTGCCCAGCCCAGCACTGACCCACAGCCCTCAGCAGCTCAGCCCCACAGCTTTGGGATCCCTCCAGGGCTGGGCACTGCCCCAGCTCCCTGGGCAGCCTGGCACAGGGGCTGACACCCCTCTCAGGGAAACAGCTCTGCCTCAGCTCCAACCTCGTCTCCCCTGGGGCAACTTGAGCCCATTTCCTCTTGTCCTGTCGCTTGGGAGCAGAGCTCGACCCCCAGCTCCCTGCAGCCTCCTGTCAGGGAGTGTCAGAGCGTGCTCCTGTCTCACCTCAGCCTCCTCTTCTCTCACTTTTGCCACTTGATCCCTCAGCTGCTCTTCATTAGACTTTTGCTCCAGATCCTTTCCCAGCTTTGTTGCCCATCTCTGGACAAGCTCCAGCCCCTCAGTGTCTGGGTATCTTTCCATCTTTTACCACTCATGTTTTACCTGACTCCATTTTTTTTTTTACTTTTATTTTGTCCATTCCCTTTCCCATCCCATTCAGCTCTGCAGCACACCCTCCTCTCAATCCTCATTCCTCACCCAGCCTGACAACCTTCCCACTCTCCCTCTCTACCACACTGTCTATCCTTACCCAAAAGCAGGACTGGACTGCTTCTGGGTCCACAATCATTCCCTATTCCCCCCTAGCAAGCACAGACAGCTGCATTTACACTGCACAGCAAGGTGGAGCCAGGCTGTTCTCAATGATGTCCAAGGATAGGACAAGAAGCGATCGGCACAAGCTGGAACAGAAGAGGTTCCAAAGAAACACAAGGGAGAATTTGTTCCCTGTTGAGGTGAGTGAGCACTGGCAGGGGCTGCCCAGATGGGCTTCCACAGCCTCCACGGCTCCTTCTCTGGAGACATTCAACCCCAGCTGGATGAGTTCCTGTGTGCCCTGCTATAGGTGCTACTGCTCTTGCATGGGGGGTTGCACTGGGTGAGTTTTCCAGGTCCCTCCTTCCAGCCCTGGAGATTCTGTGAAGGTGGGATCCTTCCCAGCTTGTCCATGCTACCGACTCTGTTAAGGAGTTCACGAGAGACATTATCAACACTTATAAAATTCAGCTCTTCCATGTTTTCCTCCCTTCTGCTGCCAGCTGTCCCATGGCATGGTTTAACCATGCCTAACATGTTCACCATTTTCACCCAAATAAGTTTTAAAGACTGTAAATCCCCCTCCTTCCAGGTGAGCATCCTGGGGTAAGGAGGTGGCAGCAGCATGATGCCATAATTGGATAAATAAGCTTCGTGTACTTTTAAATGCCTCTTGTCCAAGTTATTTCCATTGTCCTCTCTGCTACCCCTGATATCAATTCATGCTGGAATCAGGCAGATGCCAGACAACTATTGCAGGGATTTTGCCGGTGTTTCAGCTAAACACATTCCTGCGCAGCTGCTGATCAGCATCAGTCATCTGGAGGAATTACCAGCTTCCCTTCCCCTCCAGATGAGCAGCACAGGCCTCACCCAGGAATGTCCCCCCGGAGCCATCACTCCTCAGTTCCTGTGGATGGATGCCTGACAAACACTCCAGAAGCACAGAGGTTCAGTGGCAGGTACATCAGCAGAACAGGCTCTTGCCTCACCACACCTCCTCAGTCCCTGCATTTTACAGAGCAGTTTGTATGGGCCACAGGCAGCTGCTGTTAGCCGTGTGTTAGCATAACCCTCTGGAAATCATTCACTCCAGGCAGTGAAGTCACTCAGAGCACAACATCTAGCAAAGAACTGGTGCTCCTTACTCATCTGAGTGCTTGAGTAACAAGACTGAACTTGTTTTAAAAAAGCACTACACAAGGATGGGGGAAAGCACATCTCTTTCCCCATTGGTACTGAAGGCTTTAAGGCTTTTTGTGGCACATAACTGAAGAGCTCACCCCACATGCATGAGGCTGCTTTAGGCTCCCGAAGCAGAAAACAACCCTTGCTCACGGCCTTTAATCCCCAACTATACAGCTCTACTTCAAGTCCCATCTCTCTCCCTCCATCACTCTTCTGCTATTTTCTCCATTTCTTGTTTCCTTACCCTACATGTACTAACCAAGCTATTTGTTCCTACAACTACAGCACCTCCAGACTCAGAAGGCCTTTGCTAGTCCTCACATGGCAACGCCAAGCCTTTGCCTCTGACCTCCCTCCTCACCTGCATTCAGCTTTCCATTTCATCAGGACATTCCCAGCTGCTCCTTTTTCCCTCCACCCCAATAGCATCTGATTTGTGAAAGGCTGAAGGCAGTTGGCACAGCACTTTCTGCTCTGTGGCCTCCAGCACCGTTATATCACATGGGCAGACACACAGCAAGTCTCTGCTTTTCAGCATGGCTCATCCACAGCATCTGTAAAAGACACCACGAGCTGCTGACAGACTTCCCACACCTCCTGGTCCTGCTCCACATGCTGATGCAGCAGGAGAAGAAACCCTCAGCCACACTTCCCTTCCCCAGGAACACTGCAGGAGCCTCTCTGTGTCCCTTGAGGAAGTTTTTACAGGCATAGCCTCAGAAACTCAGAAATGGGAGCTCATTATGGGATGGAGGTATGGTCTCTAGCAGGAGAGAATGGGCAGCAATCCAGAGATACTCACTACTAACCTTATTGCTGGGGTTGTATGATACACAGAAGGAAGCCATTCTGTCTGACCAGGAGCTCAAATCCCACAACTACAGCATCCCAAGGACTTCAAGGGCTGGCTGGATGGGGCTTTGAGCAATCTGGCCTAGTGGAAGGTGTCTCTGCCCATGCAGGGAGGCTGGAACCAGATGATCTTTCAAGTCCCTCCCAACCCAAGCCATTGTGTGATTGTATGATTTCTCTCACCTGCTCAGCCCTGTCACTGTTTTGCATAACAGATTTAACCCAGGGCCATATTCAAGCTCAGAGTGCAGACACAGAAGCCTCTGGATGCCTCCTGAGGACTATGGTTCACATCTCACCTCACCACATTAAGTTCAACCCCAGCGTTTCAGTGTGGTTACACTTGCTTGGGAGGGGATGAAGTGGCTCCAGATGAAAACAAGCACTGATTTAATCTCCAAAGTCATCCTCCTTGTGATGCAGCATGTATTGACGTGTTCCCAGGAGTGATTACTTCCCACCTTGAGAGAACTGCTAAAATGATTTTCTCTTCTACGCAAAACAAAGGTCTCCAAGGTGACTTGGCTAAATCAGTTTCAGTCATACCAAACAGCTCTGCTCTCCCACCCCAGAAAACTGTTTTGCTAGAAGTTTTTTTTTGTTCTTTAAGCTACCTTCCCATGCCAATCTGCATGGGAAATCAATTCCTATCAATCAGCACCCACACCCGAGGCAGGCACCTGACTGAGCCTTAAAGCCAACACCAAGCAATCTCTGTCTGCATGCAGGGAAGGGGGGAAAAAAAACCCACATAAAAGGTGCCCTTCAGAAGCACTCATGGTCAGACAGATCTGCTTATTCACTGCTAGCAGCTCAGCTATTGCATAACGTGATCCAGGCACATTTCCTGATTCTCCACTTTCTGCAATAATCTGAGCACTGCACATATGGGGAGCACGTAGGCAGGCTGCAGAAAAGCTGAGAGGAGCTTAAATGTGGACACAGAGCACACAGAGGTGGATGCAGCTGAAGAGCTGGGATTTTTTTGCTGCTCACTCCCAGAGCAAATCGATGGGATTCGCCTTCAGAGGTATAAAATTATAGCTGTGAGTGGGAGAGGCAGGAAAGGACAGACTTGCACACAGCCCTTGGCAACACACACACTGAGAGGGGCTAGGCAACAGCAGAAAAAGCCTTAACACATGCCTGTAGGGCTTACAAAGTAAGGAGGACTAAAGCAGACTTCCAAGGAGAAAGCCAACATCATCATGGGTGAACATAACTCCTTCCCCAGAGCACTGCAACAAGAGCCTCCAAGCAGCAGGGCCAGCTCCATGCCAGCCTCGGCCTGTCAACCAAGGCACAGGCTGCACTGCCAGGGGCTGCACAGCACGGGCACACAGCTCCAGGCTACAACAGCCATCAACTATGGAGCCAGATGTGATGGCAGCAGAACCATTCCAGTGGCAAGAATGGTGCTGCTCAGGGATGCATTAGGGTCACCAGAAAGGATGTTTCTTACTCTAAAACCAGGACTATATTTCATCATGATGCCAGCAGGTCTCTATTTCAGCTATCAAACCTACCCTGGATGCAAGTCCTGCCTGGTCCCGATTCCTTCTGCACAGTTTTTGGCAAAGCTCTCAGAACATACTGCTCTGAACGCTGCCATACTTGCCTTTTTGATTTCAACAGCATGTGGGAAAGCAATAGAAAATTCAGATTGGCATCACCATCACTCAGGCACTCTACCCACAGGGACAGGGAAGCTCTCCCATCACAGCAACACACACAATGATGGATTGTGCAAAAACCCTTCAAAGATCTTCTTGTTCAAATGTTATTTGCAGCATTTCTCTCTCCTCTTTCTTTGGACTGGAAAAGCTGCTTTGGTTACTTTAATGCCCCAAATCTAAATATACAGAGTTTGACAAGACAACTTCTCAGCAGAGTCACTGAAAAAGGCCTTTGGTATAAAACTCGGAGTTTTACACCTGAGCAGCTCCTGTTGTGCAGCCTGACGGATGAGCTCCATGCTGTGCTGCCATGAAACAACAGCAAATCGTGACTTCAAGATTATTTCCAGCTCTGCGGGAAGACTTGAGCTACACAAGGCTGCTCCATGTGCCAGTGTGATACCAGAGAAAGGTGCTCCCACCTTTCAACAACTGGAAGAAATCTCTATATAAATGCACGGTATATAAAACAGTGAAGAGCCCGTGTAAGAGCTCAGAAGACAGATGTATCAACACAGCAGAGAGAAGAAGGTGGAAAAGTAGGTAATAAAAGGGTTTCTACCTACTAGCTCTACAGCTTTGGTTTCAGTGGTATCACAACAGCCAAAGATTTCACTTCAGATGATGGTTAGATGTGCTCAGGCGGGTTTTCTAACTATAACCATCTGGCTCTGCTTAAGTTAATAGGACACAGCAGGGAATAAACAGCCCCAGCTCACACTCAGCTCCCAAACACTGTGCACTTCCAACAAGCTAGCACATTGGATGCTAACATCTCCTTTCCACTAGCAAGGCTCAATGCCATTTCTGGACAGCCTCATCTCTCCTAACCCTCCAACTTCTCGCATCTGGGATATTGTGTTCAGTTCTGGGCCCCTCTGTTGCAGAAGGACAGGGAGCTGCTGGAGAGAGTTCAGTGCAGGGCCACAGAGATGATGGAGTGGAGCACCTGCCTTGTGATGAAAGGCTGAGGGAGCTGGGGCTCTGGAGCTTGGAGAAGAGGAGCCTGAGGGGTGAGCTCATTCATGGCTACAAATCCATCAAGGGTGGGTGTGAGGAGGCTGGAGCCAGGCTGTGCTCAGGGATGGCCAATGACAGGACAAGGGGCAACGGGGACAAGCTGGAACAGAAGAGGTTCCAGAGAAACACAAGGACGAATTTGTTCCCTGTTGAGGTGAGGGAGCACTGGCAGGGGCTGCCCAGATGGGCTGTGGAGGCTCCTTCTCTGGAGACATCCCAACCCCAGCTGGATGAGTCCCTGTGTGCCCTGCTCTAGGTGCTGCTGCACTGGCAGGGGGGTTGCACTGGATGAGCTTTCCAGGTCCCTTCCAGCTCTTGAGATTCTGTGATTCTCTTTCTCTCACAGCTCACCATGGCAGGGAACCAAGGCACAGCACCAGCTTTCAGGCAGGAGGTGCTGTTTCTGTGCACACTTTATAGCTTGAGCAACAGCAAGAAGGTCAGGAAGAGCACACATCTGCAACCCTGGCAGCTCAAGAGCTACTCTGGTTCAACTAAGCACAGAGGGTAAGATGTGTAGGGACTTTGTTATGCTACCTCCTGGCAAGGAGTATTCAGCTTCACAAGAGTGCTACAAACACTCAGGCCAGGAGCTGTGCAGCTCTCCAAAACAGCTTATCCACAAAAAACTCAGCAGGATGCTATGCAAACACTGACCTAAGGCTTCTGTCTTAAGCTGGGAGGGTCAACACTACCTGCTTATGGGTTTCCAGCATCGCTCCATGTCACCTTCACAGAAAAATCCAAACACAATTTAAGCTCTCCCCAGAAAACAGACCTCCTGAAACAGCCTCACTCCCTCTTCTGAGGGATCCTTCTCCTATTTCAAAACCACATGCTTGGTATAAGCCTCAGCAACCAGCACACATGTTTCTACATCTCAAATGCTAAAACTCTCATCTCAGCACTCCTCCAGCCATTCTGCTTGCCGAGGCAAGGGCAGGTCACTGCAGGACTGAGACTCACCCCCACACCAGTGGCCGCAGCCACATCCCCGTCACAGCCCCAGAGAAGCACCACATGAGCAGCATTTAAAGACTCACATGTTCCTGTCTTTCCTGTTTCTGCACATCCTTCACTCTGTGGTTTCACTCACTTCATTTAGGTCACAAAAGTAAAATTTGGGCATCTGAGGATGCACCTGAATCCCCAAGTCTCCAGTCATCCACTTTCAGAGAATTCACCCCCAGTGTAAGCTAAAGCCAGAGCAAGAGCAGTTGGCTGAGTCATTCTTCCCTTGGGAAAGCTGCACCGAGTGTTCAAACAGAAATCTGCTGTGAGCTCCAGCCCCAGCAACTGGCAAAAGGCATCAACAACCACGCTGGACCCTTTGCCAGGTTATCACTCAGCTGCTTGGTCACTCTTCACCAGGAAATAGTTTAATTTAAACAGCATCCACAAGCAAATCTGCTGCTGTTGCTGTGCAGTCTGCTTGGGTTTGGGCTTTTTTTTTTTCTTCCCTCACGAGCTGTAAGAAGCTCATGATGCTCAGCTGACAGTTTGGAAGGAAGTTTTACTGTCCAGTATTGAGTGTAAGTGCAGGAACAGCCTCTGAACACCATGACAGCCAGGTCCTGCAGCTCCTGTGCTTCAGCTGAAGGGGATCAACACCACACAGGGATGGAGCCAAGATAAGAAACCTATGAGGGGCTTGAAAAGGAAAAGCCACAGCCCATCAAGGAAGACACTTGAAACACTAGATTTGTGGTCTGGGGTGGTTTTGAGTCTCTGCATGTAAGGTAGAGATCTTACAGCAGCACTGGCACTCTGCACACGGCATGAAGCTTGACACAAATCCCAGGTACATTTTTAGAGCTGGCAAACCGGATCCCTTGAGGAGTTTGCTCAGTGAGCTCCACCACCAAGCTGTATTCAAGCAGCCAGGAGCTCAGAAACATGTTTTGGCTGTCACATCTAAACAAAGTTACAAACCTATGCTGCAGATCACATCCAAAATGCAATCCAACGGAGCCAGAAGGAAGCTTGGCACTCTTGCAGCACAAACCAAACATGCCAGAGCACCCCAAACACACCAGGAGATCTGGAAGGGATGGGACTGATAAACATGCAGGTCTTGAGACACTAGTACACCCAAAGCAGCTCAAGGACTCAAATCACAACAGCCCAACAACTGAAGGGTGCTGTAGCAAGACCCTTGCTGTCAACTGTCCTCGACCATTTCCATCCTGACTACCACCCTACCAAATTCAGTCAGCCCAGCACCCCCTTGCAGCTTAGCAATGGCATGCCATGGGGTAAACAACACTGGGCTTTGTAGCTATTCCCCAGTTTCCTCAGCAAGATGAAGAGGATAAACATCTCCATCATGAGACAGGCACCAAAGCTGGTGAAGGGTCTAGAGAACAAGTCTTATGAGGAGTGGCTGAGGGAGCTGGGGTAGTATAGCCTAGAGGAGGCTGAGAAGAGATACAATCATTCTCTACAACTAGCTGAAGAGGAGTTGTAGTGAGGTGGGGATCAGTCTCTTCTCTCCAATAATGAACAACAGGACACAAGGAAATAGGCTCAAATTGCACCAGGGGATTGGAGATGAGATTAGACTGGAGATGAGGAAGAGGTTTTTCACTGAGAGGGTTGTTAGGCATTGGAATGACCTGCCCAGGAAGATGGGGGAGTCCCCATCGCTGGGGATATTCAAAAGACACGTAGATGAAATGCTGAGGGACATGGGTTAGTTTAGTGATGGGCCTGGCAGCGTGAGGCAAGTGGTTGGACTCGGTGATCTTAAAGGTCTTTTCCAAACATAAAGATTCCGTGATTCCATCTATTGAGAAAAGAGTGAAGCAAGAGAAACACATAGTGTAGCAGATGGACTGCAAAGCAACACATCCAGGAGGCATTTCCCCAATTAGAGAGAGGGAGTCATGTTACTGCATCTGCTCAGGGCTCCCCAACAGCCTATTCCCTGTGGCAGGAGGAGAGGGAGGCCCCAGCACGTGTGAGTGGGGAGCTGTAGTTCAGCACATCTTGGTCCAGGGAGACCAGAGGGTTTCTCTGTGCCAGGGCACAGGTTGCTGCATACCCACCTTGCATCGTGTGATCGTGCATACACAGGTGAAACAGGGCAGGTACTGGTGTTAACTACCAGGAAAAGTAACAAATGCACAAGGAAACTTCTTTAGATGTGGGCATTTTTTCTGATAGAGGAGTTGTACATCACCAGACACGGGTAGGAAATCCAACTGTGAGTGGCTGCAAAACACACCCTGGCTGAGTCTGCTCATTGCTACTATTGAAACCAATGTTTCCAAATAACACAAGAACTTAATACTGAGCTCATGCAGACGTCTCATGCTCACAAGAAGATTGTTTTACTTCCATTAACCCTGCACACAACATTATCTGGTAGCCAAAGAGCAGATGTTTAACCCCTCTTACCACTCCATGCCTGATTACACGGGGACCAGTGTCATCTCTGCTTCTGCTTTCTCTGCTACACGGCAACCTGGAAACGTTCAGAACTTCAGACAAAAAACATTTTAACTCCTGTGTCCCCTGCAAAAGCAAATCTGGAAAGGTGACAGTCTCCCTGCTTCTTCCACCACTGACCTTCCCCAGCTTGGAGATTAAGACCTATTTTTCCTACTGTAACTTTCACAGTTGAAACCACTTGACTCATTTCATGTTACCATCACACTAGAAAATACCATATTAACTAAGCTAAGGGATCTGCAGCCACAGAGAAATATTTCTAACAGCTGCATAACCAGGAAATGCTCTTTAGAGTAAGCTGCAGAGGCTGCTGCAGGCAGAGGCAAGAACAGAAGCCATGGACATGGAAACAAAATAAGCAAAGCTGGGCAATGCAACAGATAAGGGCAGAAAAGAGAAGATACCAAATAGATTCACACACTGCCCAGCCCACAGTAAGGGCAATGCACCAAAATACTTTCAGCACTTCTTCTTTTGAAGATGGTCCTGAACAATCAAGCACAGTCCACGAGGTAATCTTAACTGATTGAGGATGGAAATTTCCCTCAGAGGGTTTGGTTTCATCACCAGGAGTGGGGAGCAGCACGGGAGAAAATGTAACCACAAGCCTTGGTGCGCAGGAAGGGCCATTTTGTGCCCAGCTCAGCAGCAAGGCTCGCCCTTCCCACAACACACTGTCCTCTGTATGCGCTCCACGGAGCACACACTAACCCTGGGTAATACAGAGCACTTCTAAGCAAAATTCACAATCTAGCATGAGTGTCTGGACTAGGAAGAGCTCTCAGGTCCTTCGGTGAGCCGGGTGGCACAGCCAGCACCCGCCGGCGCTCCGGCACGGCGCAGGGACAGGAGCCGCGCTCCCCGTCCAGCCCCACTAACAAAGGGCTGTTGTCCTCCAGCACCACCTCCCCGGCATCACCCCAGCCCAGCACCTCCCTCCCTGCTTCAGGGCTCCCAGAGCCCAAGCAGTTCATCTGGGGCTCGTTTGCACAGTCACTCTCATCCCATTCCCAGTACAGGAACATTTGAAACACTCCCTGCAGGGTTACAGGAACCCGTCTGCACAAGTGCTTCACGGCACACTCACCCAGGAGCTGAGATGTTGCACATCCTCTGTTCAAGATAACTGGGAGTCTAAAGCCAGTGAAATGTCTGGGTTCAGTTTTATGCCTGAAGAAATCCCCCCAAAAAGCACTTTAAATCTGATTTTACTTTGAGGCCAAAAGCCCCAATGGCTGAAGTAAGGGGATGTAAGCACGGCCACCAAGCCTCTGGGGGTTACTATACTCCCTTGGCTCAAGGAAAAGGGATTTTCACAACTACTCAATTGCAGAAAACCCAAGGGAAGGCAGGTGTGTGGCTCAGGAATTATTTTCCCAGCTCACCCAGTAAGTGTTGATGTTCAGCACATCCCAGGCTGGTTCAGCACAGCTCTCAAACCACAAGCTTCATGTGACAAACAGCTCAGGGATTTTTCCTTCCTCTTTTTCCCTTCACCAAACCTACCAAATCCCAGAGAGAACCCAACCAAGCACACAGCCTTCTGAAAAAAAAAAAAAAACACATAAGATTTACTTCTATTTAAAGGCTGAATAATCTGCAACTGGCTGCAAGCAGGATGGGCAGATTAGTAACCATCAGATTTAAGGGGAAAAGCCTGAAATCCAGGCTGCAATGCCTGTGAGGGCCATAAGGATGCCTACAACTCAGGCACCCACTGCCTCCACACACCACAGGACAACCTCCCTCCTTGTCCAGCAGCTTCCCAAGACAGCCTCTGGGATAAGCACCTGCCCACACACAGGACCCAAACACCAATAAGCCTCAGCCAGCACTGCACAAGCAAGGATTTAGTGGTGACTTGGCTGTGAAACTCCCCTGTAAACAGATATAATGAGAAGCAATCTGGATTTCACACTCCTTTCTCCAGCACTTTGCCAATTCACTTTGGCTATAACAGCAGCCCAGAGCAGGGCAAACCTGTGCAAGGAAAAGCCAGCAAGACACTTCTGCTTCACATCATTGACGGACAGACCTTGTGCTTCACAAAGGGGAAAGAAACATATACAAGAGTTTGGGGAAGGTAATTTGGCAGAAAGACATTCTCAGCCACGCTGTGGGCCATCAAGGTTTGATGCAAAGCCTCACAAGCACGTTTTGCAAACACTGGCACTTCCAGGTAGGGAGCATCATGAATGTAACAGCAAGCCTTGGAAAACTCCCTGCTGGTGAAGCATAGAGGTTTCATAGATGGGCTGGTCAAGTAAACCAATGTTGCCAAGCTGATATGTCTCTGAAAACACCCAGGCTTCCCCCTGCTTCTCTTCTTAAGTGAGAATGCAGCAGCCCTGCTGCCTCCGCAGCTGAACAGCACAGCCAGCCCCATTTGGCTTGTCAACAGGCAATCTCCTCCAAATAGATAATACACCTAAGCAGGGTGTCTGAGTCTAGGGGAGGAAACAGCCTGTATAAATGCACAAAGACTTAAAAATGCTGTGACTGCTAACATCAGCACCACACCAAAATGCACAGACATGCCCCAGGCCCCCTCCTCTCGCTCCCCAAAGAGGAGATGTTCTGCTTCTACAGTGCTCCCACAAACAAGGCTTCAACCCCAAATACAAGGATAGTCCAAAAGCAGTCTCTCTAGGTGTGTAACCTTCAGGATTAGCTTCTGCAACATATTTGTAACTCTCACATGCACAGGGCAGGTTTTCTGACAGAAACCTCAGCAATGTTCAGGAGGAAAAGCACTAAGGTATTACAGAGATATCAGCAGGGGCAAGAAGTGGCCTGGCACAGGGACTCTGTGATGGGGGTTTTTGATGAAATAAAACAGAAAAAAATACTATTGAAAGAAAAAAACAAGTCAGCAGGAAGCATCCCCACCCATCCCACCAGGTCAGGCCATCTCCTCCCCACCTCCTGAGTGGCTGGTGCTGGCCCCAGCTGATAAGGCTATCAGCCCCGTTAAACAAGCAGCCAGAAAGTGTTCTTTGAAGCTGCTGGTTTGGGTGAGCAGCTTCACCTGCTGCCCAGGGTGAATCGTCAGCTCCCTGTGTAGGGCAAGTGAAGCTCTCCATGCTGCTGTGATACTGCACAACCACAGCTCTGCTCCCACACCACACTGCTGCAGCCTCCCAAAAAGGGCTTTTAGTCCTCCCTTTCCAGCAAAAAGAGGAATTAAAGGCTGTAAAATAATTCAGTACTAGGAAAGCAAAGCAAAACGTATCTGGTTGAGAAAAGATGCCAGTACTTGGCCAGAAGGAAATCCCCTAACAGCATACCAGAGTACTAAACATCCCATTTAGGGCAGCCAGCCCACAGCTGATACAGCAAACATTCCAGCCCAGAAACCCAAACCACAAGCTCAGCAGCTTTAGCAAAGCCATTGCTGTATGACCAGGCTGGGTAGAGGGAAGGCTGCAGCGAGCTGGGCTCTGCACTGACATTGTTGACTGTAACACAAGGCACAAGGACAAAAAGCTTCTGGGGAAAACAGAGAGGTGTCTCTAGCACCAGGCACGTGGATATCACCCTCAGCACTTCCTCATCTGTAATCTGAACACACTGGATTTCCTCCCATTCAGGCTCTTCTCTGACTAGTTGCCTATCCCAAAGATAAAAAGCTTGGTTCAGGGGGATGTTCTGGTAACTACAAACACATAAGAGAGTGTCAAACTGCAAGCACCAGGCAGAGCTAGAGGTTGTGGCCCTGCAGAGTGCTGTAGGCTTCACAGGAGGCAGACATACACTTGGCAGTCAAAAGAACCCTGTCAGAAACCCTGGTCACCTCTTCTGAAGATGCCAGAGGAATCACCCCACTTCACTGTTTTCATCACCTTCCAAGCAGAACTGCTAAAGATCCAGAGAGGGAAACCCAGTAAGATATGAAGGCAGTACTGCTGCCAAGTTTACTGCAACAATTAAAAGTTTATGGAAAGTTTAGTCCAGATGCCACCATCTTCACAGAAGATGGTATAAACTGAGGCCTTGGCTAAGCACGACTTACAGGCTTGGTGCTTCGTTTTTAAGCAAGAATGAACAACAAATGACCATATAAAAGGTTAATTTGACCCCTCTTGCTGCACAGGAATGTTGAAACAAATGCAGTACAGCAGAAGAGAGCCTCAAGCAGCAATTTTTCTGGTTACAGCCTCTTAAGTTTTCTCTGGTTCTTCAGACCTTGGGAATCACATTAAACAATCAGAACAGAGATCAGCCATAGTCAGCTCATGTTTATGTTTTCTCACCACCATGTCCAAGAACATAAGAGCACAAAGGGCACAGCACAGTCAACATTAGGGCCCAATTTTTATTCCTATCCCTGCAACGTGCTTTCACACTTAATGATATTCAGACTGGTAAAAAACATCCTGCTCTCTCAGACTGGAGTTCAGAGGTGCCATTTGCTTTGAGCACAAGCCTCACCCGTTCTTTCTGAGCTCCAGCATGGATGGGAGAGCTTGCTTCCAAGAATGCAGCCACGTCTGCAAACAGCTCTCATTATGCAAGTTACTGTCAGTGTTAATGCTCTCAGTACCAAATACATTTTCTTCAGAGACACTTCATGAATTACAGTCTGTGACTTCAAACAGCACTTCAGTGTCTTGGGACTTGTTGCCAACTTTCAAACAACGCTGAAGTTATGGTGCACAAGTTGTGTGTGTGTGACATACTTCTTATGGATAGATACCCAGATTCAAAGCCTGTATGCTTACAGAGACCATATTTCTTCCTCTATTTTAAGGCCTGGGCACAAGAAGGCAAAGCTAAAATTTCACATTTAAAACCTCCTCTAACTGTTGCTTCTCAACCCCCTGACTGTGAACTCCTCAGTTCAGGAACTGCCTTGCAACATCACATGAAGACAGGCCTCTAGGTGTGTACCCAGTGCAGATCTGGAGAGTGGCTTATCCAGTTGAATTTTCTCACTAAACATGACAAGCAGCTGCTTCTGCTCAAGGCAAATCAACATCTGCAGCTTCTGAGGCCTCCTCCAACCACTCAGAAACTTTATTCCGTGACAAGAAGCGTGTTCAGCTCTACAGTCAGTGTATCCGGCTTCTGGTAGCAACTGCCTCCTCTTCACAGAGATCAGCACACACAGCTCACTGCCCTTCAGAACTGATTTGGGTCACCAAGTAGTGGGCACAAAATTGCCACCCAACCCTGAGCAAAAGAAGAGAGCATGAAAATAGAGGCACCTGGGCATACCAGTACCTCTGCAACCTCTGTTATCTATGAAATGATCCCTTGAGGATGTGTGCCTGGGGAATGCAGGGGTCAGCAATCCAGTGAACTGCAACTTTCTCCATAAGAAATGAAGAAACAGAGGGGGGAAAACGCAAGCAGGATCCTTACACATCTGCAATGGGAGTGCACAGGGCAGTGGGACACAATGTGAGATCCTTCCCATTCCTCATGACACTACCCAAAAATAAAACGAAGCTGGCAGCTGGCTTTGCAGCCACTGGAGATGCCAAGAGCTTTTTTAGAATAGAAACCAAGAGTTAACTGCTTACTGGCCCATGACTCACTCTGGCAGATCTCTTGGATCAAATCCTCCAGATGCCCAAGTGGTCTTGGCCAACCACTTCTGGACAGACCTGACACACCTCATTGCTTCACCTGCAAGACCAAATGCCCGAAGCAAGCCTTCCAGTGTCAGTGTCTCGAGACCTCTTCCTGAGCAATTCCATGGTGGCTGCCATCAGCCTGCTTAGAGAACACTGCTTCTCAGGGTAATCATGCCAATCAAGGACAAAGCATAGGGTTTATGTGGATGTATGATTTATGTATGTATCATTCCCATGTGACCTGATCTAGGTGGGATCTGCTTTGGCAGGAGGTTGGACTGCATGAGCTCTAAAGGTCCCTTCCAACCCCACCATGCTGTGACTCTGTGATAGATACTGTATTGGGTAAGTTGTATTATCAGTAATACACTGTCAGATATACTTTACATTGTATGATATAACTTGTTACAAAGCTTCAGAACAAGCAGCAAGCACAAGGTGACTGTGTTACTGTATTTACCTCAGACCGCTCCTGGTGCTAGAGATACCACATCCCCTGCAGCCTGCACACAGCAATAGGGGCTTTCAGGAACTCACGTTGGGCAGCGAAGACATGCCAACACTCTGCACTGGCATCAGTGTTCAGGGGCTATAGGTTTCCTGCAAAAACCCTGCTGAGTGTCCTTCTGTGGAGACATCCCAACCCAGCTGGATGAGTTCCTGGATACCCTGCTCTAGGTGCTGCTGCTCTGGCTAGGGGGTTGCACTGGATGAGCTTCTGAGCTCTCTTCCAATCTTTAAGATTCTGTGATTCTGTGACTGTAGCTGATGAGGAGCAGAAGAGTTAAATGTATGGTCAGGCAGGAAAGTAAAGCCAGTGGCCTTCACAAGGGACTGCTCTCACATGTAGACAAGGATGACTTACAGCTTTAAGTAAATTTCCCAACATCTCACACCAGACTTTCAGTGTTACTCTAGTGTACTGTGTTGCAAGAAAACATCTGTGGCATAACGAAATGCTCAGAGTTTAAGGCAGAAGTATTGGATTTGCTTCAGCACAGTCCAAGATCTGCCAAGCCCAAGTACCAGATTCCCAGATAGAACTTGACAGGACACCTTCTCAAGAAGAATCAGCTGCCATCCCATCCCTCTCCTCCACTCAAGCAACGTTCACATCCACAAAACCAGCATCAGCACTTCATTCAGAATCATAGAACCATAGAATGGTTTGGGCTGGCAGAGCCCCTGGAGCTCCTGGAGTGCAGCCTCTGGCCCAGCCCCGGCACCCACCAGCCCGTTGCCCTCAGTGCAACACCCACCCGGCTCTGAAACCCCTCCAGGGACGGTGACTCCAGCCCCTCCCTGGGCAGCCCCTTCCAATGCCTGACAGCCCTGGCAGCACAGAGATTGCTCCTCACATCCAGCCTCAACCTCCCCTGCTGACACTTGAGGCCGTTTCCTCTTGTTCTGTTCCTATAGAGAACAGACAGACCCCCACATGGCTGCAGCTTCCTTTCAGGTAGTTCCACAACTACCTGAGAAGGTCTCCCCTGGGCCTTCTTTTCTCCAGGCTCAACAGCCTCATATCCCTCAGCCCTTCCTCAGCTGAGACGTGCTCCAAATCCTTTCCCATCTTGGCAGCAGTCACTTTGAGAAGCCAAGCGACTTCTGCAGAAACCTGCTGTACACTTACCCCAAAGGCAGAAAAAAACAACTGAGAAGCAAAATCACATTTTCCACAAATGGACACTTTGCCTGGCCAGGAAACCCACCCCAGCTCAGGCTCTTGGGAAGCAGATTCTGACAGCAGATCCCAAAGCCCCACTACAGTCCAGGCCTTGATGCTTCATAAAGGGCATTAAAACCCTCCATCTCTCCAAGTGAGAGCCTGTGTCCAGCAGTTCCCATCACAGGGAACAGTTTATTTTTAGACCTCAGCCTCAGCAACATTCATTTCCGTAGGAGAGGCATCGAACACTGACCATCTCTTAACTCCTGCCTCCTCTGCCTCTCTAACTGTGTCAAAATCAGACTGCTTGAGATAGAGGAAAGACATTTGTTTGCTAATTAGGATGATTTCAATTGGACAAAGCAAGCAGAGAGCTAATGCACACAAGAGCAACAGCCAGTTGCTGTGCCAGGGCAGAAAAAACAAGGGTGAAAACAGGAAAGGCAGAAAGAGATTTGCCTCAACGGTTCCCAGTGTATTGACACACAATCCCTCAGCATGGCTTGAGGGATGATAGTTACACCTTTCAAAACACTATTGGCAAATACAGCTTTGCACCAGAAGGGAGCCAGTTCTCTGAGGCTTTTCACAGCATCACATTTTCTCCAGCCAACAGAAGAGACAAGCTCTGTTGTGTAGCTTTAATGTGTGATGTATTGAAGTGCAAACATTTACACAGAAGCACTAAGGCAGGTCCTACATGAGACAGACTAAAATTGGTCTAAAAGCCACTCTCTGCATACATGTACTCCTCCATTTGAACAAACCCAAGAAGGTGCTGGCAGGACAGAGACAATGTCCCACATCTTTCCAGCAGCTGCTAGGATGGACACTGAGCCTCAAAGGTCTTGCCCTCCCAGGCTGGGCTGCTGGAAGGTTTTAATGAAAAAAGCCCAAGGCACTGCAGGGTAGATAGGCCAAGTCTGCCCCAGGGCAGGAGGAATCATAAATCACAGAAATCACTGAATTATAGAATCATTTGGGTTGAAAAACACCTTTAAGATCATCAAGTCCAACCACTCACCTCACACTGCCAGGCTCACCACTACACTAAGCCATGTCCTTTAGTACTTCATCTACATGTCTTCTGAGTATCTTCAGGGATGGGGACTCCCTCACCTCCCTGGGCAGCCTGTTCCAATGCTTAACAACCCCTCTTGGTCAAAAAGTTCTTCCTAATGCCCAATCTAAACCTCCCCTGGTGCAACTTGAACCCATTTCCTCCTGTCATTCATTATTGGAGAGAAGAGACTGACCCCTGCCTCACTGTGGCTCCCCTTCAGGTAGTTGTAGAGAGTGCTCCTGTCTCCCCCTCTCAGCCTCCTCTTCTCCAGGCTGAACAT
>WBNH01012802.1:78506-92899 GCA_013401255.1 Urocolius indicus
TGTTCCAGCTTGTGCCTGTTGCCCCTTGTCCTGTCATTTGCCATCCCTGAGCACAGCCTGGCTCCAGCCTCCTCACACCCACCCTTGATGGGTTTGTAACATGACTGAGCTCACCCCTCAGGCTCCTCTTCTCCAAGCTCCAGAGTCCCAGCTCCCTCAGCCTTTCATCACAAGGGAGATACTCCACTCCATCATCTCTGTGGCCCTGCAATGAACTCTCTCCAGCAGCTCCCTGCCCTTCTGCAACTGAGGGGCCGAGAACTGGACACAATATTCCAGATGCAGCCTCATGAGGGCAGAGGAGAGGAGGAGCAGAACCTCTCTGCACCTACTGCCCACAGACCTTCTAATCCAGCCCAGGATGCCAGGCCACTGTAGGAAATCATCCTATGGTCTCCTACCAACATATTAAGGAGCACTCACCAGTGAAGAAGCAGTAAAATGCTTTTTTCCCCAGTATGCCAGCTCACATCATATTCATGCTTGCTTCAGACTCAACTGAGCTGTTCAGACTACAACACTTGCACAGGGGAGCAGATTATTTTCAGAGATGTGCTGCAGCAGAAATGGTGCTCCTGAGGTTATATTAAAGATATACAAAGGTTCATCTTGTACTATGTAGCATGATGTGCCTTCACTAACTTCAGTCACAGGAGTTTACTGACACTGGACAGTGATTTTAGGCATTTCTGCCAGGTTTATATCCCCCAGGCTACAAAATCACCCTCCACACACCACCACCATACTGATGTCTTTATTTTTGTCCCCTTCAAAGACAATAACCCTCCCCACCTTCTCTCCCATTAGCAACTGCATTAACGGTTATTTAGGGTGAAAGCAAAGCCCAAAGTCTATCACTTTTCAACTGTTAGGTCCCATGACAACAGGCTTGGCTCTCACATTTCCTCCTGTTTGTCTTCCATCTGACAAAGACATAGTCAGAGCAGCAAAAAAAGCACTCACTGCAAGCTAAATGGCAACAACTCCCTTCAAACTCCTGCATGGCCTCTAAGTGCTCCCTGAAAGCTCAGAGGGTTTTTCGACACACTGTGGTTTTTTTCTAAACAATTCCAACCAGGGAACTTCTACTGATGTGGCAGCAGGAGAGGAAGGCACAAGCTCACCCATAAAACATGCTCTCCCATCAAGTCTTCTGTTCATCTTGGGCTCTAAGCACAGCAAGACAAAGTGGGTTCTGAAGCCACGCACACCCTGCTGGCAAACACAATTCAAGGCACCTATCCCAGGTCAGGGCAGCACAGAAGTCTCATCAACAAAACCTTCTGCCACAGTCTTGCCTGGGCAGGGCTGTGTTTAAAGCCCTTCCTGCTGGCAGTGAGTGGTGGACAGGGACAGCCTGGTTAGATGTGCACAAAATCATCAGCAGAGGAAAACCAGCAGTTCCAGGAATAAAGCACCACGTGCAAATTAAAACCATACCTAACAGTAACAACGGGGTTCACTTACATGACACATGGGACAAAGCTTGCTGCATTTATTCCCATGACAAGGCAAATAAAAAACAGCAAAAGTATTTCAGGAATAGAGTGTTGAATGTGAGATGAGAAGGTTCATTCCCCCCATACCTGCAGGGTAACAGCAACCTGCTGGCATTAGAAGCCACCAGACTGTTGGCATTTAAACTTGTCACTTCACAGGTTCCTCCTTCCTAAAACTACAGAAACTGTAAATGTACATCACAGTAACACCTTGGAGCAACTTCACAACAACGTGAAAATCACACTACATTCAAGACCACGTGGCTCCTGCTCCTGTTACAGCCAGCCAACCTTATATTGGGAAAGCCTGGCCACAGCAGCCATGAAAGCTCCACTGCCACGCTCCCAGTGCTTCCCCACACATCACTGCCTCTCTGCAGCACCCCTAGGGATCTGTCCCTAAAGCTCTCAGTGTTACCTACACTGGCAGCAGAATCTGACTCTCACCATTCAGCCCACTACAGGTATTGTGCACTTGGAAATCGACTGTGACATCCTGATGGAATCAGTCCTGCTCCCACAGCACGTGCTTTATGCTGTGTCTAATGCAGGGGATGACAGCTAATGGATTAACCTGGGACAGCTCTAAAATGAACAGTATTGGCCATACACTCAGGGAGATATTCCACTGGTGCACTGCAAAGGCAGCTTAAGGCTGCAGGTGTGAAGGAGAATTCAATCCAATCCATTAATTAGGGACCTTCTCTGTGCTGAGATCCAGTGCCACATCCTCTGTGGTACTTAGAAGTGACAATTCAGGGCTTGATGCCTACAGGCTGTAAGAAGGAAAAAAACTGGCTCATTACAGGGTAACAAAGGACAACCTGCTAGACCTCTGCAAGTCAGCTTCCACACTGGAAAACAAACTTACAAGGAGCTTGCATCCATAGGATTGCCACTTCAAAGCAAACGGCTCTACTGCTTCCCTTGTGGTGTAAGAGACAAAGAGGAAGAGGCAGATGCCTCACCCAGTTCATACTCAAAGGTGACCTACATAAAAATGCAGACTCCTCAAAAAACCAGCTCAGGGGCAGCAGCACATCTGGGACATCCCAGAGACTACAGCTGAGAAAATATTCACCTCTCTGTCTTTCAACTCCTAAGCAAATCCCACTCCTAAAGGGGTCAGAAACAAAACCAGGCCTCTCCCTCCCCAAGTATCCAGCAAAACACTCTTTACTGTGAGCTTTGGAACAGTAAAGCAGAGCTTAGTCACACTCTGCATTTCAGACATGCATTTGTAGTGGCTGCCAATCCTCAGGCTGGCCCAGTGTCAGGTAGGAGCCCTGCCCTCAATTTAGGGGACAAATCACAACTGCAGAGAATAAACCTGTGCTGATTGTTTGAAGAAGTAGCAGAGCTACCAGAGGTGCAGGGATGGAGAGCTGCAAGGGCTGGATGAGCAATGGAAGCTTTTACAAAGCCAAACTCTCAGTACTATTATAAAATGGCCTTCAGAAAGGGCAGAGAGTGCAGAGTGAGGCTGAGCTGCTGGAGCTGTGCTGAGAGCAGCAGCGTCCCGAGTCCTCAGCACAGCAGCTTGTCAGATTTCTAACTCTATCCTGCTCGTTTCTGAGCATGAAGCACAGAAGAGCCCCAGACCACAGCAGACAGGCTGCAGCTTGTCCCCTCCCACCTCTCCCAGTCGTGATGTGACTCTCCCCTGTGGGGTGAGAAGGGGAAGGCAGACACCAGGAGCAGAGGGATGGAGTCACACACTGGTTATCTGCACAGCTCCAGTGCTCTGCAAGCCTCACTCAGCTCTCCTCACTTCACATTTGCTCTTCCCTTCAGGAGCCCTGCTGACACAGCTCTCCTGTCTTCCCCAAAGCCAGCACCTAGCTATGGCTGGCTGCCCCAGATACTTGCAGTGCAACATGAATCAGGGGATAAAATGAGAATATGTGAGGGTCTCGTGCTCTCAGGCCCCTGTAGAAGGAGCAACGAGAGGTGCCATGGAAGTGGGGGAGTCTGGGAAACAGCCTGAATTGTCCAGAAACAGGAATCAACAGTGGTCACCCAGCACTGCCAGGGCAAGCTACAGATGTGATATGGCTTTTCTTCATCCTCCACCAGCACCAGAGTGCTGAAGGCAAACTTATAAAGTCTTGTGTCAGAAAGCAAAGAAGGACAGAATGGTCCATTAATCAAGTCTGGGAGGCAGACTTGGGCAGCAACAAGTCCTCCCCTTCTCCAGGCTGAGAACATCCACATCCCTCTGCCTCTCCAGTCTCATCCTGAGGAGCCCCAAAGCAGAGCCACAGCCCAGATGAGCCTCGCCAGCACTGAACAGAGAGAATGGCCCCTTCTCTCAGCATGCTGGCTGCACTTTTGCTAAGGCAGCCAAAGAGACAGATGACCTCTGATGGGTCCTGGTCACCTTGTTGCCCATTTGGACCTCCCTAGGACTCAGGTTTCTCCAACCTGCCACAGTCCCCCGACATCCAGGCCTGCTTTCTGACACAGCAAACTCTCTCCACTCCATTTGGTATCACCCACAGACTGGCTATGAGTGCACTCACCCACCAATAAAGACATTGTAAAGCAAATACTAGGACTGAAGCAGTGTAATCTCACCACATCTACAAATACAGGGTGGATGTTCAAACACTGCACACTCACAAATATCACTGCTAACCAGTTCTTGACAAGGACACGGCCACTGTGAGCACCAACAATGACAGTGCCACCCCTCAGCAGTGAGCTGACAGTGTGCTGTGTGTGCTCAATACAAATTGCACAGTATTAGGACGACTGTCACCTTTTCTACCATCACAAAACGACTTTTGGTTTGAGTGCTCTCTTCCATCCTGCTTATAAAAATTAACTGCCAGGAGAGACTCAAAGATAGGAAGCCTGCAGCAGCCTCACAAACACAGATCACAAGAGACTCAACTGAGAAGGAAAGGAATTACCTGCATCAAATAAAGGCCCATCTTAGTTTCACCCGACCATACGCTATCAGCTTGTAATGCTTCTTGCTCTACAGGCTCTGCTGGGGAACACCTAAGTGGTAACTTGACAATAAGTAACAGCAGTCAAACAGCACCCAGCATCAGTCACAGTAATGTACACACTGGGAAACAGCAAATAGTTGACAGCACATCAAACATGAGCCAGCAACGTGTCCTCGTGGGCAAGAAGCCAATGGCAGCCTGGGGGCAGCAAGCAGAGTGTGGGCAGCAGGGTGAAGAAGGTTCTGCTGCCCCTCTGCTCTGCCAGAGCTGCTGAGGCCTCATCTGGAGTCCTGTGGCCAGTTCTGGGCTCCCCAGCTCCGGAGGGACAGGGAACTGCTGCAGAGAGGCCAGTGCAGCGACACCAAGATGCTGAGGGGACTGGAGCATCTTCCTGCTGAGGAGAGGCTGTGGGACCTGGGGCTGTTCAGCCTGGAGGAGACTGTAGGGGAACCTCATCAGTGCTGATCAATACCTAAAGGGTGGATGTCTTGAAGATGGGGCCAGTGTTTGTTGTGTGGTGGCCAGTGACAGGACAAAGGGGGAACAGTCACAGGCTGGCACACAGGCAGTGCCCCTGGCACAGGAGGAGAAAGTCCTTTGGTGCTGAGGTGAGGGAGCCCTGGCCCAGGCTGCCCAGGGAAGGTGCGGAGGCTCCTTCTCTGCAGGTTTCCAAACCCACCTGGACACGTTCCTGTGCCCCCTGAGCAAGGGGAACCTACTTTAGCAGGGGGTTGGGCTGGAAGAGCTCTGCAGGGCTTTTCCAGCCCCCACCATGTTGGGATTATGTGAAGCTGGGAGCTCTTATTCTTTTGAAAACAGAGGATGGGGTTTCTGAGGTGCACAGCCTGACAGGCAGCCACGCAGCACCACACACACTCACAGCTGGGTACCTCCAAAAAGGATTTCCAAGCAAAGGCTGAAACTTCACTTCATTGATGTCTAGCAAGCTGCAGGCACAGGCAGCACTCCCACCTGCTGCACACCATCTCCACACTTGTAAGACAAAAGGGGTCCCCACTCATGTATAGTCCCTCTGGGGATAAGGGGCATGTCACTGTCCTGCTGGCATGAGCACACCTCAGTCATCCATGTCCATTCTGCTGCCAAACGTACCCAAACTCACCCCATCTTCCAAACTGGGACTGCTGTATTTTTCCCACGTTTCCAAGAAGAGCCATCACTCCTGACAGCTGCAGAAGAGCTGAAAGAGAAAGTTTGTGGAGCCACCCCTGTGGCATTTCACAGAGAAAGAGAAACCTCAGACTTGGTGAAGGTTCCCAGAACTGGCAGATCAGTTGCCATGGATCTTTGCTGCTATGATATATACTCTCATTCTGTGCTGGGATGAGTGACAGGCACAAAGCACAGAGTCAGCTGGGAAGAGCCCAACATCTCACTTCTGAAAACACGGCTGCATTTACAGCCCAACGTTACCCAGTGCTGCAGGGGGCATCCCTGAAGAAACCCAGCAAGTAACCTGAACACATGCCCTGGCACCAAGGGGTCAAGCGTCTCCCCAGAGGAACCTTGCTGCCCCTCCACAGTTACTGCTCTGACCCTGTTGTCACATCTGACAACCATGCCACAGATAAAAACCCACACAGTTTGCTGTTTAACAGACCAGACAGCTGCAGTGTTTAGGCATCCATACCAACCAACAAGAAGCCTGAAGTAAGACTATCCTATGCATATAGCACTAATATGCAGGCAGCAAGCATGAAGGACATTTTCCTGCCCTGTTTCTTACAAAGCACTTAAGCAGAAACCTGCTCTAGCTATTAATAACAGTAAGAATTACTGCTTTGTGTTAAAGAAGGAAAAGAGAAAGGCAGAGACTCCCACTTCACCATATTTATCTCTCCAAGCTTTGCAGAAGCTGTTTTAAACTGCTACACATGCCCAGACAGCTCCCTTCATCTAGGAGGGGCTGCAGAATTCAGACTATTTTTAGGGAATGAAGGACCTCCCTGAGTCACCACAGGGACAGGCACCTACCCAGTTGCTATTTCACAGCAGAAATTGCCTTGAAGACTTAAAGATTAAAAGAAAAAAGAAAATCAAACCCAGGGAAGTTGACAGAAATACAGTTCAGCCCAAAACGCTTTGAAAGGAATGAGCACTGGGTGCAGGGCAAACACATTCAGCAACTCCTTCCTAACACATGCACGCAAGGCAGCCAGTCCTGCTGACACTGCAAAAGCCTCAGCAGTGCCCATGTGAGCACTGGGAGCTGCACAGCACAGCTTTGCAGGCAAACAACAACACCAGCAGTGCAGCAGAGCCACAGAATCTCAAGGGCTGGAAGGGACCTGCAAAGCTCATCCAGTGCAACCCCCCTGCCAGAGCAGCAGCACCTAGAGCAGGGCACACAGGAACCCATCCAGCTGGGGTGGGATGTCTCCAGAGAAGGAGACTCCACAGCCCATCTGGGCAGCCCCTGACAGGGCTCACACTGAAGAAGGTTTCCTTGTGTTTCTTTGGAGTCACACAGTTAGCAGCATCACTGGTGACAGCAGGAGGCCACGTGAGCAACCAGGCTCATTTCAAAACAGCACTCCCAGGAGCCCCTGCCTGCAAAGGTGAAGCCAATCATACCAGCACCTGGAAGGGGACCAAGGGGGAGACTTGTTTTGCTTCAATCCCAGTGCTGCCACTGACAGCTGAATGGTGCCACTGGGCTGTGGTGCCACACTTTCCATTTGCTTGTTGAATACAGGAGTTGATCTGTACATGGGCTGATGGCTCGGCACCGGCATCCTGGCACACAGGCCCCTGGGAGGCAGCAACCCCTGACCCAACAGCAACACACACCTCCAGCTTCATTATCCCCCAGCTCTACGTCTCCATCCACCCAGGCTGCAGTCATCAGACAGAGATAGATGAAGTCATTAATTTTTAAACAAGCTTTTTGGAGGGAAACCCAACAAGAGGCTGATGTAAGATGTAAAGTGATCCCTGCCAAGGTGCCACAGGAAGGATTAAAATAACTGGATGGCCTAAGGAGGACCTGAAGGGAAATTTAACACCTTCAGTTCACTTGGGTTCTGAAGCATGATCCTTCTTAGGGGAGAAATCTCCAAGACAGCCGGCTGGGACAAGTCACACTTCAGAGTGATGACCTGAGCTGCTGCCCATCATCACTAGACCTGAAGAGACCTACCAGAAGCATCACATCACTGCACACTTCAGCTATCTAAAACTACTCGAACAAGTTACTCAGCTACAATGCAATGTGCATGTACGGGCAAAACAGTACCAGAAAAGCTGCTCAACGGTCTGACTGCAACATGAAAATCAACCTACAGATAATGCAAGTCCAAGTTGATCAGAAGTGAGTTGCAGTGCCCCAAACACTGTCCATGCACTGGTTGAGAACTCCTTGCCACGAGGAAATCAGGTAGGTTAAAAGGGATATTGGGAGGAAAAATACAGCAAGTTTCTCACATTACTTCTGAGAAGAAAGATCAGCTCCTTCACCAGTGACTCACTGCTGGCACAGAGGATGACAGACCATGCAAGCACAAATTTAAACCTGTAATTGGAGCAAGTCAGAGCTCAATACACATTACCCTGGAAAAAGGCAGGCATAAGAGCTACAGGCAAAAGGCAGGTTATGCCAGTCACCTCTGCACGCCTGGACGTCAGACAGCCTTACGGCTCCTTGAGCATGGCCCAGCAGCATGTACCAATGGAACACTGAGGCTGACGACAGGGAATTGGGCAAAGCCACTGCTTCACAAAGTAGCTGCCAGCCCACACAGGCCCTCAGCTGCAAAAGGCAGAGCTGAGCAGCAGCAAACAGCAACATGGGGGAGAAAGGCAGGATTGGAGCAGTGACCTTCCCCTGCCCTCACAGAGGACAAGGGACGAAGGCTACAGCAAAGGCAGAGCTACACCTCCATGTGACTCCAGCAACGGAAACCTGAACAACTGAGACCAGAAACGAGTGACAAGCATCTTACTTTCCCATCAGTATCCGAGCAGCTGAGCCCATAAATATGCTTCACACCTGCAAATGGCTCCAGGAGCTAAAATTGCAGCATGAGTGACACTAGCTGAGAGTTCACCCTGCAATCAACCTTGAGGCAGAAATGCAGCTGCAGTCACTCAGCACACAGCCACAATGCATTGCTCCTCTCTCAACCTCAGTTCTGCACAAGACAAACCAGGCACTTACACTACAAACTCGTCAACTGGAGCATTTGGGCCAATATACCTGATTTAAGATTCTATGGGTAGAAATAAAGCACCAAGGTAGCTCACAGCTCCTGTTGGCTGTTTGCAACCAGCAAACAGAACCAGGCAGAATACTGCAAGTGAAGGAACAGATAAAAATCCTCATCCAGCGCTAATAATCAGGCCATGATGAAAACACCCTTAAGGACTAAGTTCTGCATCTCATCCTCTCCTGCAGCAACAGCAGCAGTTGCCGTTTCGAGTGAAGTGAGCCCAACTCCCCCACTGCAGCATTACACTGGGAGCAGAGCAATCAAGCCTACAACAAGCAGCCCAAAGAGCACAGCTCATCTCCCCCCAGTGCAGACCTTGAGTGCTGCTCTGCCATGACATGCCCCAAGGGATCTGTGCAAGCACCATGTTCTCAGTTACAAAGCACAGAAGAGAGGAGCTCCCTCAGAAACGGGCAAAGGATGAGCAACCATCACCAGCACAGCACCATATGGATAAAGCCAGTATCGTGTGAAAACAAGATGCCTGGGAACAGGAATGATTACAACACTGTTTAAAAACAAGAAGCTGAAAGTCACCGTGAAGCTACAGGGCTGCCCTTGAAACCTGCATGCTCCAACATCCTGAGGATGGCACACATGAACATCTGGCTACTTTTATGTCTGTGGAGGGACAACTTGTCATAAAAGTCGTTCTAGGAGAGTATGTATCTCTCTCCTCATTTCATTGTCCCCCAAGGGTGGTCCAACAGTAGGAGAGGGGCCAGGAAAGGCTGTATATTCCCATGCCTCAGAGATATTCAAAGCCCAGCAGCTCAAGGTCCTGTACAACTTCATTGGGTGGCCCCACATGGAGTGGGCACTGGATGGGAGGCTCCCAGAGGTCTCTTCTGGAAGTCCTCAGTTCCTTCACATCTCTGGCACCAGCAGCAGTTTTAAAGCTCCTTCCTGTACTCGCTGCATCAGCTTTCAGCTGGAGTTTCAGTACAAGAAGTAGGGGAGAAAACAACCCCTTTGTGCTGTACTCCAGAACTCACAATGCTAACCACAAGTGAACTGCTGGATAAACACAGCCAGTGAAGAATGCTGCTCTGGGAAACAGCTTCTCCAGGGAACGGAGCTGCCCATGCCCTCCAACTTAGCAGACAGGGCAGCTGAACTGCCCCAGGCACTCACCATTCCTCTAAAAGCAGACTCAGCAAGGGGACCTGCTGGTGAGAAGCCTTTCATTTCACAATAATGACCAAATCACAGATAGGATTCTGTTTTTGAATCTCCTCCATTTGGCACGGATTTAATGGCGACGCGACCACAGAAAGTACCACTGAAAGCTCTGCAGACACCTGACCTGTGAACAACAGGCTACAAACCAAACCCAGAGAGGAGACAATGTGCAACTTGAGCTCTCTGAAATATGAGAAAGTTGCATGGAGAAGGCAACACTCTGGAGCATCAATCACAAGAGTCAATGACGACATCTGATGAATTAACACTTTCCTAAAGATCCTCTCTAACCTCCTTGAAAATACTTGCCTGTTCAAGGGGATGAGATTCTCCTGTACAGACATGCTAATCATAGATAACGATGAATCTATAAGTGGCAGCCTGCCAGAGCAGTTTTGAAAGAGAGTTTTGATCATTAGCAAATCAATCAGACTAGTTGTGTTGTGCTTAAACTGCCTGCCAACATAGACATCACCTTTGTGCTGTGGACACAACACTTTGTCAAGTCAACTTAAGAGGGATAACCAAAGGCAATCCAATGCTCCAGCTACCTTGCTGTGTGACTCCTGGAAGTCCCTGAGTCCACACACCTCACTCCAGAGGAGGGCACTGCAGAGGAAATCCTCACTTTCTCTTTCTCTGGAGACATTCCAAACCCAGCTGGATGAGTTCTTGTGTGCCCTACTCTAGGTGGTCCTGCTCTGGCAGGGAGGTTGCACTGGATGAGCTTTCAAGGCCCCTTCCAACCCTTAAGACTCTGTGATTCTGGGTGATTCTGTGATTACTTAGCTGTTACCATTTGCTGCAGGTTCAGAGCAGGGAATATGTAGCAAAAGCCTGCAGGGAAGCTTTGCTGGCAGCAAGACTTGATGTCTTCATAGACTTACCAAAGATATAAGAGGCTTTTAAATACTCCCTTTGGAAAGAATACTCTAATTAGAAGCTTTAATTCACCAAACCACTGCTGTGAAACCAACAAGGCCTTGCACCTGGCTGCCCAAGACAGCCCCAGTGAGCAGCTCCTGCCGCGTGGCACCATGCCCACCCGCGCGCTGCTGCCACGGCAGCTCCCCAGGGGCCACGCCAGACTGCGAGAGCTCAGCTCTGCAAACAAAAACCAACCTACCAGGATTCGCCACCAAGCAACCTGACAGGCTGGGGTGATATTTTTTTTAAAGTGAGCTAAACAGCAAGAGGCACAAAATTCGAGTGAAAGGAACCAAAGGAACACACACCAGGAGGCTGCTGGGGCACCAGGGCGCAGCTCTTCCAACTCAGGTAATTTTAGCACACCAGCAATATGAAGTTTCTACCTCAGGCTCACCTTGAACAGTCAACAGCTAAATCATCCAGGTTGTCTACTGCAGCAAACAACTTCTAAACTTGGGCTACAAAGGTGTCCAAATCCACAGAGGCAAGGAGAGCACAGCACGTTACCTGGAAGGACACGATTTAACCTGCAAAGCCTTTCGCAGCAAGGGCACAAAAGCAAAGTCCTGGCAGGCACCTTCAAAGCTGGGCTGAGCACAAAGGCCCAGCAGAAAGCAAGACACAGTAAGGCTCACAGGATAGCAAGAGATGTCTATAGAAGTTACTTCTTAAACTCCCCAGCAGCAGTCAACAGGTTGCCCAGCAGCCTGCCTGCACAGAAGAGGTCAATGAACAGGCAGAACCTTGTACCTGGGACTTCCCTGCTCCTGTCAGTTGGCTACGAGTCACATTAACATCAGACATGCCACTTTACCACAGACGGTCTCACAGGAGCACTCAGCAGTCTGAGCTGACACTCAATGGGTTGGCACGACCACTATTTAGGAGAGCTGGTTTTGCAAAGTATCCTGGAGAAAAGAAGGCTCAGGGGAGACCTTCTCACTCTACAACTACCTGAAAGGCAGCTGCAGCCAGGTGGGGGTGGGTCTGTTCCCCCCAGTGACAAGCAACAGAACAAGAGGAAACGGCCTCAAGTGTCAGCAGGGGAGGTTGAGGCTGGATGTGAGGAGCAATCTCTGTGCTGCCAGGGCTGTCAGGCATTGGAAGGGGCTGCCCAGGGAGGGGCTGGAGTCACCGTCCCTGGAGGGGTTTCAGAGCCGGGTGGGTGTTGCACTGAGGGCAACGGGCTGGTGGCTGATGGGGCTGGGCCAGAGGCTGCACTCCATGAGCTTCAGGGGCTCTGCCAGCACAAACCATTCTGTGACTCTATGGAGGCTTTTTTCCAACACTATTTTCTGTGTGTTCTGTATTGTACTTTTGTACTCCTGACTCACAACCAAAATAACTCCATTCTCATCAAATTCAACGATGAAAAGAAGGTACAAAAAACCTTCAGCATCCCTTTTCCCAAGCAGCTGCTGCAGGTCTGCACTGGCTGAAAGCTCCTCAAAGCCAAGGCAGTTGCAACCCCTTCATGGCACTGCCGCTCAGAACGGCTGACCTTTATGTTGGAGTTTGTGGTAAAACATATCAAATTCTCTTCAGATAAACCCAGTTGTTCTGAATCTAAAAGAACTGCTGAAGAAAAACACTTGTTTGCTCATGCCAGACTTGGCACTAGCACAGAATAAACATACCCTGATGTGGTTAGAAGTGGAGCACTAAACTACAACAACATTTTCAAGCAGCAAAGCTCTGCTGGTCCAGAGCTGGGCTATAGCTGAAGAGCCCATGTGTACCAGAAAGGATTACAAGCAAATCAGCTGAGCTCTGAGAGGTAACTACATTCTCCTGGGAGTGTTTGGTACAGAGCATTTGTGTTTGGCTTCATTTGGGGGGTGGTTTTAAACAACTCTCTGCAGATAAAACACACCACTGAACATCCAGCCTGTTACCTGCTGCAGTGCAACCCCAGGACACAGGTTCCAGAGCTCTCTGGAGGAGTTTATATCAACACCTCAGAGTGAGCTGCAGTCCAGGGACCTGCTCCAGGCTGTGACAGCAGCTGCAGCAGACGGGGAGAAAAAAGCCTTCATGTAGCCCTCACAGAAGTCCTCACTCACAGGGTTTGGGAGCTGAAGATGGATTCTTTTATACAGCTCTTAATCATCTTCAAAACCCAAGATCATTTCTCAACTACAGCCGAGATGTACTCTACGATACTGAAGGTGCCAGAGCACTTGAATAAACATGATCCTTCCTAAGGGATGAAAACACCAAGCTCCCACAACACCCCTACACTGATATTTTTGCCACTCAGCTGATGCAGGAAACTCAGAAGATCCTACTGAGACAACATCCCTTTGGATCAAATCTCCATCTCTGGTCCCTGGCTCAGATTTCCTCCTCACTGGTCCCAAAACCCACCTGTAGAAAAACCATCACATTAGGATCGTGGACTGGTTTGGGTTGCAAGGGACCTTGAAGACCATTGTGTTCTAAGCCCTCTGCCCTGGGCAGTGACACCTACTCCTAGATCAGGTTGTTCCAGGCCCCATCCAACCTGGCCTGGGACACTTCCAGGGAAGGGGAACCTCTTCCTCATATCTCACCTAAATCCACCTTCTTGCAGTTTGAAGCCATTGCCCCTTGTCCTGTCACCACATGCCCTAGTAAAAAGTCTCTCTCCAGCTTTCTCATCAGCCTCTGTTCAGTACCAAAAGTGTCTGAAGCGGCTCAGAAGCATCTCCACAGCAGCAGAGAGAAACAGGCAAGACTTTGGAGTCACTGCTAAGGGCTGTAACTCCCTTCCTCTCACATCCCAGCCTCCTGCTTCAGCTGCCTCCCCAGCCACCACCTCCCAGCCCATCCATCCTCTCCCTCGGCCACAGCCACTGCAGCACTCGCCATTCCACACACGGTTCCCCCAGACTTCCAGCCACAGGCACGGGAAGGAAAAAGCCGGTTACCAAAGCACCATCCCTTGTAGGGGAGAAGGTGTGGGGGTGTTAGAAGGGTCACGCTTGGGGCTGTGAGGGCAGTTGTGGCAGCTACAGCCGCCGCAGCGGGAGGTGGAGGGATGGCAGAGGATGCTCAGCCGATGCCCGCGGCACCGCGCCGCAGCTGGAGAGGCGAAAGCCCAGTTTTAAAGGAAAAGCGAGGGGGAAAAAGTACAAAGAAAAGGAAAAAAAACCATCATTTCCAATGCAGCACGACGACAACATCTTCGTTCCGCCAAGGCGCAGACCCCGCGGGGCGCTCCCGCCACCGGACACACCGGGGACAGCACCGGGCACCCGGGGCAGGGGCAGCCGGGGCAGGGGATGCCGGGGACAGGGAGATGCCGGGGACAGGGGGATGCCGGGGACAGGGGGATGCCGGGACTGGGGGATGCCGGGACTGGGGCAGCCGGAGGCTGGACCGGGAGCCCCGCACCCGCCGCGGCAGCCGGTACCGGCCGTGTCACCGTCGTCACGCCGCCGCCTCCCGGTCTCCGGTACCTGTAGTAACTGAGGAGCCCGTTGCTGAGCACGAACCAGCGCCGCTGGTACCCCTTCAGGTAGTTGGTCCATTTGAAGAGCCAGCCCTTGTAGGTGTCGGAGCCCGGCGGGGCTGCGGGCGGCCCCGGAGCCGGTCCCCCGCCGCCCCGGCCCCCC
>WBNH01012803.1:0-16195 GCA_013401255.1 Urocolius indicus
TTTTTTTTTTTTTTTCAATTTCACTCCATTCTTTCAGTTAATTATTTTCTACTGGAACAAAAGAAAAAGGTTTTTTTCCTTTTCATTTTAATAAGAACTGTGGTTGAACTAAGACAGGTCATTTAATGAGTATCAAAACAATGAACCCTGTTTTGTGGCAGGTTTGTGTTTCATGGTTGGCTTACATTTTTAGATGACAGATATTAATTTTGAAGCATGAGTTCACTCTTGATGGATGTTAGAGAATCTACACAGGATAGACACCCTGTGAACATTCCAAAATGGAAAAAAAAAAAAAAAAAAACCAGTCACATAGTCCTCAGAGGAAAGAATTCTGCATTCTACAGTGAATAACTATGACAACATCTCAAATGAAGCTTTCCTCTGGTATTTAGTGAAAGCTGATTTTAAATCACACCTTTTCCTTCAACATTAATAAGACCTCTCACCTTTACCTAGATGTCTGCTTCACAGTGCATGCTGGAATTTCGTGTCTGAAAGATATATAAAAAGTATTTGAAATCAGTCAGCAAAATCAAAAGTTGTCAAAAGGGTTGATCAGCTATACTCACAAGCAATAATATCTAGGTTTAGACAACCCTAAAGTAGTTCTCTAAGTTGACTAGAGAACTAATCAAAAACAAGTTGACTAGTTTTTCTGGAGAAAGGAGGAGATCCAAGAACTCACAAGGGAAAGTTAGAATGTGTAAATTTGTTGCTTTCTTATCTGACTTTCCTGACTCTACAAAGTACTCTTAAGTTTTTTACTTTTTCTCATATGTTTGTATTTCTTCTTACTATTCAGTGCAATTGCTCTGTCAATCTCAGTTAGTTCTAGTTCTGAGCCCATCAACTCCAGTTTCTCAGGAGAAGGCAGACAGAATCTAGACTGTGCTGGTCTGGATTACTGCACAGGGGAGAGTTAAGCATTATGTCACAACAATAAACATCTCTGACATTGCATGAGCAGTAAAATTTGCAAAGTGTCTATGGGAGATTTTCAGCTAGGAAGAGAAATGTCCACTATTTTTAAATGTCTGAGTCTTAGGCACAATTTAAGCACACAGGATTCTGCCACTAATCCCCTAAGGAAACCAGGTTAAAAGAAATACTAAGAACTTTGTGTTCCATCCATATGTAGCCTTTATAAGCTGAGTGAAAAACTAACAAGAAATGAAGGATGTTTTCAAAAGAGAAATTACAAATACAAAGACTCATTTGACACTGGCTAGTGCCACATCCAAATGGCTCACAGTATGAGAACTAACAGACTGTTCAGTCCAGGTACACATCTAAAACCAGATTTCACTTTGATGTTAAATGAGTTAATTTCACAAAAGCTTATAGATGGAACAGGCTCAATACAAAAACTTACCATACGAGCAAAGTATTTTGTCTTAAGACGATTAAGAATGCAGAGAGATTATCATTTTGTGACTCCCAGAATTCTGTTGTACATTTGTGCTTAGGTAATCTCTTTCCAGATGTACATATTTTGTTTAAAATGGCTTATGGCTAGTTCTTTTAGATTCACAGAAGGTTTTGATTGAAGACAGTGAGTAAAACTGGAGAAAACTGACTAATTCAATGTGTGGGATCTTTCTTTTCAGTTACCAGGGCAGAGGTTTCCATTGTTTGCTTGTATAATAATCTATCTGGTACGGAAGGTGTTTTCAATGAATGAACCACATGTGCAACACTGTAGGAAGCAGAAGATAGCTTTCAGCATTAGTTATTTGTATATGTTTAAAAAATTAGAAAGGAAGAAATACCGATTATCTCTTCAGTAATTGGATGACTTTCTGCAAATTGCTTGTAAAACTGGCTAGAGATGTGCAATGTCAATTCCAATGTGCACACAAAGTGTCAGTGACAAAAAGTTAAGTTAATGCAATCACGCTGTCCCTATCACTGTAAACTCTTGTCAACAGGTGTTCTCATTCTTGGACTTTGCTTGGTCATTGATAAAGGGTAGAGAAGCACATTGCCGGTTTAGTTGCAGCTGTTCCCTTCTTCTTTGTCACTTCCTTTCTGACCTTCAGTTTCTCTTTTTCTCCTTGTCTTCCTTTCCTTTCCTGGTAAGAAACAGTCTTCTCAGGATCACTTTAAATGTGTGAACAAGCAGGCAAGTCATAACAGATTTCTATGTACAATGGAAAAGGGATGAATAGACATAATTCCTATTAGAATAACACAAAGTGAAATTTTTTTCAGGATTCTAGTAAAAAAGATGGTTTAGAAAACCTTTGTTGGACTTTTGATTGTCCTTAAATGTTATAAAATGTTATATTTTAAGAATAAGTTAAAACTTGCATATTTAAATTCCCCAAAAAATCTGAAATAAATAAAACATGTAATTATTTTCATACCTGAAAACATAAAATCTCAATTTTTCAAATAGTTTTCATCAGATATAATTTTTATGTGTTTAATCCTATGTTTCTCAACCTTAGTTGCTTACCTATGGCTTATTTTTTACTTAATTGACACATAAAGAAGCATGTGGAATTGTATCCTTTCTAAAACTTTCTGAAAGCCTGAGCCTCACAAATTCAAAACAGAGACCCTTGTTGACTTTAATTTATCTAGAAGCTTATGCTGCGTTCTTAAAACTTTGGAAAAAAAACCTTGCTATTGTAACTTTACACCTTTTTTTCTTCAAAAATGTATAATGTATAAATCGCTTGCTATTGTTGTGCTGAGTGAAAAGTTTTACATTCCTTTTTTATTTTCCCTCTCTTTTTAAGCAAGTGCATCAGGACAGTTAAGAGTGAAAGTAGTGATAGTATTTCAAAGGAGTAGTTATTGCAATTGCAGACATTTTCATTGGAGCATTCAGGCAGTGAGCTCCAGTTATTGCTATTACTGCTACGCATTCATCTAGTGGCCAGCACTTGCACTAGAGAAATGAAAGGAGGAGGGAAAAAACTGTGGTGTGTGTCCTCAAACACTATATGAGTATGTTCCTCTCAGTGCTAAGTATGTCAGAGTGGAAAAATGCAAAGGAGTGGAACGTAAAGTCCATCTCATATACACCAAGACGGCTGCATTTGACTTTGTTGTAGTTACTTCTGATTTACTCAAGTGTCAGTTGGGGAAGGACCATAACCCATGCTTTAAAATGTTTTTATATGCTCCTCTGAGTAAAAAACTTGGAGAACTTTATGAAAACAAGCTACTGTTTCTGGTTTGCCAGGTAGGCAACCTCTCTGAGAGGTTGAGAGCTGGTCCAAATAAAATGTTTCTCACAGCTATGACTGCATTGCACTAATTCAACTAGAATCAACAATTACATCAGAAAAATGTGTTTACTTTGGTTCTGGGCCACAGAGACTGGGCTCAAATGTGATATAGAACATATGTCTGTTGTTGCTTATAGAAACAAATAATTTTACAGGTGGACCTCAAGATTCCTTTCTTTTTTGCTGAGTATACTCCTCCTAGTAAAGGATCTGAAATGTACATTTATTATTTATATAATTATAAATAAACTTATTTAACCACACAATATAAACAGTAACTGTACGATTAGAAGTGATCAGAATAAGATTTTATTTATCTGTGTTTACAGGTACATGGCCCTGAGCCTACCATTAAAGCTGAATCTGTTTACAACAACTGAGATCCTGAGCTCTTCAGCACAATCTTACACTGGTGTAAATCAGAAGTAAAATAACCAAAGTCAGTAGAACTACATCCTCATAAAATTAGCATAATGGAGATTACAATCTGTCTTGTTAGTTCTTGTTCTTTGTTAGCAATTCATCAAAGAATTGACCTAGACAACCAAAAGGGAAGGAAAAGACTCTATTTAGCCAGACTGTTGGTTCAAATGTCACACAATATCATTTCAGTCTGGAAGATTCATCTCTACTACCAAGGAAATGAAACAGAAGCATTGCTTGATTTTTACTTGCCTAAATTTAGTTATCTTCTTCTAGTGCAAAAGTAATGAAATTGTAAATTGGAGTCTCATTTTTAAATGTCTGGTTTAAACTATCTGAGAGTACAGGTCCTTGGTTTATTCATGAACTTTCTGTCATTAACAGAGGTGCATATAAACAATCTGTATGGGATAAATTTTAGACAATAAATATAAACCACTTAAGGGATATGTCTGAATAAGGTATGACATGCACTTAAGCCATTGTAATACAGAAGCTTTTATCAACATGAAATAACAAACTGCTGTAAAGAGAAAAAAAAAGTTGTAACTTAAAAATTAAATCAACAATATAACAGTGAATAAAGTTCAGTTTTAACTTCTGCCCACACATCTCAAGCTTGAGGCTTCTTTTAGGCTAGAGTTCTGAGCTTAATTTATTGAGAGAACATGAGACCTGTACAAATTTAATACACATCAAAATTACATCTGCCTTTTATAGATTTTATCTCTATCTTAGTATCTATATCAGATATTGGAGATTGCTGACCAAGCCAAATTGTACAACAAAAAAGGACACTTCTGAACTTTATCTAGAGAGCTATACTCAAACCATAATCCTTCCTGAGGTTTCAGAATTAGTGCAAGAGAAGCTAAAAGCAGTATTTCTGAGATATTACAAGAGCTTGTACATTTCTTTCTATCCAGTCTGACATTTCATGCTCTCATGAGATGTCCACCCCCTAGTAGGGAGAAAAATAAATAACTCACATGAGCCTTTGTGCTTTTGAGATTCACCTACTTCTCCCACATTTGTAGATCCTTTTACTTCACTAACCACGTACAGTGGGGTCCTAATGAAGTTACTAGTATCATGAAGGTAAATGGGATAAAGTTATTAAAGTTCCCAAAGATAATTTTGTAATATTTATCCTTCTGTCTAGGAAAAAAATCAAACTTGGGTCATAACACTGTGCCTTATTCCCCAAGCAGTTGCATTCCCATATAGCATACTTTAAAAATTCCTTCTAGAAACTGCTGTGCAGCATCTCAGTACTCACTGAAAAAAAATGTAACAGTCATGAAGGTTTTACTGATCTGATTACTAAATAATGTAATAGGAATATGATTTTACCATAGAGTTTTGAATACTGTCATTTCTGGATGTTCAGTTTTTTGGATGAATGGTACCCTTTCTTTCCAGAAAAAGATAAATGCTCCAGAAGAACATAAAAGTCTCCTTTGCTGTGAGAGTCAGAGCTCTGCAGTTTCCAGGTGTGGAGTAAAATAAGCCCTAACATGAAGGGACACTTCTAAGAATGTTGTTCTTCCTGACAGAAATTGAACTGAGATCCTTCAGTACAAAGCAGCAGAGAAATGCAATGTTTTCACAATTCATATGCCACCTAAACTGTTCCTTTTTACATTGCATGAGCTGCAAAATGGCTAAAGTGTTATTGAAAATGTCTTCATTCTACACATTAGGATAAACTTGAAGTAAATTATGTTTGTGTGTTTTTATTAACCCTTGAACTGCTGCTGAGCAATGCATGTGTTTGAACAAGAGTTGAAAAGCTATTAAAATATTTGCTTAAATACTTTACTATAGCCTAAGAATTGAGCTCTAAAGCCTCTGGGATTTGGAGATGCATGGAAAAGTTAACTGGAAGAAGTCTGGGAGAGGTCAGCAAGCTGAAGCACACTCCTGCAAAATCTTCCACCTCCCTAATCAACTTTAATAAACTTGACTCCTACTTTCTGTTCTTAAAATTCAAAGGACACATGCAAAGAATTCACAGCTATGTAGACTGTGTTCACAGAAATCTCATCCTTGCTGTTTAAATGTGGAGTCGGTTAAACGTCTAAATTGCTTTGGGCTTATTTGTTATTGATTTACTCCAGTTTTACACTTTCAGAGTCATCTGTTTTCTTTATGCTACACAAAAAGCAAGTCACCCACAGATTATATTAAAAATGACATGGGCTGGGAAACTACAATATTACCTCTAATTTCCTTTACTCAAATGAAATACTTTTCCTCCTATGAGACATTTTTTTTCTTGTTTTTGCATTTCATACATTTTATCCAAGATTTATCTCATGCCAAGTAGTCAAACAGTTCTCAGACAACTGCCTGTAACCCAACTGCCTGTAACTCAATTCTTCCTTCTCCTATGCCCTAAAGTCTTTAATCACTAACAATCAGATATAGAATCCCACCTGCTCTCTCTTTCTGGCTTGGTAAATATTTTATAATTTTGGCCTGACAGAACATCTTCAGCAAGAGGGACAGCCTGCTCCTCTCCTGTGAACAGTTAAGATGCTTCCGTAGAAAGTGGGAGATGCCATTCCAGATTCTCTCAGGGTGAAAGGGAGCTCAACCCTCCCTCTGCCAGGGAGACACACAGGGTTGCACACACAGTGGGAGCCCTGGCCTGGGTTTTTGAATGAAAGAAGCCATAGTAACATTTTGTCAAGGTCCTTCACTTGTTGGAGTATGTTGGTGCTTTGTGAGAGGTCTTCCACATTATACCTTCAAAAGGATTTAAGAGGAGACACCCTGCTTTTAGAGCTTTCTTGAGCCCAAGTACAAAGTAGATGACAAGTCACTCATTACTGTCAAAACCAGATTAGTTCTTTATGTGAAAACTGCCAAACAGAAGTGACTGTTTCTCTTCATCAATGAAAAGGGAGTGCTGGCAGGGACCTTCAATACAGATTCCTTCAGTACAGATGACTGGATTTGGTCTAATGAACCTCACCTGTGTGCCTCGAGAATATTCATGGCAACAGCACTGCACCTGAGGGCTACATGCTGGCCACTTTTTGAGTCCCATTTGTGTATGGATTTGGTTGTTTAATCCTTTATGGAACATAAAACTTACTTCCACACAAGTCAAAGTCTTAAGCACCTTTGAAAATATTAACTTTCTTTTGTTATGGTAGGAGTCACCAGGTGGTCATATTAAATATAATCTTACACATTCCTTTTCTTAGTCTATGAGGAATACATGCACTTTCAAGGAATGTTGTACTGTTAGTTTTTGGTGATTCAAGTTTATGGGGGAGCTATTGTAAACAACCAGAGAGTTCAACCTATCTTACGCTTTTTTATTATATTCAGTTCTTGGTGAGAATTATTTCCTGTGAACTGGCAAGTGGCTTTTGGGTTAAGACTTCTAAATAAAGTTTTGCCTGCATGTAGTCTATGACCACCTATGTTTAGTGACTATAGTACACAGTATAAATAAATTATTCTAAGAGATCCTGTATCACTGATTTCTCCCTTGATAGGAGGCTGAGTTGCAAGCCTTCCAAATTCATTACCAACAGGCAATAGTGTTGTATTTTGGGATCTATCCTTCCTTTTCCAAATGTGCATAACTGCCATTAATTTTCGCTGAAATCATTTGAGTTCAAATACAAAATAGATGTTACTTTAGGATGCTGTCATTTAATATATGAGAATCTTCTGAGCTTTAGAACGAATCTGGATTGCGAGTGGGTTATTTGTTTATTTTATTCCTTAATTTATAAAAGGGATGACGGCCCACCCAGTGGAATTTTCCCATCAAAAATAGTATGAAACAGAATAACGGAATGTTAGATTGATTAGATGGTGTGCTTGTTGGCAATGGGTGCATGTACTTCTTAATCTTAATGGATCATAAAAAAAAATCCTTTCATACTTACCATAATGCCTGTGCTAAGCTGTGGGTTCCTAGCCAATGCAAAGAAATATTCTATGATTTCCAGAGATGCAAAGTAAAAATTTCATACAGCTCATAAGTGGGGCCTCTGTTTAAATCCATAAAGATAATTTCTTAATTATGACAGTGATACTCATTAAAAAGCTTTCCAACAGTACAAGCAGTTCCCACACTGGTGTCTCTCCCACTGTCTGACATACAGACAGCTTGGTTACACATGCTCAGAAAGAAGGGTGGAGGGCTAGATTCTTGGCTGTCTTGAAGTGGCCACATCCTGCCATCTGCTGAATCCTTATGCTATTGGCGAACCCGGGGAAGAATGTCTCTGAGGTGTCCTAAAATATTCTGCACCTCTACAGGAATGCTTTATGTAAGGATGAGTATCTAAGTCCTTCCAGTGAAATAGAAATTAATTTAAAATATAAAAAAAAACCATATTAAAAAAAATGCCTAGATTTAAATAAAGTATGGACTAGGAAGTCTCATTCTGATGTCTAAACTTTTCCATGTCGCAGCTGAACAGAGGAGTAAACAAAGAAAATTTACTCTTTGGGACTTCTCTAAGATTTTTAAGACAAGAAACTATCAGAATTTGTAGTGAAAAAAAAAAAAAGACAGATGCTCTCTCGTGTCTCACCTTTTATTATTACAAGCAAAAGAATTGCATCATTTTTAAGATGCATATGATTGCATGCATATTTAATAGACAATTTCATAATATTTCTTCATTTTTCTACTCCTTTTCTTATCTCTGTTTTTTTTATACAGCACTGCTGTTTCTTCCAATAATCTCTTTGTTGCCTAAAAAGCCACACTACAAGTTTCTCACTTTTTCATCCGAACTGCCCAAGATTCTTTCTTATTCCTTACTTCACACTTAATATTAGAACTGTTATACTCCCTAGCAAAATGCTCTTGATAGTCTGTAAGAGAAGTGAAAATAGACAGGAAAAGGTAACAAGATACCTCTTTTTGCAGCTGAACATGTTGCTTTAGTAAATCAAAAGGTCTTAGACCTCAATCTTTGGTTTGATGTCTCACACCTGAACAACTTTTGGGAAATAGCAGTGTATTTAGTCTAAATGAGCTCTACGAAAAATCCATCTTGGCCTGGAGTATGGTTCATGTGACATTTTGGCCTGGGACAGGTTTCTTTGGAGGATGACCCTTCATTATTTCAGAAGTTAGCATTTTCTAAATTCAGTGCAAGCTTTAACTACATTTCATTTTGATGAAACAAAGTTCCCTTTGAAATAAATGTCAGTTTTGCTTCAACAGGTATGTTAGGCAAGGCCCTTAATTAATCATCATTGACATTTACAAGAATTGCTGCTATCTTATAAGATATATAAGATATACTTACCATAAGATATAAGATATGGACCTATTTCATCATGAGGACTTCTGATGACTATTGTTCTCTGTAATGTAGCCTCTTACTTAATGGAAAAGTACTATAGGACAGTGAATATGTTTGCAAAATGACTTAGAAAAAATAGTCTTCTGAAAAAAAACTTCTCTCCGTAGAATGGTAATGTCCACAAAACTATTTTCCCTTTTTTTTTAATGCATGTCCCTCTTCTGGACTTATATTACAGCTTCGGCTGTAAAATTGAGTGAAAAATGCCCACTTAGATCACACTGGAGTCGATTCTTCCATGTTTTACTACATTCCTTTCCGTATCCACTTGATACTAAAGTGGTTGCTGGAAGACTAAACACATATACAGGTTTCTTATTATTGTCTAAAGGGAAGTTTTTAACTTCATCAAGTTTTTTTTTTAACTACATCATTCAAAGTGATCATGTAAAAATGATATGTGACCTCCGTTAAACTGTAAGATATACAGAATAATTTTGGAATAGTGCAAGAATTTATTAGTAAAGAGTAGAAATAGTGATTATCATCACAAATCCATGATGCTAGGTAGGACTTCTGGTCTCCAATGCTAGATTTGCAAACAAGACAGCCTTGTCTACAAAGCAGAAAATTATTTATATCATTAACTTTCTTTTCTACAACTGCATTGAGAAGGTCATAGGGTGCCTCCATGACCTGGGCTGTTGAAGAATTGAAGATCCCCAAAGGGACAATCTCTCTGCAGATTTGGAGATTTGAGCCTGGATTTTCTTCAGTCTTGACTTTCACATACCTCTGATTCCATCAGCTGCCAAAACTTCATTCCCATCAGAAGGATTTATATAAACTGCAGGCTGTCCAGGCTGCCAAATTCTGGGACAAATTGTTCCCTTCAGAGATCTTTTGGAGAGGACAGAAACATAGGGTCCATGATTGATAATTATATCATGAAATAATAAGAACAGTTTCTTGGTTGTTTCGGGCCAATGTGGGAGAATGAGTTTATACTAGTAAAATGTATGAAATCTGAATTGCATCTTCTTCAAAAATCATCTGTAAAAGCTCAGGTGTCCAGAAAAGGCTGTATAAAATGTTAAAAGCCTTTGGGGTTAAGGAACATCTCTCTTTTGCACTCATACACCAGTGCGTGGTTCAAAATCCAGTGATACTGCAGATATATCTTTGCAGCTGCCGATAGTCGGCCAGACAGTATATCCTGTAGGGTCTTGTAGTCTGAGGGAATTGTGCTGCAGCTGCAAAGTTCATCCCTTGTCATCTGGATGGGGTTTTAACAATGGTCTCTGCTCTCCCCACTGCCCAAACAAAAATATCTATAAACGACAAATTCGCTTCTCCTCCTACCCTCCAAAACCCTGAGGTAGCTGAATGAATGCAGCACACATGGTGCTAAGTGTTTTAGAGCAAAAACATGCCTAATACATGCAAATACCAACATTAACCATTATGAACAGACATGATTTATGTGCCTGTCAGCAAGACATCAATCATGACAACAGAGAGTCAGCAGCAATATCAACAACAGTAGCAGGAGTGGAGGGTCAGAGCCAAGATGGGATGGTCCTTCCCAGCCACCCGGGGGAAAGAGAAAGATGGATGAAGTAGTAGGAATCCCCATACATTGTCTTTTAGGGAAAGGGATGCTAAGTTTTAAAGCATCTCTCAAGCCCAGTTAATGTCCAACATTATTTCTTTGTTAGATCTATAAGAAAGAGATAACCAGCAGGAACATTTGGAAATGCCATCAGAGGAGGAATCTGGACATATAAAACAAAAAAAAAAAAGTTAGTGTTTCAAAATAATGACATCAAAAGTATTTAAAGGGATCTTTGCAGGAGACATTTTGAACAATGGGATCTCTGATTTACTATACAGTGCAGATGGCAAGTACTTTTAACTATGAAACATTTCTTTACCAGTGACACAGAAATTACAGCCAAAAAAGAAACTGCATTAGCATTGTTTGTACAGATTGATAGTATATCTCAGACAACACAATATCTAAGAGCATTCTTTGATATCTACTTTTGTCTTCTGAGTAGCCTAGAAAATACCAGTTCGTGCTAAGAATAGGGGTGGAAACTTGTTGTATTTGGATTTTTTGGCCTTTTGTAGCTGGCAGATGAAGACTAAGCAACAGGAGATGTTGACTGAGATGTCAGTAAAAACAATGATGTCTTATTTAGATATATCAGACTGCACTTGCAGTTGGCTGGGACCACTGGACAAAGATGACTAGATTTTTCTAATAAATTGATAGTGAAAGATATTGTCAACCCTGAAAACTATCTATCAAGGAGAAACAGAAAAAAAAATCTGCATGTGTTAAGAAACACTGATTTGGTATATTTTCTTCCAACTGAGACATACAGTAAAAGTGTTAAGGAATTGTTTAAAATTGCCAAAAAAGGGATTGCCATTCAAATTTACAGATTTAAACAAATGCAGTTAGCATCTCATCCTAAAACCGGGTGAAATATAGCTTTAATTATGAATAAACCTTTTGAAAGGAATAGCAAAACTACTACTGACAAGAATGAGGCCACAATTTCATCCAGTTTCTTTCACTTTTACATGATATATGGGATTTTATTAAAATAAAACCTTATTTATGTGCCCTAAGTCCAGCATCTTAGAGATACTGCAGAAGCTGTTGGAATTCCTCACTGAAGTAGCATCATAATTGTATTGTGAACTGTTCAATGAGATGTAAAAGACAGTTATTGAGAAATGCAAAATAAGACGTTAACTACAAAAGGATGGACAATCAAATTGAAGTTCCCTATTCTAAGAGCAGAATGATTTAAATTTTGTTTTAAACAGTTGAAAAAATGTCCTAAGAAATGTGAGCAAGTATAAAAAGCTTTCTAAAGCAGGAGGAAATTCTGATCAAGTCACATGGTGACAAAGGGCTAATAACATATGCTATTGTGTGATGCCAAATATTTTAAGAAGTGTTTGTTTTTTTAATAACTATTGTAAACTGTTACTTACTTTCTGGGTTTTGCTCTAACCCTGACAACTGTAGAGTTTTCCATGATATTGAATGACAGAGACCAACAAAATAAGTTCAACTCCACTATTTCAGTATCCACTTGACATATACTGTTCTGCGGCTCTATAAGATTCAAATTCATCCATGTTAATGCAAAACAAAGTCAACAACTTCTGTCTATTCCATTACTGAACTGCTCTTGACTGATGAAGCACATCCTGATAATTATCAATAAAAAGATTCAGGATTTGTAAGACAAGGGAATTTTGGCCCTACATTGCCTTTTTGATAGTTTCTGTTCATCTCGGTTTGTATCTGGTAGCCACCCAGTTCTGATAGAAAGACTCATTATTATATTTGTTTGTAATTTTTTTCAATTATCAACTGCCCTCACTGTTTAGTCATATGCACGTTATTTATTACTTGATTTGCTCATAGGACTTTTGAAGTTTAATTCTCTACAAATAGGATTAGGAGTGAATATTTTGTTAAAATAATGCTGTAAGATAAAGCATGTTATCAATTCCAGACATGGAGTTACAATTCTTTGTAAAATTCTCAACAAATTGTTTCACCTAACAAAAAGTAAACTTTAGCTGAAATATGATTGCTCAGCTATCTAGTTTTCTGAATTTAATTAAGATTTTTTTCTTACTGTCTTTTGATTTTTGCCCACTCTGTATACTATTGTACAAAATGCAAATCCTTCCTGTAATAAAGTACTTTCAGATCACAAATGGGTTATAATTGAAAAGTAGTTTCTTCTGCTTTAAATTTATTACTGCTTTTCAGATATTCTGAAAATATTAATATTATTGATCAGTTCAACAGTGTTCAGGTAACTCTCTTAAAATAAAATGACCTTTTTTGGAATGCTTTCCCCCTCAGAAATTTTACCCAGTGAATTCATTTTTATATAAAAATAAGTTTTTCTTTCAGATCAGGAATAAAACACATATAATGAGGCATTTTGTTCAGCTCTTTAGACAACATGAAAATTGAATGTTTAGCCAGGGGTAGGGGAGGGTTATATGTGCATAGCAAGATTTTCTGTTATAGTTGATACTTGATCTATGATTTAACACTCTGGAATCTCATGGGCAACAGACTGTTATTTCTGTTCATTGAAAAGCAACATTGAATACTGAGAAGCACAACTGAGGTGTTTTAGTGCCATTAACACTTTCTTGGTTCTTGAAAGCACACCAGTACCAAGTCAAGCCCATATAACAGTGATCATGCAGAATCATCCTACCACCTTTAGTGATCCAGATAAATGATCTGAAATCAGAACAAAACTCTTGAAAATATGTCTCAACTCCACTCTAATGTTAAGAGGCTACCTGACAATGGCATTATGTGAAGTTTGGATCCATTCATCATTTCATGGTCCTGGTTTGGAAAGAAGGAAAGAAAGAGAGAATGAGACAGAGAGAAAAAGGGAGAAAGAGATAAAGAGTGAAAGAAAGAGTGAAAGAAAGAGTGAAAGAAAGAGTGAAAGAAAGAGCAAAAGAAAGAAATAGCAAAAGAAAGAAAGAAAGAAAGAAAGAAAGAAAGAAAGAAAGAAAGAAAGAAAGAAAGAAAGAAAGAAAGAAAGAAAGAAAAAGAAAGAAAGAAAGAAAGAAAGATGTAAACAGTCAGTAAGTACTCACAGTTTTCCTTGACTTTGCATGTCACAAGTCAAACAAACACTCAAGGATAGAAGTTACAATTCTTTTAGACTGTGAGTTCCTGGGATTATTATAGTTGAATTTTAGTCCTATCTATTGCTTCATTTCTCCCTCTCTTTCCTCCTTTTTGCTTTCTTTCATAAAGCTTCATCTAAAATGTATTTACAACTCAATAGAAATGCCTCTGTCACAGGTGAGAAGCTAATTCTTAGGTTACGTTTTTCCTAAACAAGTCAATTAAACCTTAGGAGTGACAAAAACATGCATTATATAGTATTCTGATATTATAATGTAGTATTTCTATCTATAGTAGCTAAATTAATGCCATCAGCTGAGCTTTTCTACCTAAACGTATAAATACTGTGACAAACCTACAAGTATGAACATGTCTTCCTCTTTGGTGATCTTCTGAAAGATCTTCTGAAGACCTAAACTGTCAGAAGCTAGGGAGGTGGATCTGTCATGTATAAATACATACACCTTTCACAAAATAAAATTTTAAAAAAAAGTAAGCACTTTTTTCTACAATGGATAACCTCACTGTAACTTGCTTTGAATAAAAGCAACAGCCTAAGGCACCTAGGAAATACAAAGACTCTTAAGAAGGCTTTGCCTATACTCTGTCTCCATTACAATAAAATGCATTGTTCAGAATTTTTAATTTTAAAATACTCTGGCAAATCTCCCCACACATATTTTGAGACTGAGTCTAATAAGCTCCTGATCTTTAACAAGGAGATTTTCTCTTTTCTCAGTACGTATGAACATTAACTCTCTCTATACATAAAGAATTTTCTTGGCATAGATTAATTGGTAGAAACATACCAGCAAGCATTCTTATAGTAAAAAATATTGAGATCCTTAAAATCCTAATTGTTTGTTTTTTGTTGGTTTGTTTTGGTATTTTTTTTCCTGCTTAGATTAACTTCATAAAGAAAAGGGGGTGGGTGGAGGGGGCAGTCAGTATAACTGCATCTGGGAAGCAAAAAAAATACTGTATCTGACTGTTGTCACTCTTAACTGTAGACAAGACCTGTTCATAAAAGCAAAAGGACGCACAATTAGGGAATATTTCTGTTCTCAACTAAATTAATGTGAAATCTGAGCACTTAAGCTTAGTACAAATAGCTATAGTTGGGTCGTGTTTTCAGAGATGCTGCAGCTCTGGCAAAAGCAATCTTTATGAGACAATTACAGTAACAAGCTATTTCATTTGTACCCTGTTACTGAAGAGGGAAAACAGAGCTGAAAAATGCTCTTAACCATTGCTTTTCCTTAACCTCCTTTTCCTTAAGCCTCTTAAATTGTAGACTTGGTGTGTTTGTGAAGTATTCAGACTTGGACTTCACTTGCAATATTTTGGAAAACAAAACAAAACAAAAACAAACAAAACCAAAACATAAGCAGAGTCAAAATGAAAACGGGTAGGAGAATATGTTTGTGTGTGCATGTGTGGCCTCAGGGATGACTCCTCATTCCAGATCTATGAATGATTTCCAGAATCTCTTCATAATTCTGCCTTGTTTATACATTGTGTATAGTCAGGTAGGTTAGAGGTATCTGTGAAATGCTCAGAAACACCAGAAATGGTAAATATAAATTGAAATACCTTCAAAATAGCATAGGCACTTGCAATAGACCAACCAGAAATCTCTCCAGAAAAACAAGAGTGTAATTTGTAACAGAAATGACTCTACATGAGGATGGATCTTGGAAGTTTCAGGTAATATCTGTGCTAGTAAACTAAATAGTGCCAAGACGTCTGTGCTGGCTAAGTGGCAGTTTGGTCACATGTGTATAATTAAGGTCTCTTAGCTTAAATTTTAACTCCACCCAGACTGAATCTTGGGAGCAGTCTCCCACCTATGCTAACTCCTGCCTATTGTCTAGAAATGTTTGGGAGGGGGCTATCTGAAGTGGGTCAAAGTCATGCCAGGGGCTATGCTAACAATTTACAGTACAGGGTTGGAGTTCAGTGTCTGGGAATGTTTCCAGGTACTCTTTAACTTGCCATTATAAAGGCAGCTTCACAGCTCCAGTAGTTGAGATCCTTAGCCACACGGTACCTGGCTAAACCTTTTCCTATATTTCCCTTCCTAGTACAGTTTGTTCAGTACTACAGGGACGGGAGAGGAGAGGAGAGGAGAGGAGAGGAGAGGAGAGGAGAGGAGNNNGGAGAGGAGAGGAGAGGAGAGGAGAGGAGAGGAGAGGAGAGGAGAGGAGAGGAGAGGAGAGGAGAGGAGAGGAGAGGAGAGGAGAGGATGCTTTTTGTTAAATACTATATAATCTGGTATTCTTTTGTGGACATCAAAGTTGAATTAATTCTGCTATTCTCCATATGTTCAGGTTAGCACTTGCTCAGGTAAGTGAATAATAGAACACTCCCATACAAAAGACTGTCTTTATTCAAGACAGTAAATATTCTTAAGGCCTTAAGATCACATAAATGACAACTGAGGATATTTGCACTTGTACTTTTTTATTAAATATTTTATATGATTGGCTGAAATGAATAATAACAGAATACTTTTATGTCAACTATACATATATATATATATA
>WBNH01012804.1:0-14327 GCA_013401255.1 Urocolius indicus
CCCAAATGATCCTGTGGTTCTATGAAATGAGATGAGCACTTACTCCTGATGCTGTGAGGTCATGCAGTGATAAAGCCTGAATCATTTGAACAATACCTGTTGCCCTGATTTTATTACAAGGCAGAGGGGAAGCCATTCTAACCAGGGTGGGATAAACATTGCCCTCAGCAAAAACAGACCAGACAGAACAAAATGCAGGAAATCCTCTCGCCAGGACACTATGATGCTCCTCAAGCCTTCCCAGGCAGGCTGCACATAACAGCTCTGGAAGACACAAAGGCTTTTACTCCTTAGCCTTGGGAAAAGCTCTGCTTCCAGACCTCACTTTTCCTATCTGTAAAAATGGAAATAGAGCCTTGAGAGAAGCAGAGCACAAAGCCAGGCACTAGCTATGCACTGTGTGATTTTTGTGGCTGTTTCTCATTAGACAGGAAAGCAGGTCCCTGCATGGGAAGGAGAAAGCTGGAACTACGAGTTGCCAATAAAGCTGAGGGAAGGTCTGGAGCCAATTGGACTGCCATCACTGTTTGCTTTCTTTTCTCCCCCAATCCTCCCAAATCTTTCACATCAAAGAGGGGGTTCCTTTCCTATTAGCAGCCTCTGCTATGACAGCAAGCTGCTCAGATGATTACCTGCCTTTCACCTCCCTTTTGCTGCAGCAGGGAAGTCAATTCTAACAAGGTTTGAGCCTGAACATTAAGGAAGGAAGAAAAGCCCTGAAAATTGCACAATTTGCTCTGTTTTAGCTAACTCTCACCACTCAGGTTTCTTTGACTCCATGATTCAGCAACTGCTCTTGCCTTTTAAACCAAGCTTCCTGTTTGCAGAAGTTGCTGAATCAAGCACATTGCTTTAGGTCACGATAAAACACAACAGTTCCTTTTAAACAAGGCCATATTTGTCCTCTTGCTTTCCCATTTACTTCTTTCCTGACTGCAGTAACTTTGCTCCCAAAAATCATGCAAGGCAGTAGACTAGAGCAAAGGCCAAGAACAACTCAATGTCTTCAAGACAAAGGATGAGTGTCAAGAGTTGATTTATAGTCTCACTTATCTGGATTACAGAAGCACCCAGAGACTCCAGGGACCAGCATCCTTACAGGTGCAGAGCAGGCAGAGGCCATTGCTGTATTTACAGGCCCTGTGTATTTACATCCTTGGCACTGAAGGCACAGTACTAACACTACCCCTGCCCTGGGTACAGGACACCAGTGCACGAGTGGCTTGGCCCAAGGTCACAAAGGAAGTTTAAGGCAACTGAAAACTGGTCCCAGATGTTTGGAGACTTAGTTCAATGCCTTAGAGATCAAATGTCACGAGAGCAGTCGAGGCTGGAGGCAGATGAACTCCCAGTCCATCACCCAGAGGACATCACACACTTCTCAGCTATTAATATCCATCCAGCTGCTGGATTCCTGCGATGCAAACACAACCCTCTCCCGGTATTTCCTGCTTCTAGACTGGTAACACAAACAACTCAAATGCTTTCTGCAAGACTTCAGGTTGAGAGAGCACTTCAATCTTTCTGAAGAGCAAGGAAAGCAACACTAGGCCCATGTCACCAAAGGGAAGGGGTCTGGTGTGGATGGGCTCTCAGTGGAGCCACGACCCCTTCCCTCACGTGCCTCAACCACTCCATAACACAACAGCCTTGCCAAAAATCAGCTGCTGATGCAAGGCTGGAGAAGACTAAAGCAGAGTATTCCTGGGGCAAGGGAAAACGTGGGCTAGATCCCAAGCAATACTTTCTCAGCCCCTCTTTGGCAAGCTTCAGGAAAGGCTGTGGAGAGCAACCGGGTTAGATTCCAGCTATTGGAGAGGCTGCAAAGGAAGCCAAAGTGGTGGTCTGTGGCTTCTACACTCCTCTACTTCTTTGTCCACATTTTTTTTTGCTATGGAAAAAAAAGAGCAGTCAGTTGGGATGTTGCTCCCCAACCAAACCTCCCTGGTTGCTCCTTTCTGTGTTTTTGTCAGCACTATCATTGTCTTACACCTTCCTCTTCATTCCTCTTCATTCACTGCTGGGCAGATTCCTTCCCAACCTGACCTTCCCCCAGTCAAACCAAGGAATATCTGCTTGGGCTGTTCAGCTCAGGCCTGAGGAGTCTGCAAGAGCACCTAGCTCAATGGCTTCATTTTGACAGCCACTTTCAACTTATTGTAAGAACACTTGACAACCCCCCACCATGTGCTGTCTGTCTCTGTTGGTGTTTCCCACTAAGTGCAGGGCAGCTCTGTCTCAAGCATAGCATTGCAGGGCTTGGCATTGCCATTTTACACCTGTAGCATCTTATCAGTTACAAAACCAAATCCAGACATACTATAGAAGATGTGGCTGGCCATTTAATAGAGAGGATAATGATACAATGCTTTGCAGAGCATCCTGACGTTTCAAAGGCACACACAAGCCTCACTTCACATTTCAGACTATGCAGGAAGCTTTTGCTGTATAGAAAAGTTTTCCCACTACGATCACTGCCTCCATTTTCCTACTGGAACAAATGATATGCAGCAATTCACATTTAGCACTTCAAACACAATGCCATTGCCAAGCATCTCCCAACCTAAGACTGTAATTGCCTTCTATCTGATGTAGAAGAGCCCTGTTTAGGGCCAAGGGGCTGCAAGGGAAGAGGTACCAACTGCTGTGGTTGGATGTGTTTTTGGGGTTGGGTTGTTGGGTTTGATTCTTTTTTGTAACAATTCAAGACAATTCATGTGTTCTTAACTGACAAAGTTAAAATACACCTTCATATGTTTAAAATAAGGGAAAGAAGATGAATGATTCATAGAGTCATAGAATTGTAGGGTTGGAAGGGACCTTTAGAGATCATTCAGTCTAATCTCCCTGCAGAAGCAGCTCCCACCTACATTAGGTCACACAGGAACGTGTCCAGGTGGGGCTCCAAGGAAGCCCTCCAAGGAAGGAGCCTCCACATCCTCCCTGGGCAGCCTGGGCCAGGGCTCCCTCACTGAAACACTCAAACAGTTTCCCTTCTGTTTCAGTGGAACTGTTTGTGCTGCAGCTTCATCCCATCAGCCCTTGTCCTGTTGCTGAATATAATGGAAAAAAGGGATGTCCCAACCTCCTGAGTTGAATGATCTGAGGTAATAACACACATGTGCTTCTCAAATGCCTCTAGACCTGAGAAAAAACACATCCAAGGAGAACTGTCAGCAAGGATGCTACCCACACATCAGCCAGCCTGCAAGACCTCAGGAGAGCTGAAGCTCTAAACCAGCTTTTCACCCTGAAAGAAGCAGAGAACACAGTGCAGAGTGTATTCCCAAAGCTGCTGGAAAAATCCTTCACACTGCAAGCAGGAAGGTACATGGATAAAACCTGAACTGGAAAAGGCTCACAGAGCTCAAAAGACTCTGGGTAAATTAACAGGCAGATCTGGGTTCCCAGGGCTGTCAGCCCTCTGACCATGGGCACCACATACACACACAACCTAAAAGGTGCAATGCTGAGTATGTCATGTGCAACTGGCTGTGAGCTCTTACTGCTCACATCTCTTGCTGCAACTCACTGAGTCCTCACTGCTCTGCTTGAAAGTCTAAAAATCAGAGGATTGGGAGACTGACCCCATGCCCAAGAATTAACTCACTGAAGAGGATGGCACTGCACAGCTGATACCACAGCAGCACAGATGTCCGTGCCACTTGTGATACCTCTCCCTTGCAGAAAGGACCTCTGAAAAAGCCAAATCACCACTGAAATGCTGTTCTGGTTCTGGGCTGCAAGGCAGACATTTTCCTGGCCATTAACACACAGGAGCAGGAAAGCAAAACCTATAAGGAAAAGAACATTGGGATTATAAACATCTGTGCAAAGCATCCAGTTTTCAAACATGAAAAGAACAAGCCTGGCAGAGCAGAGGAATTGATCCTCCTGGGACCTGAGCACACCAGGCCAGGAAACCTGGATATTTGAGACACAGCACAGAGGTTAAAGTCTGACTGCAGGGGCAGATGCATGAAACATGCAGCCACTTTTGAGGGCTGAACCTAGACCTAGAAGGCTGGTAAGATTCATTCTTAAACCTACAAGGCATGGCAACCCCAGGCTCCTTGCACCACAGAAGCACATCCCTGCAGAGAAACCACTGTAAACAGGGGAATCATAGAATGGGGGGGGGTGGAAGGGACCTTTAGAGCTCATCCCGTCCAAACCTCCTGCAGAAGCAGCTCCCACCTAGATCAGGTCACACAGGAACACGTCCAGGTGGGTTTGAAAACCTCCAGAGAAGGAGCCTCACTCCTGGGGCTCAGCAGAAGCTGGGATCTTGCAACTATGGAATGGATGTTGTGTCAGCCCATACAAAGCAGGACTGAATGGTAAGAGGTAACAAAGCTATTGTCAGGGATTCACAAGGCAGCAAGACAAGATCTTACTGTCTCTATTCTTCCACATTGTCTGAATGTACCTTCCCTCCTTACAGACATGCAGGCTCACACCAGACAGAGCTGAGTCAAGCCATCAATCCAAGGAACGACAATTGTGTTTCCAAGTAGAGCAAACAAGTGAAGACACGCAGAATGTACATTGCAAAGAACTCAGTGCCTGCTGGAATGGCTTTTCCCCACTCCAATTGCAGACAGCTCTTTGCAGACAATTCATTTCCAGCACACTGAACAAGAACACAGTTTCCCAGTGCATGCCTTGGTCTGCACAGATCTAACATCCTGAAACCTGAACTGGCTGGAAGCCTGCTGAAAGCATTATGTTGCAGCACCAAAAGACCTTGAACAGGTAATTTCCTCACCTAAGAGCAACTTCCAGATTCGTGGAAGAGTTCATAGGGAGAACTTGTTTATTTTGCAGCTACATTTGTGTTATCAAACAAGTTTGATGGGAGTAATAAGTGTTTTCAACAGTTGTAACCACAGGTCTCTCTGATCTAACAGACAGGTCAGTTTGCACACAAAGCACAGCTCTGCATGGCAGGGCAGCCTTTCATCTCACGTAGTAGCTGCAGGATCAGCTTGCACTTCCCAGGGGACTTGGTTTCAACTGATTTTTTTGACCCAGTTTAGACCAGGATCTTAGGGAAGAAGTAATAAGAGCTTCAGTAATGCTTAACTACACATCTGCAATTTTTAATGGAAGCTACCACCTGAACTTTCTTGGCACCCAAGGTTTGAAAAGGGACAGTTATGTGAGAATGAGACCAAAACATGACAATTCATGGATATTTCCATAAAGCAAAGAGAGGAGGAGAGAAAGTCTCCTATCTCAATAGATCTTTGGTAGGAAAGACAGCATGGCTGGAAGGAGAACCACAGCACAGCTCTGGAATGGTACAATAACAGAGAAAACTTGGGGGGGAGTTTAATTAAAGTGACTTTTTGGCTTCCTATATGCACTTGGATTGCTTTCAAAACTGTGGCTCAAATGAGTGTTTGGCAGATGAGAGCCATGAACACAGCTGTCACACCATCCACCAGCAGGATGCAGAGCTGGAGCTCCCCAGGAGAGGAGGAACTGTGTGTTCAGAAGGGATGGGAATATGTCCACGAGAAATCACCTCCATGTGCATGCACCAAGGAGCAACAGCACCAGGGGGATCATTGGCCAAGTGCTTGAGGAGGCAGCATGGACACAGCTCCAAACATGAAGAGCTGCATTTACCTGCACTGAGGCCACATCCCACTTGGCTCCTTTCCCCTTTCCTCCAGAGGCCACTTCATAGAATCACAGCATGGTGGGGTTGGAAGGGACCTTTAGAGCTCATCCAGTCCAATCCCCTGCAGAAGCAGCTCCCACCTAGATCAGGTCACACAGGAACGTGTCCGGGGGGTCTTGAAGCCCTCCAAGGAAGGAGCCTCCACCCCCTCCCTGGGCAGCCTGGGCCAGGGCTCCCTCACTGAAACACTCAAACAGTTTTCCTTATGTTTAAGTGGGCAATCAGCCCGTGCTCCCAGTTTGGTGCCAGAAGGGAACTCACTGAGGCTCCCTCTGTCCCCTCACCCAGGTGGCTGATGAAGATGTTGAACCAGACTGGCCCCAGAACCCATCCCTGTGGAACTCCACTGGCCACAGGCCTCCAACTCCATTCTGTGCCATTGATCACCCCCCTCTGGGCTCTGTCACTCAGCAGCTCTCCATCCACCTCACCCTCCACTCACCCAACCCACACTGCTTGAGCTTCCTGATGAGGATGTTGTGGGAGACAGTGTCAAAAGCCTTGCTGAAGTCAAGGCAGATGACAATCTACCTTGACTTCAATCATCAAATGAGCAGGAAAGCAGTTCTACTGCTATTTAATGGTACCTGCACCTCCCCCAAAGCACCACACACATCCTACACATCAACTTGCTGAGAGAACATCCAACCACTTGAGAGGAGAAGCTTAACAGCATTTCTTTCCTAAATTCTCCTTGGCTTTTTTTACTCCAACTTTAACAAGTGGCTCCACCAATGCACTGAAATCCTGGATATCTCCAGCCCTGGGTGACATCCAACCCACTGCAAAAAAATACAAAGACACTCTTGCCAAGGCAACAGAAAGATGAAGGCATATGGTTTCACCTGTGGGACTGTTACAGCTAACATCCCATGTAAGGCCCACGTTCCCTGGAGTAGTCTATTTGCCATATTACTAACCCCTGAATCACAGAATGGTAGAGGTTGGAAGGGATCTCTAGAGATCATCTAGATGAGGAGTAGGCTGGTTCTGAGAGAAACAGGTCAGCTTACCTTTTGCTCCAATCCCCCCACGCCCCTTTTAGCATGCTAAACTGAGATCAAATACATAGGACAGACAGATTAAAAGACTCCATCCTATTGCACCACATGAAATATGCACAGAAGGGATAATACCTGCAAGCCAGACAGAGATGATGAGCTGCACAACTGAAAAAGCAGCTACTGGGGACACTGATGCCATATATTGTCTGAGCAGTGACACAAACTGTCCCCACTTCACCTCCTGGTACACCTTCCCTGCCCTCTGCAGCATCAGCACCAGAACAAGAAGCTTCAAGTTGTTGTGCCTTGAAAGCTTCAGGGCTTCATCTTTATCACTTGCCAACTGCTTGGCAATGGAAGCTTTGCATGTATGTGGCACAAGAGTTAGAGCTAAACATGAAGAGCAGGAAGCCCAAGCCCTTCCCTGTACCTCACCAGATAAATTAGAGCAAAAGTCATTTTAACAAGGTTAATTTTCCTCAAAGTCAGGACCACAAGCTCAACTACATGGAGCCAGAATGGATGGGGAAAAGTGGGGGCCTTACTAAAGGCAGGACACGTGCAAATGACCCAGGTGCCATTGCACAACACCACAGCCCAGCCCCAGAGCCACCAGAAGCAGTAGTTCTGAACTAAGATTGCTATCAGCTCCAGCCTCATTGCCCAACCCTGTCAGGGCAACAGTGTGCTGTGAAAGCACCAGCATTTCAGCCAGTGGTGCAATACCATACAGCAACTGATCCTCTGATGGCTCAGTCCTTCCTTCTCCCATGGAGAGAGCACAACCCCTTGCTCCTCAGAGGCAGTCACTGGCTAAGAGCAGGTGACAGGAGAGCTGCATGGGTTGTCAAACTGACAGCTACCCCGAGCAGGAGTAGTTCAGGAACTGCAAGAGGCAAAAGGTAAGCTCATCTATTTCTCTCAGAACCAGCCTACTCCATCCAAACTAGAATTGCCCCACTAGGAAGAGAGCAGCCCTACACTTAGAGATGGCTCGTGGCAGTGAAATGCATTTCTTTAATGTATGGTGGGGAGTGACAGTGGGCTCTGCCACCTCCTGCATTATGCAGTGGGTGACAGAAAGGATGGGTCATGGATGCACATTATGCTACATCAAAGGATCCCTCCAAGCAGGAGACAAAATGAATAGCTGCAGGAGAGGGGAAAAAAAAACCAACAGGTCTGGTTTGAGTGCATATGCTGGTTTTATTCCTAAAAAGCATTACAGACACACTCTGCAATCTGCTGCCATTAAGGGAACACTTCCAGCTGATGACATGCAATGGAGCAGAGTTCACATGCAACACGGGCTCTCCATGTGGCACTGACCACACAGCTCACATCTAAGTACAACCTTCCTGAACCAAGTGCAAATGGTTCAAGACATGGAAAGCCAAGCAGGGTCTTCAGGTTTCTGATGTGTGTGGTGTCAGGAGCACTACTCTCTTCACATATGGTCCAAGGGCAGCACGTTGGTAGGGAAGGAGAAGAGAAAATAGGAAGGTAACAGCAAAGCAGAATCACCCACAAGTCTTTCACATATTCATCCCAAAACCACTACCATGCCCTAGGAGTCTGGCACCTAATTGAAAACATAACTCAGAAGAGATGAGGGAATTTCAGAAGAACAGAGAAGGGAAGATGCTCACTGGAGTAAGTTTTACAAGTTTGCATTTAGCTTCTAAGGCACGGAACTGAAGGTGAGGTGCAAACTCCACTAGTGCCTTAGGAACAGCATTCTCAGTCTGGGATGCCTGCATTTGTCAGGGAGCAGACTCTGAGCACTCCCAACACCCAGATGCAGGATTTTAGATGAACCACTGCTGTTGGAAGAGCTGTCTTGTTTTTTTTTTTCCCTAGGTGAGGAAACTGGCCTCTAAGAGAGGTCAGAAAATTAGCAACATGTGCAAAGTGCTTACACAGCTCTTAATGAGGTTTACTGAACAGCAGTGTTGCAGGGCATTCTCCCCTTTTGCACCTGACTAGATGGGGTTTTGGGGAATGTGAGAAAAAGGGAAGCAAAACATTCCTCCAGAAATCCAATAAAGTGAGCAGCATTATGAATGTCACAGAAACCAGCCTGGGGCTGACAATATGACAGAACTGCACTCTGAGCTAGCTGCACTGCTAAGGTAAGCACTCCTCACTCTTTTGAGGGTAAGCTCTACTGTTTCCACAGCACTGGGGAAGATGCAACTCAGGAGAAGGAAAATCTGCAGTATGGAAATAATCAGATGCAGACAAAATGAGCAGGACATATCTGGGTGGTGTATGCTTCCAGGCTCTACCAGATTCCCCAGAAAGGCTCAAGACTCTCCCTTTGCCTTCCCTCCATCCAGCACTTCCAGAGAAGTGGAAGCAAACTGCCTGAGCAACCAGAAAATCCTAACCCAGCAATACCAAGGAGCTCAAACTGCAGTGCTGTGCTGGCTACAGCTGGCAACCTCACACTGGGTTTTCTCTCCCCCTTTATCTTTTGTGAGACAATTTAACAAGCTGCAGAATCCCAAGAGACAACAATCAACCCCCAGAAATAGAGCATCATGGTTCCAACTGTACGTGTCCATCTGTGCTGTTGCCTTCTGACACACACACACAAAAGGTCCAAGTTTGGAGTAAAAACGTCGCCAAAAGGAACTTGTGCAAAAAGAATACTGTGGCAGAGTGCATTTGATTCTCCCTGCCTGTCACTCGCCCTGCATGGGGGAAACTGAGGCACCAATTAAGAGTTTCAGGATGGCAGAAAACGTGTCACTCTCTGCTAGCTGTCTGGCCTGCAACACAGCTACATGGACATGTTGTCAGAGGAAATCAACAGGATTAAAACAAGTCACAAGTTCAGGTTTGGTTTTTTTCCCCAGCACTCAGAGTGATCTGATCCATCTGATCCATCTCAGTAGGAATGTCTGATTTCTAGCAGGGAACCTTGCACCTACAAGTGTACAGGAAAGGGGAGCCTTTATTTAAACATGGATGTGTCTTCCCCCTGGTTATGTCTTAGAGAGGCTCTACACAGGGAAGGTAAACATACTTCCATGTTTTCCCACCTGGACACGTTCCTGTGAGACCTGATCTAGGTGAACCTGCTTCTGCAGGGGGGTTAGACTAGATGATCTCTAAAGCTCCCTTCCAATCCTATCATTCTATGATTCCCCCATCTCTCAGTGTCAAACTGCTCCTAAGACCTGTCCTTTCCTCACTCCAGCCCACGACAGCCGAGCTCAGGTGCTCCTTGTGGCCACCATCCCCTCCAGGGCCAGGCAAAGCCATCTCCATTCCATGTCTTATCATCATGAAACCCTGCCAGCCCGCTCACTTCCACAGCAAACCAGTTCTTCCTTTTCAGGCTGCTTTGCTGCCTTGAACTGACACCCAAAACACTGAGCAGCAGTTCTTGTGTCTGATCTGGACTAGATGAGAAACAGGTAAATAGGCCAAGTGAAGCAGAGCCAGAGAAACAGGGATGCAGACTGAATTAACCTTTCTATATGTCAATTAAAAAGCAAATGAAGTTATTTTGTACCAATAACTGCTACTAGAGTGCACTTGTGCCTTAGGGAGACTGAACAGAGACAGAGGCTCATACAACATCCCATTTCCCTTGTGACATGGCCAGGATCCGTGAGACGAGTGCCTGGAATTGACACTGGCATTGAAGGGCTTAATTGTTCAGACAGATGGGGAGAGGACACTGCACTAACAGGAGGATCCCCACACGCCTTAGGGAGAGAGAGACTTGCAGGGCACAGACCACTTGCATCAAGACACACAGGGAGAAATGTTACGCCTCAGTAAAGAGGAAATTAGTCGCTCTGAGACCAAAGAGCAAATGGAACAGGACGGGGAGAAGAGGCCCTGGAGGAAGGCAAGAGGGGGCTGCAGAATTAAAAGCCATGACAGAGCTCCACTTAAAGCACCTGGAGCAGACTTTGCCCTTCCACACAGCCCACATCAGCAGTTGAACTGCTTCACACACACACAGCTCCATTTCAGCACGTCCTGAATCCCAGAGCTCTGGCTTCATCAGAAGTCCCTGAAGGCTGAAGAAAGACACGGCCCAGCAAGACATTAACTGGCAACAGTGTGGGACACAAACAAGGCAACTACATACCACTGCACTGACAGCACATGAAATTCTTTCTTGATGAGCTTTTTAATTGGGTGCCCAAAGAGCAAGTAACAGGGAAATGAGAAAAGCCAGTAAGGGTAAGAAGGCAAATGGAAACAGGGCCTGGAGGTGACTCGGATGGGAACGTTAAGGACACACCTGAGCAGTCACGTTCAAAGAGCACTGTGGTAAGCTCCCGCTCATTCCTGGTGTGCATCAAAGCAAAACATCAACTGAAGACAACAGTTCTTAAGAAAGTAAAGGAGGATGGAAATGAAAAAGAACCATCCTTTCACTGTAGAAGCATCTGTGCAACCCAGCCTGTTAAAAAGCTGCCACGGGAGCCAGTGGTCAGGGCAGTAAATGATCTCCAGACCCTGATATAGCTCCTGTAAAGTTGTTCTTACTTGTTTGATGCTGTGTACAGAACAGAGATAAGGTTAGAGCTGAAAGATACGAGAGTAGAAGTCAGCCAGGCAAATGATCTGTGTTAAATGCTATGGTCCCTTCCTTGCTAACTGCTTATGAGGAGCTGTGGGGAAGGCCAGAAGGGCAGGTACTGCTCCTCTTGAGAGCTGCCAGAGACATCTGCAGACAGCCCTAGTGCTGGTGAACAGAATAAAAACGGCACAAGTTGCAAAGAAAGCTCTTTCCCACACATTTCACTGTGCACCTGAAGCTCCCAGCTCTGTTTTTATCCACCTGCCAGATTTGATTTTGCCCAAGATGTTAAGCCAGCCTGAAACTGCTTTTTTGCTCACCAGGAAAAAAAAACCCCACATTTTCTTTGGGGAACATACACAACATAAGGTAATATGTTCCAAACCCCTTAAAACATTGCTGCCCACTTATTTGAAAGCACACAAAACCAATTCTGGGCTCTTTCTCTGTTAAATATAGTCCTTCCCAGCCAGGAGCTGTTTTTAGTGGCAGACTCACGTTGTAATGTACAGGAGGAATGTCTAAATGCAAGCCAGGCTCCTAAATTATACACTTATGCAGGGATAAAACTCTCCATCACTTCAAACAATTTCAAGGTCACTGCAATTCTACCCCAGCAAATAATTCTGTCTGAGCTGTAACAACTTACACCCAGTAAACTACCAGGATCCTAAAGCATCTCAGAGGGCTTCAAAAGCTTACCCAGCACTGACAGTGACAGCTTCTGTGATGGAAAGCACTGCCTCTTTTTCTCAGACAGTAGCTCTGCACAGCTGTCTCACAGCAGCACTGAAGGCCATGCAATTGTACCCAACTTTCCTGGGGAATTTAGAAGAATGATCACAAGTCAGGCATGAGTGAGTTGTGGAAGAAACCAGAAGCTTTAATTCCCTCAAACTGAAATCATGTCTAAGACCAAAAACTTGTGAAGCAGTTAAGGTCAAGGCAGAAGAAAAATAGCTCAGTATGTGTTTATGCACACACAGCTTCAACACAACATTGAACATGAAAAAATCTGCTTCAAGGCTCAGATTCCTTCTATTGCAGCCAGCAACACACCCCATTTATCTGGGGATCTCAAAAACTGGTTCCAGCTGAGGCCAACCAACCAACTCAGACAGGAGAAGTCACTCCAGACATGCTGCACTCACAAGGATGAAACTCCAGGCACTGGCACGGTTGTAAGGATGAGAATATCAAACAACAAGTTGCCTCTTTTCTGACCCATGCTGAAGTTGCTCTTACAACCTATAGCACCTTTGGGCTCTCATTGCCAGGCCTGACAGGAAAGCAGGGCTGGAGTACCCTTCAGGTGAGCAGCTTGCAGCACTAAGATTAGCACAGACACCAAACACCGTGTTCAAGTGACACCCTCCAAGCTGGTTCATCAGAAAGACTGCAGTTTGGGGGGTGGTTTTTATCCAATTCTCTTCTTAGGTCTTCATTTTTAGTGAAAAGGAATGTCAAGGACACATCTTGTTTTACTCCTGTGAAATAATTCCTCTTCAGGTTGAAGGAAATAGTCCCCAAATGCCAAACCCAGCAGTAATTATGTGTCCTCCAAGTTCTCTGTGGGTTTAGCCATTTCTAACTCAATGGAGATGAGCCTTAGGAGTTCAGATATATGGCTTCAGACTCCACCAGGATGAAATGAGGCTGTAAAGAGAGCCCAATGTCATCAGGGGAATGCCAAGTGATTTTAAATCACGCAAAGGTAGTTCCTAATGACACTTCACAACAACCAGAAGCCATCCAGGGGGGATCACAGGATGAATCAAATGCATTCAAACGTCTCTGACGTGACAGCCAACAATTTATCAGACCTAACATTGTGCAGCAAGAAACTGTGGCTCGAAAAAACACTGCAAACAAGTACCAGCAAAAATCCCTCCCAGTCCACAGGACACACAGGCCCTTATTTAAGTCATCTGATGGAGCTGACAATCCTAGCAACAAGAGCAAGACCAGAATGCAAAGCTTGGAAGGCTCCAGAGTTCAAGGCTTTTATCACAATCCTGTTCCTGCCTCCTAAAAGAACCCCTAAAACCGTGCTGATCTCCACAAATGAGAGCAGTAAGGCAGTGTCTGGGGAGCCCATCTGCATCACCAATCGGGAGGCTTCAAACCTTACCAGCCACTAGGCTGCTTTAATCAGATTACAGTTTAAAAACCAGGCAATTTACTTTGGGATGCCAAACTTGAAAGGATTTCTCCCAGTGTCTTAATTAGAATGAGGCAAAAGTCATTTCACCTCATTTCTAACCCATCTCAATATTAGATTTGAAAGGCCACCTATGACATCTTCAGCCTTGTTTGGCCCTAAGAGTCTGAAAACCAGCAGGCAAAAGGATTAGATATAAATCTAATGAGATAATGTATTTACATCATATTTATGGCACTCACTTGCAGCCAGGGCTGTGCTCCTGCAGCCCCAGCACACAGCATCACAGACACTTCCTTGGAGCTGGGAAAAGCAAAGCCTGAGGTTTATTTTGAAATTTAATTTCCCTTCAAAAGAAACCATGTGTTTAAATAACAAGGGAAGAGTGCTAATGTAATCTGGGTTTACCAAACCTAAACACCACCAGCTCAAGCTCTGATTTTCCTTAAGCTCAATAACACAGACTCAGACAGGCTGGTAAAAGCCTCACACACACACAGACACAGACACACACAGACACGCACACACACAGACACGCACACACACAGACACGCACACACACAGACACGCACACACACAGACACGCACACACACAGACACGCACACACACAGACACGCACACACACAGACACGCACACACACAGACACGCACACACACAGACACGCACACACACAGACACGCACACACACAGACACGCACACACACAGACACGCACACACACAGACACGCACACACACAGACACGCACACACACAGACACGCACACACACAGACACGCACACACACAGACACGCACACACACAGACACGCACACACACAGACACGCACACACACAGACACGCACACACACAGACACGCACACACACAGACACGCACACACACAGACACGCACACACACAGACACGCACACACACAGACACGCAC
>WBNH01012804.1:14450-26076 GCA_013401255.1 Urocolius indicus
ACACACACACACACACACACACACACACACACACACACACACACACACACACACACAGACACACACACACACAGACACACACACACACAGACACACTCCTGTTTTAAAAGTAGCTTCTTTCCTAAGTTCATGAGCATCCTGGTAGTTTCGGATGTATATCCTGATGTTAATCTGAAACACTGAACAGCCATGAAAGCTGGGGTTTGTCATCAAGGACGTACACACAACATGTGGTGGTCCCAGAACTTGGCATCTTAGGGCATCCCAAACATGTAAGTAGTTCACCTACACAAACCATGGGGGGAAGCAGCCCCAGTGAATACCACTGCATGCAATGGAGTCTGATGAAATTCTTAGTGAAGGGAAAAGTAAAAAGCTACACACTGTCTGCAATGAAAAAGAGCTTCAAGTTCCAGCACCTGATGCAGCTGCTTGGATGTTCCACTGGATTCCCTTCCAGGATACAAACACCTACAGAAAACTGTCCCTGCTCATGTTGTGGTACATTGAGCACCACATTCAGCTGGAGTTCAAGGGGAATCAAAACCATTTACCTCAGATATTACCACAGCTGGGATATTGTGCCCAGCTCTGGGCCCCTCAGTGCCAGAAGGACAGGGAGCTGCTGGAGAGAGTTCAGCACAGGGCACAGAGATGATTCAGGGAGTGCAGCATCTGCCTTGTGCTGAAAGGCTGAGGGAGCTGGGGCTCTGGAGCTGGGAGAAGAGGAGCCTGAGGGCTGAGCTCATTCATGGGACAAACCCATCAAGGGTGGGTGTGAGGAGGCTGGAGCCAGGCTGTGCTCAGGGATGGCCAAGGACAGGACAAGGGGCAACGGGCACAAGCTGCAACAGAAGAGGTTCCAGAGAAAGAGCAGGAGGAATTTGTTCCCTGTTGAGGTGAGGGAGCCCTGGCAGGGGCTGCCCAGAGGGGCTGTGGAGGCTCCTTGTCTGGAGCCATCCCAAGCCCAGCTGGATGAGTCCCTGTGTGCCCTGCTCTAGGTGCTGCTGCTCTGGCAGGGGGGTTGCACTGGGTGAGCTTTGGAGGTTCCTTCCAGCCCTTCAGACTCTGTGATTCAGGCCAATAAAGAGATCCCCTGATAAACCCTGACCATTCCTCAAGTGAGCCAGGATGATTCACTGCAGGACAGAAAGTTGTTTTAAATTCAAGAACACCCAGGTACTGAGTGGCATTAAAGCACTGCCAGACTTTAAGCAGGGCTTTTCCCCACCTTGAGAGGGTGGCAGGCAAGCTCAGAATGCAGTCCTTTGGGAAGCAGGATATAAATAGCTCTAAGGACATAATACAGGCTCTCCAGGCTTTGCACAGAGGAGAGGGCACCTTCACACACTCCAGCACCAATATCTTCCTGAGCACACATCCCATCTTCCTGCCATCCATCTTTAATTAGGCTTTTCACCCCTTCATCAGTCTATCAAAGATCCTGCTGACAGCTGAAGTCCCAGGTGAACTAACATTTCAGTTGGTGTTTTTCCCCCTTCTGCAGCGAGCAGCTGTATCAGCTTCCCCAGTCTGTTGCTATAGAAACAAATCAATCCTCAACAGTTGTATTTGTACCAGTTTCTGTGAAATAGGATTTCTCTCATTTCCATGACTAAGCTGCACTCCAGAGCAAGCTCTCTGGGTCACTGACATCTCAGCATCGGACAGGACCTCATCCCAGGTGTCAGGGACAGGAGGAAATGGCCATCATCCCTACTTCAATGCACCTGCTTCATTTTGAGAGGACACTTCACCTTGAATGATTCCCATAGCTGAGGAGATAACAGCCAGAGCTGTATCCATGGAGCAGAGAAGTGGATGGCACAGCCTGGAAGGCCACAGGGGTGTGAAGGAAGCTCAGCAGAGCATCCACCAGAAAGCTCACCCACCCTCAGCGGAGAGCATCCCCCAATGTCAAGCACTGCCCATGCAGAAGCATTATTGTTGGGGGTCCCTGCAGAGCTTTGTGCCCAGGCACAACAGCAGAAGGAGCCCACCCTCCAGGAACTTGCCTTATCCTTGTCCAAGTGCAGCTGGAGAGAGCTTTCCCTTTTGTTTTGGGATAAACACAAGTGTAACCTGTATGTAACCTCAGTTCTCCTTCACATCTTTCACCTCACTCTTTGATACCCTGCTTGCTTTTCCTTCCATCTCACCAAAACAACTCATTACATTAAACAAATCTCACTGGGTGAACACTGTCTCTTGGCTCAGCTGCTCCTCATAGATCAAATACTGGCTCAGACATCTTTAGAAAGTTCAGGTCTCTGCCAAACAGCCTTAATGAGCCATCATAGCACAGGACCCACGTCATCCAGTTGAGCAGCTCCACTCGCATCCATCCACGCTATCTCAGCAGGCAGAGCTGCAGCAGGACAGCTGCTCTCCAGGCAAAGGAGAAGGGGAGGGGAGATGCTGCTCCTTTGTACTGTCACCTGCAGGTTTCTGCCATTTCCCTCCTGTTGGACCCAGGAACTGCAAAACCCCACTAAACAAAGGTTTTCTGTTAGCTCAGCCAGCTGGAGTGATTCACTCTGACACAGGCACACAACAACTCAAATGAGTATCAGGGAAAGTAGATGGGGGAGGACAGGACCACTGCTTTCAGCAACTAACTGCTGGACATGCTTAGCTGTAACCTTCAAATGTCACTATTGAGTGCCAAAACTCATTTGTTAAACAGTCAGGATCCAGCTGCGCAGCTCCTGCCTTCAAAACACAGAGTACTCTGGATGTGCTCAAACCTGCAGTGACATTCCTTCAGTTTTGGGACAGCAGAGGGGAACAAGGCCATGGAAATGTATCTCATTGCTCAAGTATTCCATGCTTGCTTACATGCACAGCTCTGCCTTTGGTCCTGAAAGTGCTACACACAGCTCAATGGCAGGAGAAGTTGGGGTGTACAGATCATCAGGGAATCTCACGGGCATCCAGTCACTCAGGTCTCAAAGCATTCACTCTGCCACCAAGACAAACACAGAGAAATCTCCCTGCATGAATGTGCTGTGTGCAGCTGCTAGTTCCAGCTCAATACAGTGAGCCCCAAAGTCTTCCAGATGCACATTTCCATTTCAATCAAACCATGGATGCTTGACAACCTGCTGGAGCTGCAGGCACTCTGGGCACAAAACACCTTCTCAGTCCTTGGGCTCTTCAGGATACTCCAGCCAGCTCTGGAGCCAGCCTTGTTTAAGACATAGAAAATAAGACCCATAAAACACACCTCACCCAACATCCTGACCCACCTAATGCTCCTCACATCATATCTTAACCCACAGAGTGTTTGAGGTAACTCAGATGAGCAAAAAACCGTTTGGCAATTGCAAACACGAAGGGACACTCTCAGAGCCAAGTGACACGTGAGCTAATGTGCTCTCATCCTCTGACATACACGTGGTGGCACTTCCAAGAGAGCAAGTCCCAGGACACCAAAGGACCCAGCACACAGGTAGAGACTGATGGGAAGTGAATAGGAGAACTCAGCCCAGTCTGGACACACACCTGTGGTACTGAGCCCATGGTGGATTAATCAGTCACAGAGGTTCTGAGTCACTGCTTACACAGTCACAGCCTACACTGACTTCTGCTCAGAGCTGAGAGAGAGATTCCTGTCCCATGTGCTGCTGTCCCATTTTGCTCTGAGCCACTGCAGGTGGGTCCCATCTGCTCCCAACTCCATACCCATTGAATTCAGCTCTCACACACCCTCCACAGTGCTGCTGCAACTCCCTGCAACTTGTCACCATCTTTCCTGCCACCCAAACCAGGCAGCATCAGGCCATGGAAGCCTCAGGCTGCACACAGCATGGCTGGGAGGAAGCAGGACAAAGCTCTCCTGAGGGATTTGCACAGAAAGAGAAGCCACCTCTGCAACAAATTGATGTGCAAAGCAAGCAAGCCCTGGGTGCTACCCAAACCCAAATCTCCCTCTACAGAGCAAAGCAGGCAGCACCCCTGGCTTCGGTGAGGAAAGCAGAGCACAGCTGATGTGACTTACCCAAGCTCCTACAACTCAGTCCCCCCTAGAGACAACCTTAATCACACCATCATTGCTGAGCAAAGCAAGCAAATTAAATGTTCCAAAGCTGCATGAGGAGATCAGAGATACAAAGCACTTCAGAGGCTCTGCCAATAACTGCAGCCTGCCTGAATGATTTAAGAAGTGCTTAGAAAACAATTCACCAAAAAGGAGCTGAAGCACACCTCAGGCCTGTGGCATTAACACTCTCAGCAATACCTGTGTTCAGGTATTAATTAAAGAGAGATCTGTCCTGCTGTGCTGTTTGCACAGTAGGGTGTGGAAGAGCAGACAGTTGAAAAGTGGGTGAGATGATTAATCACAGCACCATCAAGAGCCAAAGACCCGCTGGGGTTCCTCACACAGCCCCACTCTGCACCAGGAACAGATTCCTTTTCATGATGGGGAAAGGGATGACACCTTTACACAGCCCTGGAAGCTCAGACCTTGGAGCCTGGCTGCTGCTCCCTGCCACTGCCTCAGCCAAATGCTGCAGGACCTGCCACTTGATGGGGCAGCAGAGACTGAGGCACTGGGACAACAGCAGGCACTAACAGGCCATAGAATCAGAGCATGGTGGGGTTGGAAGGGACCTCTAGAGCTCATCCAGCCCCAGCTAAAGCAGCTTCCCCTGGCTCAGGGGACACAGGAACGTGTCCAGAGGGGGTTGGAAACCTCCTGAGCAGGAGCCTCCACACCCTCCCTGGGCAGCCTGGGCCAGGGCTCCCTCACCTCAGCACCAAAGGACCTTCTCCTCCTGTGCCAGGGGAACTGTTTGTGTTGCAGCTGATGTCCTGTCACTTAACAGAAGAAACTGCTGCCCCATCCTCCTGACAAACAACTTTTCAATACTTTTAACTACGAATGAGCTCCCCCCTCACCCTTCTCCTCTCCAGGCTGAACAGCCCCAGGTCCCACAGCCTTTCCTCAGCAGGAAGATGCTCCAGTCCCCTCAGCATCTTGCTGGCCCTGCACTGGCCTCTCTGCAGCAGTTCCCTGTCCCTCTGGAGCTGAGGAGCCCAGCACTGGCCCCAGGACTCCAGATGAGGCCTCAGCAGCTCTGGCAGAGCAGAGGGGCAGCAGAAGCTCCCTGGCCCTGCTGCCCACACTCTCTTGCTGCCCCCAGGCTGCCATTGGCCTTGCCCACGAGGCCACGTTGCTGCTCATGGTCAGTTGATGATCCCCCAGCACTGCCAGGTCTCTCTCCTGGAGCTGCTCTCCAGCAGGTCACCCCTAAGTCGTTTTCTTACATGACCTGTTACACAAGAGCAAATCTGAAACCTCACTTATTCTTTCTTTTAAACCAGTTGTTCTGAGTCCTGACCCCGTTTGCACTATCTGAAGCTACTGTAAGCACTCAGCCATTACACCATGTCATCTCCTAAACCAAAGGAAATACTCCCCAGTAATAACTGCTCCAAATGGTCAAGAGCACTTGCTGTGGCTTCTGTGAGGCAACAACCAAATCCTTCCCCACAACAGATGTACACAAAAAAAGTCCTAATGGCCAGCAGAAGCCTCTCCTTGCTGCACTTACAGAAGGTTACATGTACAATCTGGGGCTCCACAGCAGCCTCAGTTTCCCCTCTCACCAACAAAGGTCCAGTCTTTTCACATCAATAGATGAAAATAAAGTGCTTTTTTCTGCAGATTTGGCTTTAACACAATTCATCCCTTACTGCTAGTGGCAAAACCTCCTGAATGCAGCTTGATTATTTCAGGCCACAGATTGTTTTGTTGCTTCCTGCCTTGAACTTCACAGTTATGGGAAAGAAATGAATCCCCAATCAGCAGAGTGTGCAGAAGTGCCCCCCAAACCCATCAGAGCTCATGGATTCACGCAGCAGTTCTGATCTCCAGGCTCACTTCTGCTCATAAGCATTAAGCTGTTGTTTATATTCAGTTGATTTGACCTCTAGATGCTCACTGATCTATGAGAAACACTTGTGCCCATGTAAGACAGACATTGTGAGAGATGGAGCAGCCTGGCTGTGATCAAGGAGCAGAGAGATCTGTGTGAGTCCTGCATCTGCTCTCAGTGTATTTCCAGGCCCTGAATGGATCCCAAGCGTCACGTTCCATGGGCAGATCCCAGAGGCTCTGTGGCCTCCTCCAAACCCTGGCAAGCCACCACCTCTTTGTAAGCCCCACCATCTGCTTCAGTGAGAGCCAGGAACCAATCTCCCTCTTCTCATCCTCCCCATGGCCTCCTTATCACAGAACATTAAGGGCTGGAAAGGACCTCAAATGCTCATCCAGTGCAACCCCCCTGCCACAGCAGGAGCACCTAGAGTAGGTGACACCTCAGCTTGCCATTTGCACTCCCCTCCTTCATTAGCTTTTCACTGAGGTTTATTTTCCTGCCTTTTCACCCCCTAGGAGAAAAGGCTCCCTTTCATTCTACCTCTGTGTTTCCCTTCTCATTTGGCTTCCAACAGCCTCTGATGGTGCCTCCTGCTTACCTGTGGTAACTGGTGGTTTCATCTGGAGTGTGTGTCTCACACACTGGGTGATCTAAGCAGGAAGTACCAAAGCCACTGACCTTCACAAAGTTCGCATTGAAGTTACAATAACCAGGGTGGGCAGTTACGTTTCTGTGATACAGCAACAGCTTACACAGTTTACTGCCAGGGGAACCTTCTGTGACTTTATGGAGCAGCATCAGCTCTCTCCATTAAAAAGATGTCACAAACCCATTATTGTCCCAGTTCAGACCAGTCAAGAGCTCACCACAAACACTCACAGGTGTGATGGGAACACAGCTTCCCTCACTGTGCCCACAAACATCTTCCCTCCAAGAAACCCCTGGGTTGAACCTAATCCAAACCTACACTTGAAGACACACAAAATGCTGTGGAATGGAAGAGGAAAAGCTGGGCCTGGCACCTCGGAAGGGAAGGTGGTCTGTGAGAACAGCGCATCCAGAGAGAGACTTGTGAAAGATAAAGGATTCTGTGCTGACATCAGAGACCCAGAATCAGAGGGAGGAAGGAACAAGGGTGTTGTGCCTTACAACCCTGCTCGTGGGACGAGGCTCAGGGGATGGGGGACAGCTCAGCAGCTCTCGGCACAGGTACCTTCAGACATGTGAGCAGCTTCAGCAGCACCAGGAACCCAGATGACTGCACACAAAGAGGCTGGCTGCCAAAAGCTGTCTGAGGAAGGGAAAATAGGAATTGAACTGAACTGACAGAGTGCAGGTTTCTGCACCACAGCCCAGGGGGCCAAAATCCTTCAGCAGCAAAGCTCCTGTGTTGCAGCACTGGTGAAGTTCCCCACAGCACACACAAGCCTAAAACTGAAGTAAATCATCTAGAGAGCTGATGCAGACCCCTACCCCACCAACTGTGTCCATCTCTCACCTTGCAGGCTGCTCCTGGTTTTGCAAAGCAGCTTCGTGGGTGTCAAAGGAGGCTCTTGACAGCTGCCCAACTGAAAACTCTGCCTGGCTCTTACAAAGGCCCAAAGCCACTGCTGCCATGAGCCTGCAGCAGGACTCACTTCTCACATCAAAGCAGTCTTAGCTCCATTAAACACTCCCAAGTGTTCATGACAACACTGTGTAACCTCAGTTCTGTCAGACGCAGCTTTCTCAGACATGCATGAACACAGATCCCTGCTCCAGGTGCCTCTTTTGTGATTTCCCTTCCCAGCAGCACTGAAGACACCTCCTGTTGAAGCGGCTTTCCTGCAGTGCAGAGCCCTGCCAGCTAGCCATCAGCTGAATCACCTCAGCCTTCTCCATCAACTCCCTTGTGCCATGAATGCTTCCACTTCATTGGCACCGTGACTTTCTCTGGGCACACACCCAGCCCATAGTTACTGGGTTTAATTTAGAGAATGCATCTGATGCTCATCAGGAAAATCAATCAAGGTACAGGAATAAGATCTAAAGGAAATCCCTTCAACTTCAAAGTTCTTCCAAACTCCTTCCTGACCTGTTGCACACCTCAGGACGCTGCACAGACGCCTTCACGTCATCTCCACCCTTCCACTCACCTCCCACTGCATCACATCCCATTAATTTCCCAATCTTGGACTTTCCATGAAGTGTGAGGCAGACAACATTTCACACTCCCTGTACCCAAGCCCTTGAAGTTCTTTTTAAAGGGATACAGAAAGGCAAAGGTGGCTCTAATTAAACACCATGCCTGCTGTGAAGAACTGATTGCAACATCCTCCCTGTCCCCAGGAAGCAGGGAAACTGCAGGAGAAGGTGCTTTGAGGAGGCACACACCTCAAGAGAGGAGCAAAGTCAGTCATCAGGCTCAGCACTGGGGGCAAGAGTGAATGTCACACTTAGAATGAAAACAGACCACAGAGACGGGCTGGAGACAACTGCCCAAAGCTCTTCTTGGATACTCAGCTTGGAAACTTTGTCTGGCCACTTGCTTTGGAAACTCAAGCCCCAAAATGCAGTGTTTTGCTGCCAAGGGGCCAGGAAGGAGTATGTTTGCTACCACAGGAAACCTTTCAGCACAGCCTGTAGGTCTCAGAGCCATCTTGCAGCCACACCAGGATGCTGAGCAATCACTTAGGGCTTGTGCTGTGGAGATCAACAGTTGGGGCCAGTGTCCTGCTGCTCCCTGAACCACTGTCAGATTCTCCTTGCAGGTAAATTTGGCAGCTGTTTCACTCTAAAACAAGCACAAGTCTTCTCACATCAAATCATTTAACCCAAAATACCAGCCCAACCACTGGACAGAGCACCAGAAACCATCAGAAAGCTTTTAACTCGTTCCAATCCGTTTTCAACACCTAATATCCACCATTCACTGCAGCACCAAAGCCCTTGAACAGTCCCCAGCTGCCTCCTGCTTCCCTACACTGCTGCCACACACCCCACGGCCCCCTGAACCCCCAACCCACTGCCAAGAGGCAACTGCAGGCAAAAGCAGGCTGTCCTCACCATCACTGCCCAGCCCTCTGAATGCTGAGGTGAAGGAACAATGCAGCTGCTGCTCATACAGATGTGGTACAGCAGCCACAATCCACACAGGCTTGCAAGCAAGTTCAGGTTGAGCATCCATGCAGGGTGTGTGTGGAAGCTGCTGTAAATGCAGGGACGCCGCAGCAGATCTCACACAGCAAGGTAATGATGGGCTGCAATGACTCCCAACACACTGGGAGCACCAACACACCTCCAGAATGAGAACCATTACAGAAATACACACAGAGCCTGATCAGCTCAGCAGCAGGGAGAAAAGGGTTCAACAACTGGGAAGTTTCAGGAATCACAGAAGGGTGGGGGCTGGAAGGGCCCTGCAGAGCTCATCCAGCCTCAGTCCCTGCTAAAGCAGCTTCCCCTGGCTCAGGGGGCACAGGAACGTGTCCAGGTGGGGTTGGAAACCTCCTGAGAAGGAGCCTCCACACCCTCCTTGGGCAGCCTGGGCCAGGGCTCCCTCACCTCAGCACCAAAGGACTTGCTCCTCCTGTTGGGATACTGTTTGTATCCCAACTTCAACCCATCACCCCTGGTCCTGGCACTGGGTACAACAGAAACGACTTCCTGGCATCTACCTTTTAAATACTTTAAGGAGTTAACAAGATTTCTCCCCCCTCAGGCTTCTCTTCTCCAGACTGAACAGCCCCAGGTCCCACAGCCTTTCCTCAGCAGGAAGATGCTCCAGTCCCCTCAGCATCTTGCTGGCCCTGCACTGGCCTCTCTGCAGCAGTTCCCTGTCCCTCTGGAGCTGGGGAGCCCAGAACTGGCCCCAGGACTCCAGATGAGGCCTCAGCAGCTCTGGCAGAGCAGAGGGGCAGCAGAAGCTCCCTGGCCCTGCTGCCCACACTCTCTTGCTGCCCCCAGGCTGCCATTGGCCTTGCCCACGAGGCCACGTTGCTGCTCATGGTCAGTTGATGATCCCCCAGCACTGCCAGGTCTCCCTCCTGGAGCTGCTCTCCAGCAGCTCACCCCCAGCCTGTGCTGGGGCAGGGGGATCATTGTAGTGTCAACTGACCGACATTTAAGACAAGCAGGTTAATGAACACTGAAACTACAAACAACATGGTGACATTCACCATCCTTCGGGTACAAATCCACACACAAACCCACAGCTACGTGCAAAAACAATCCCACGGATGGGACCTCGACCAACCTGCCCACTCCACACATCAGCTGGTGCCACAAGCAGTTGTCTTACCAGGGAAAGCAGGTCACAGCCATCACCATGCACAGTGGAGCTGTGAGAACGAGAGGCTGGTAACACTCCCGGTGTGTATTTAACTCAGCTGACCCTCTCCACTTCAGCTCAACACCCTAACAAGTACATCCATCTTCCAACACGGACTGAAGTGGTCACAGCAATTTCCCACTCAAAACAAGGGCTCGGGGTGTTTAATGTATTAAAAGAGAAGAATGAAGTTTGAGCTGAAAGTAGATTTACATGGCAGAGGAGCAACGGGATGCACTGGGAAAGCACAAGCTGCGAGTGGCAGTCCCTGCCTTTCAGCTCAAGGTGCAACAGCAGCAGGTTTTTGGTAAGGTTGTGTGAAAAATGGATCAGATTTGGCCAAATGGGAAAGTCACGTCCTTCTAAACAGTCAGGTCGTGCAGTGACAGGGTCACTCAGCACCAGACCCAAGTGTCCTCCCCCATCCCAGTATAAAGCAGCTGCTCAGGGAGCAGGAACAGCAGATGAAACGGCACAAAGCTGCAACTCCAGAAACAAACCAGTAAGTGGTTTCCTCGGGAGATGCCCCAAAAAAAAAAGGGGGAGGAGATAAAAACTAACAAAGGTGTAAGAGCTTGAAAGCAGCGAATGACATAGCACCAGTACTTCAAATGCTGAAGCAAAGGACCAGTGAAGCCCCCCAGAACAGCCCCAAAGCCCAGGAGCAGCAGAGCAGAGGAGCCCCACTGCACACACAGGACATTCCCGAGCAGGAGCAGCGAGAGGACACCCTGCCAAAGCCTCAGCTGCACATCTGCCCCAGCAAACCCATGCAGCAGCTCTCCTCACCGTGGGAACCTGCACACATGCTGCTTTCAGAGGCAGCAGCCCGTGCCAGCACCGTGACCCCCAGCCCTCCTCCAAGCACATCACCCCTGCCCAGTTACACCAGCCTGCAGCTACCCACGGGAACCAGCACAGCCACAGCCCCACAGCCAGCACCCACAGCCCTGCCAGCGCTCACTCCACACAGACTCCCTCCCTCCCTCTCCTGGGGGCACCAGAGCCCCAGGGGCTGCACTGCCTCCCCTCCTCACAGCCCCGGTCCCAAAGGCGGCACCCACATCCTCAGGGCTCCTCCAGCCCATCCTCGCACACCCACTGTAAGGTCTCATTCACCTCCTCGGGGCTCAGTTCCCATCCACCGCGTCTGCTCCTTCAGCCACAGTGACCCAGGGCCCAGGGCCCGGCCTCCTCAGCCTCCCCGAGCTCTGAGCGCTGCAGCCCACATCCACTGCCCGCACAGCCAAGCCGCAGGGAGCCCCAAGCTGCCCTTATCCCACCGCATCTCACCCACACGCTCCGTCCCAAGAGCTCATTCCAACCCCTGCAGCTGCCCCACGGACTACAAACCCCCCCCCCCCCCCCCCCCCCCCCCCCCCCCCCCCCCCCCCCCCCCCCCCCCCCCCCCCCCCCCCCCCCCCCCCCCCCC
>WBNH01012804.1:29402-67672 GCA_013401255.1 Urocolius indicus
CGTGGGTGCTGCCGTGGGTCCGTGGGGGCTGCCGTGGGTCCGCGGGGGTCCGTGGGGGCTGCCGTGGGTCCGTGGGGGTCCGCGGGGGTCCGTGGGGGGCTGCCGAGGGTCCGTGGGGACCCTTCGGGGCTGCGGGGCCGAGCCCTTGCGCTGTCGCCCAGGTGAGGAGCACCGAGGGGGAGGCGGTGGACGGGGACGACCCCAATGTGCAGGCGTCCGCGGCCAAGAAGGTGAAGCTGGAGCTGAAGGAGAGGAAGGAGAAGAAGCAGAAAGTGGACGAGGACGAGATCCAGAAGATGCAGTGAGTGCCGGGCGCCGCGCGGCTGTTGGACGGCAGCAAGGGCTTCGCAGGGCTGGAGCCAGAGCCTCAGGAGCTCCAGGCGTCTGTGTTTTTGTTGTTGTAAATGATCCGTTCTGTCCCCTGCAGAATCCTGGTCTCCTCCTTCTCCGAAGAGCAGCTGAACCGATACGAGATGTACCGGCGCTCGGCCTTCCCCAAAGCCGCCATCAAACGGGTACGGCCGGGGCTGGGGGCTGGGAGGGAGAGGGGAGGCTGAGCCTCGCTCTGTCACCCCTGGCTCGGTGCTTCCCCCCCAGGGACTGTCAGAGGATCAGCTCGGTGGCCTCGTGTGGCTCGTGCAGGTTATACAGCAGCTCATCTTATGCTGCAGTGGTCTGGGGGGGCCGTAAGGCAACAGGGAAATGTAACTGCTGGTACAGAGTCTGCAGCTGAGTGAGGGGGAGTAAACACCCGACAGCCAGCTTGTGCCCAGGGCTAATTCTAAAGCTCAGTTTCTGCAGTTCTGTGCCTTTCACTAGCTCTTACAACCCCAGCGTGGTGGGGGCTGGAAGGGCCCTGCAGAGCTCATCCAGCCCCAGCCCCTGCTCAAGCAGCTTCCCCTGGCTCAGGGGGCACAGGAACGTGTCCAGGTGGGGTTGGAAACCTCCTGAGAAGGAGCCTCCACACCCTCCCTGGGCAGCCTGGGCCAGGGCTCCCTCACCTCAGCACCAAAGGACTTGCTCCTCCTGTGCCAGTGGAACTGTTTTGTGTTCCAGCTGATGTCCTTTGTTACAGCAGAAACAAGTGTGTCCCCATCCTCCTGCCACCCACCCTTGATGTGCTTGTAAGTGCTGATGAGGCCCCTCCTCAGTCTTCTCCAGGCTGAACAGCCCCACGTGCCACAGCTTTTGTTAGTACTGGGCTGATATTTGACAGGCTTGAGTGCTAGATGTTGAGTTGAGCTGTTTGGCCATTGCTGTGTGTTCCTGCCTCAGCTGCCTGTCCTCTCCTTGCCCAGCTGATCCAGTCCATCACCGGCACCTCTGTCTCTCAGAACGTGGTGATTGCCATGTCTGGCATTTCCAAGGTCTTCGTGGGGGAGGTGGTGGAGGAAGGTGAGTGGCAAATGTTGAGTGGTAAGTGAAGAATGTGGGGTACACTCATTGCTTGGAGCAGAGGTAAAGGACCTGTAGCAAGACTGAACACCTCGTGGTTCACAGTTTTCGCTGCAGATAAGAGCTGAGCCAAGAGAGGGTTGAAGGGGGGGCACTGCCCCTCGCCCCCTATCAGTGTCACTGCCTGGGGGCAGCAGAGGCCTCTGGCCACTGCACCCTGGAAGGAGGGTAATGGAGAAGTTCTTGCCCTGGGAGCAGGCTCCAGCTGGGCACTACAGATCTTGTGTTAATGCTGCTGGGGACAAATTCAGCCCAGAGGGAGATGAGTTACTTAACCCCCAGGATGCTTCCTTTATGGGGTAAGCTGAAAGCACTTTGGGCCACGGGGTGGGAAGCTGATGCTGCTGCATCCCAGCTCTGCCTGGGCTGGAGGAGGGGGTGGTATCAGCTTGGATACAAACCTGTTCAGCCTCTGTATTCCATAGCAGCTGGGAGCCTTTTACTGTGGGCTGACAGACAAGTCAGCCCTAGGGCCATTAACACCAAAGAGAAGCACACACAGCACTTTTGTTCTTGTGTATTAACAAAAAGTGAGCTCTAAAAAATGGCACCTCTTGCCTTTACAACTAAAGCCCAAGCAGAAGGTGAGTGCCTCAGCTTAGCTGTCCTGCTCACACAAAGCCCTTTGTTGCTGTGCAGCTCTGGATGTGTGTGAGAAGTGGGGGGAGCTGCCCCCTCTGCAGCCCAAACACATGCGAGAGGCCGTCAGGAGGCTCAAGTCACGGGGCCAGATCCCTAATTCCAAATACAAGAAGATCATCTTCCACTGAGGCGTCCCACAAGCAGCAAAAGAAGAAAGAAGTTAAAACAACCTTCTGGTGGTGAAGCCAATGGTCACAGCAGAGCTATGGGACTGCAGCTCCTTTGGGAGCACGGGGTGGGTGTGAGGGGCACTGCTGGGGTCAGTGCTGGGGTCTGGCTCGTCCTCAGAGCACCCCCCAGGAGCCAAGGCCTTGACCCAGCACCTTGGGCTCCTGTGCTTCAACAGGAGGGACAGCAGTGTTCATGTCTTGGCTGTGTTCACCCCCAGGCTGATGCTTTCTGCTGGAGGGGTGTCTGTCTTCAGCCTTGTCTCTTTATACATTAAACTTGTTACTGTGTGCTTGGTCTTGCTGGGAGTTGCTCCTTGTGTAACAGTGTCTGTGTGATTCACAGCGGGGGGGAAGTGTCTCAACCAACCCTGACGTGTTCCTGAAGCTTTGTCTTGCCTGGGGCAGGTGTTGTCCCAGGAGCAGGAGGAAGGGAACCAAGGCAGCGAGCTGATGCTTCTGAGGTGATCAAGAGCTGTTCTTCCCCAAGGCAGCTGATGGAGCTGTCTGGAAGCAGTACAGCAAGGCAGGGGAAAGGAGAAAGTGCAGGAGGCTGGGAGGAGGTTAACAAGTTTAATTTCTTTGCATGGTTCATAGAACCAATAAATACATGACTGGAAATATACTGAGACAAAGTTCCAACACTGCCCCAAACTCCAATTCAAGTTCAGATTTGCATATGACCCACCTGTACAGACACCAGGCCCTGGGAGCATCACACCTCCCAGCCAAGGACTGTGAGGCTACGTGCTCTTCTCAGGGTAATACTCCTTTGTGTGCCACCACCACCACTCTAACAGGGAAAGAGTCCTTCAGTAAAAGGCTTTACAAAGTAAACTTGGCTAATCACCACCAGGGGAGATAGTTTTTGTCCTGCCAGCTGTTTGCCTTGTAGAAAGGAGAAGTTCATTTTGCTGTACAATAGTTTTTCCTGGAACTTCAAGCCCAATGGAAATACTTTAATTCTTAAAGCCAACTGACTGGAGGTGCTAGAGCAAGAAACTTGCTGTAAACAACCTGCCCCAACCCTGTTCAGTCTGCACATGTGGGAAGGAGTGACAAGGAGATGGGACAGAGTAGGCACCACCTGCAAGAAGGCCCTTTGCATGCTCCTCATTTCCCAAGCTGGCTGCAGAGGAAGCTGGACACCTATCAAAGCAAAGTCATGAGAATTTGAAAGAGAAGAAAAGAAACCTCCCATTTTCAAGCAACTAGTGAAGAAAAGATAAGAATAGCATTGCATTCCACCATGGCAAGCATCCTTAGATGTCTTGCTTCATGTGGGCAGAGGCAGCAAGCAGAAGCACAAGGGTTTGTCTACATGTTCCACTGTTGCTTGTGTGGGCTTTGTGCAGTCCATAATGGTACTTACAGGGAGCTGCTCATGTTGGGGTTTGTTTCTAAGCAAGTCTAGAGCTTTAGATGCTTTGTTACCTCCTTTCTCCCTCTACGAGAACTGCTCACAGCAAGAGTCTTACTACAGAAGGAGCTCTGCTTTGAGTTCTGAGTGCTGGGCACGAGGCAGTATTGGTGAAGGAAATGCCCACTGACATTGAGGAAGTTAAAGTGCATTTTCCTCTTGAGAACAGAGGCTGGACAGGCTGCTCCAGCACATGTTCCGTCTCAGGCAACACCACACCTGTGTTGTCACTGGCTGTGTTGAGCAGGAGACAGGTCACAGAATCTGCTCCAGAGTAAACAGTCAGGGGGTCTGGCAGAAGTCACAGCATCCCAACATGAGCTGGCCCAGGCTGAGTGGGTGGTGAGCATGAGGCCACCTGCAGCAGACAAATAACTCCATTCATCTGGGGCTGCCTGCTTCCAGGGGGTCTGGAAGGAAGGTCAGGCTCTTGCTGCTGTGTCTGGTTGTAGGCACTGGTCAGTCAGATCGTGGCAGGAATGCTGGGCTCTGTCAGCCCCAAGGCTCTCTGTTCAATCCTAGCCTACAAGGACTAATTCCAACAAGTGTTATTCAAAGCTACCTTGAGTCTAATGAAATCAAACATGAGACAAAGACGATGCTCATAACAGCGACAGTTGTTTCAATCCCCATCTCTCTTACAGACCCTCTTTTTTCCAAGTGAAAGCCAACTACCACAAATAACTCACTCTTGGCTCTCTGCAAAGCACAGACAGCAGTGCCTCACCTCCATCCCTAGCCTGGCCCTCTGGCTGTGTCCATTTCCCCTAGAGCTAAAGAACTGAAGTGAACCAGGAATGCCTGTGGAGGGGAAATGTTCAACAGCTCCAGAGCTGGGCAAAAGGACAAGTATATAAGAGTACAGGAGGAAAACCACAATTAACTCAGAACTTATTTGCTTTTGTGTAGCTTCCACGCCTCATCTCCTCATGGCCTGGAAATCAGAGGCTGCTCCTTGCAGAGCAAGCAGGATTCCAATCTGGTATTGGCTTAATCCCAACCAGTTTCAGTGGAGTAATAGGAAAAACAAAAGAAAAACAGGTGTGGGGGTGTGTTCAGCTAAAAAACACAGCAAGGGTCACCTAACCTTGTATGGACAGGTCAGCTTGTCATCTGATTAATAAAGGACAATCACATACTGTCTGTCACTTCTCCCAGCACTTGGTGTGGGGCACTCGCCGCTTGTTTTCCACACCCTGAAGAGCCTGGGCAGCAGAAATGGTACCTTTACACAACATGCATCTAGAAAACTCCCAAGTTTGAAGATAAAATGCATCAAAGTGCACACAGCAGAGATGCTGTGGCAGGAGTGTCCATCCTCAACACACAGGGGCTGGAAGTCACAGCCCCCTGCACCCCAACACAAGTTCTCCTCTGATGCAGCTTCTCCCTTCACAGCTGCCCCTTGCTGACCTTGCACTGCCCAGACTGGCACAGCAAAGAAACCCCGTGCCAGGGTGGCTTCAGGAGGGGATTTGACTCATGCAGTTCATTAATGACATTGGGTTTTTACTTATAAAATCAGTATTTACTTGATATTTTACCAGGGTTTTCTTTCTTTTCCCCTCCACACTTGTAGAGGCTGTTTCTTTAGGAATTAAGTCAGTCACCAAGCACAGAGACTTCTGCCTCTTCAGAGAAGCAGCTCCATAAAAAGGCAAGAACACAAACCATGCTCAAGCCAGCAGTTAGTGTTTCGTCTCCACCCCACAGTGAGCAGTTCACAGTGTGGGAGTCCACCCAAAGGGGCCTTGCTCAGCACCCTCCTCCTGACCCACACACAGCAATGGGCCTGTTACGATATTTAAGACCAGGCAAGAGGTCAGTGTTAATAAAAACACAGGACAGTGCAGGAATCCAGAGAGCAATTTCCTTGTGCTGGAAGTACTGCTCTCCCTCCCTGCCCCGGTGAAACTCTGATATCCAGTGGTTTGAGGACAGTGTGCATCCCAAAGAAGACACTCAGGTCAGCTCATGCTGTGACCTAACCAACTTTCCTTTACCCCTCTTCTTTGACAGTGAAATTAAAGAAAGTTTAAATAACTCTTGGAAATGCAATAAATTAATTCCTTTGTGTTTCTGCATCAGTGAAGCCAAACATTGTGAAGTGAGAACAAAGGAGACTAAGTCTAATACCTTACTGATCCTGCCTTGACACAAGTGACTGGTGGATAAAGAAGGCCGAAGGAATTTCTTTACTATCCTGTTCTTGAAGGAATCATGAGCTGTGGCTCCCTTATTGCACAGGGGAGAAATCCCTTCTGCAGCTCCCACACTCACCAACCCACTGTGTTTCTGCTTTGCATTGTGGAGTGCACGAGCTCTCACATCAGAGCTCTGAGCAATGTTTTCTGCTAACCCTGTTCTTGGTCACTCCTGATGTGGTGAAGTACCTCCAGTCCTTTTACTGTGTTTTTGGGCACACACCATTAGGCAAGAACACAAAAAGAAGGCTGAAAGAAGCATAAACTCCCATGTAGACCATCTCCGAATGTGACCAGGCAAGGTGAAGGCTGAAAGCACGCTGCCACTGCCACCCATGGAAGGGACAGGGGGTGTTCCCCTCCCAACTTCTGACCTTTTGTTTGGAGGCTGACTACTGCCCTGGTTCAGTGACAGAGGCAGCACCACACTGCCAGGGCAGAGTAAAGGGGCTGCAAACAGATAACTCCTTCTTGTTCCTTCCCTGGTGCTCAACCAGACTTTCCTCCCTTTCTCTCTCTTCTATGTTCATTTTACAGTCATAGCTGGTTTCCATTCCTTGAGGCAATCAGTCCCCAGGAGGCTGACCTGTTTAGCAGCAATAGAATCCAACTAGCTGCCTTAGTGCTGGTGGTGGTCTCCAGTCTTCCCAAGCAGCTGCAGCCTGTCCCTCCACCGTCAAAGCTGGAAGAGGGGATTGTATTTCCTAATTTCCTGCAGAAGCCGAGCCTTGTCCATGTAGGCTTCTGCAAGGGCTATTTTCATGGTCTGAAGCTCTCTTTGCAACTCTGGCACTTCTTTTAACTGCAAGAGACAAACAGAAGAAAGTCAAACCAGGAGCTTCCAAAGGGAAGCAGATCCAAGTGCTCATAGAGGAAAAGTGAAGCAGGAGCTTTTGAGATGAGTTACACTATGTGACACAATCACTCAGCCACTGGACTCAGCTCAGGCTGCCAGTGGGGTGCATGGCAAATGACCCTGATCTGCATTATTCTTTTATAAGGGGTCTGATACACCTCTAAAGACTTGTTAAAACTGAGACCATGGCTGGAGCAGGCAGATGCCTGTCATTCCTATTTCTTGTCTCCACAAACTGAGTTCTCTCTCCTCCAACAGAATGCCAGGTCCCACCACAGTTTCATGGCCCAGGGCAGGTTTGTCTTTCCCTTGGTCTCTCAGAAATACTTTTACATTCCAATTTAGCCTCTGCTTTTGTTCTTATGAAGTTCAACAACATCAGGAAAGAAACTGAAGTTCAGCTACTGTGATGCTCATGTGCTCCAGTTCTGGTCAGGGCTCTCTTTCATAAGATGCTATGAACAGGAAGAAGAGAGTCTCTGCACTAAATGGAATGCAGAAAGGTGAGAAAGTCAGTGATGTGTCACCAGCTAATGACCAGAACCCAAAGTCCCAGTCCAGCTCTCTGTCCAGTCAGTCACACTGCTCCCTTAACATGCATTTTTCCATAGGAAGCAACCAGTTTACCAAACAGAGCTGGGAGCAAACAGGGAGCACAGTTAATGAACATCACAGATGTAAAAATAAACCAGTCATCTGAATTCCAGATGTGTGGCTCAAAACAGAAAGAGAGTGCAAGCTGAAAGCAACCTGAAACTCCCTGGCTGTGAACTTTGCTCTGACAAAACACCTTCTTTTTCTGTGGGAGCCTCCTAATTCCTGTTTTTCTACCAAGGAACTGGACCCAGTGGGAAGATGGAGCCAGACAGGAAAAAACATACCAGAACCCAATCAGGTTTCTGAAAGGGATCAAGAGAGTTTATGCTAGCCAAGATATCTTTACTTTTCAGAATGCCTGTTAGGGAGGTACAGGCTGCTTTTGTGTGCACTACAGCTACCAGTAACTGCAAACACACAAAGACAAAAGACAACTTTCCAGCCTACTGACAGCTCTTTAGTTGTTCAGAGAGCAGCAGGCAGCTGTGACTCACCTGCAGCCCACGTGCTCCTGCTGCTGCCCAGCCACACTCTGCTGGAGCCTTCTGTTCCTGAGGAACTGACACAGGTTTTTCCTGTTTCGGTGAACCCTCCCCTCCTGGAGCTGGAAAGAAACACAGAAACATTCAGGGGTGGACCCTACAAAACAGGGTTCTCGGGACAAAAAGAGTAACTTCAATTTCTTTTCTCCTTGTCCCTCCTCTGTTTTATTCTTTCCTCTTTTTAAACCTCAGGGTGAGTGGGAGGTAGGTGGAATCTCAGTCCCATTTTAATGTGGAGACACTAAAGCAAAGCAAGGAGCAGTAACCTGTCCTATGTGAGCCCAAGGAAACATCAGGCATGAATTCAGGCTGCCAGTTCACTGCTTTAGGTATTAACTTGTTCTGCCTGAGGTATCAAATTCTGTCCAAACAAAACAACAGAAGCAGCAAGAATTTAAGAGGCAGGCAGGCATGTACACATCCAGGGATTAACATTGCACAGCAGCCAAAGGACCTGGGTGCTTGCACTGAAGACAGAAGATGATTTGCCCATTCTGGTCAAGGTGACTGCAGAGAACAGAAGCGGGGACTGCTCACACAGCAGAGATCACCCTTCCCTGCAGCAACCACCACAGGTCAGATCCAGGCTCATCCAGCACCAGGCACAGCAGAGCATTTGAACTCCTGCACAGCCTGAGGGGTGCTAGGGAAGAAGAGATCAAGTTCCTCAATGCTGCTGACCTGTTAGATAGAAAACCCCGTCATCCCTGCGCTTCACAACCACGTGATCTACTGCCAAGGTGATAGGAACAGGGCCAGGGGAGGTCGGGTAGACCCTGGGGCTGTCATCCTGGAAAACAAAAACAACAAAGCAGAGGAGAGTTTAATTGCTGTGACAGCTCTGGCAACCCTGCAAAGGATTCCCCTTGCCTCCAAGCCTTCACAGGAGCAGCACTGCTGATGAGCAGCACTGCCAGGGCTCTAAACCACAAGGAAAAGCCTGGCTTTATTTGCAAGGCTGCATGCAAGTCTTAATCTGTATAAAAGTACTCCCACAGAGCAGAACCAAGTTCTGTCATGCCTGTAACAAAGGCTGAGGAGAGGCCTACAGCCATCACCCTGCAGAGGCTGCCCTCACAGTTATCCTACAACCTCCCGATTCCAACACTTAGTCAAACAGAGCCAATATCCCTTAGTCTGCACATTCTTCTCATGCTGCTGTGCAGCAGCACTGCTTCCTGCTTGTCACTGGAGCCAAAGCATTGCTTTCAAAAAGGTTTAATCATGACCTTTTGTCAGTGCCTCCCTCCTAAACACCAACCAGCTCTTACATGACATTTCTCATCTGCAAATTCTCTACATGTTTCACAAGGTCAAATATTTCCCATTTTACACAAGCACTTGGGAGGAAGAGACATTGAATTCTCTCCTTGGGGTCTGCAAAACAAGTCATTAACAGAAGTGGGGACAGAATCTGAATGTCAGGCTCCACTTTCTCCACCATCTGATCACTCAGCAATTCCATTGTTACTTGTACAGCCCCTGAGGCAGCTTCTAAAAGCAAAATCAAACACCACCAGGAAAACACAACCTTTACAGGGGGCCTTAGCAATCCCACAGCATCCTTTGCAGAATCCTGCAAGTGAGGTCAGCCCAGGGGGAATGTCTGGTCACCCTGGAGGGAATTCTCTGGGTCCCCATACACTCACCTTCAATGTGATTTTTGCATCCACAACCTCTATCTCCATGGGGATCACCTCTGGGATTATTTCATCCTCAAGAAAGGGGCCCAAGTTGGTAAGGGAGGACATGAAGAGCTCAGCTGTGTAACTGTGGACCAGCATATGAAGGAAGCCATTCTGAACAGCAAGAGGTGAATGCACAGCAGCATTAGGTCCCACTTCAAGACGCAAACACACTTCTGGCTGGGTCTTACTTGCTTCAAGGACTGAAGGTTTCTCTATACCTGGATCTCCTAGAGCTACAGCAGAAAGATCTCATTGCAGAAGATGGCATCAGTAATAAGATATAAACTGAAAACTGGTATCTTGAAAAGCCCTTTAGTGTCCAGATACAGTGTCCAGTTCCCAATGGCAGCACTCTGAAATCATCCCTCACAAATGATGAATCCAATTAAGAGCCCACATCACAGGAACTGACACCACAACTGGACTATTTCAGCCCCAAGTTGTATCCCTCTCTCTCTCACCACCTCAGCACACTTGAAAATTAGCCTTTGTTTTCCACGTGCCTGAGCTCACCAAACTCTCCAGAGTGCATCAGCTTTTCCACTGTCCTCAGGGCCACCCCCCATCGTGTGTTCCACTTTGCCCCCTCATGGCCACAGGCCGTATTGGTAAGGGCTGGGACAGAGGCTGGGCTGGATCATAAAGGTCTCTTCCAGCTGAAATGATTCTATGAAGGATCAACAGTCCCAAGACCTGCTCATGCTTTCACTTGAAGCTTGGGGTTGTAGTTGGCTTTGGTTTTGTTTTTTGGGGTTGATTTTTTTGTTTGTTGGTTGGTTGGTTTTTTGTTTGGGGTTTGATTTTCTTTTATTTGTCTTAAACTCAAACTCAGCCCTAAGGAAACTCCCCAACCCAGAAGCATTATTCTCAGGCCACGAAAAAAATCCACTTTCTCTAGATGGCTTTATTCACTCTTAATTAATTTCCTGCCTCCTAGCAGCAGTTAAAAAAAGTCTCCACCGGTGATTCCTGGGCACCACACAGCTTGACTGTGTAGGTACTTTGGAAACATCTTTCCAATACCAGATTTGAGCCACTGACAGTAACATTGTTTGGATTCACATTCCCTCACACACAAGTTGTATTCAATCCTACACTACACGTTAACACTGAGGTGCCAGTGTAAACAGAATGTTCCCTGAGGGTGGCCAGTATAAATGCCATTTAAAAGTGCAGCTATGAGAGCAGCAGACCCCAAGAGCCAGGTTCTTACCCACATAGCCACGCAGGTACTGCCACATTCCAATGTTGTTCAGTTGCTCTGGAACCACACGCATGACTTGTAAAGCAACAGACAAATCATCACCTCGTGCCTCTAATGCACAGTTCACCTCACTCATCTTCAACTCAAGGACAGACACCTGAAACAGCAAGTGACAAGCTCACTTATTACAACACACACCACCACACAGTTTGCTTCCAGAGACAGTATTAGAGGGAAAAGGAACAGAGCTCTGACCAGCTGAAGGCTGGGGTCTTCACTCTGAGAAGTTGAGCTGTTTATTTCAGGAGATACTCCACCCCCATCCTCTGCTACCAGGCTTGCCCTGCTGCCTGTGTCATTGTGGACCTGAGGAAGATGCCCTGAAGGAAGAGGGTCCAGGCTGGGTTCTGAAATGGAAGGAACAGAAATATCTCAATTCTGTTTCTCTTTCTGGCTTCAAGACATCTTTATTTCACCATCTGCCTGAACCTCATGACCTATCAGCCTATACCATCCTCTAGAAAACTCTCTCCAGTTGCTCAGATGAATTCAAGCAATGCAGAGCTGCAGTGAAAGCTGTCCACTGAAATGCTCCGAGTACCTTACTCCCAACCAGCCCTTACCAAACCCTTCCTAAACGCTATGTACCATCCACACACAGGCACACATTTACTGTCCCTGCTGTAGCATGGCTATAGAACACCTCTGTGATGTGCAGGGATCACTCTCTCCACTCATTTATACTCCTTATCTCAAGAGAAAAGGCACCTATAAAAGCTCAAAATGCTACTGTGGGCAAACTATTAATGACCTTCAACAGGAGAAGCAGCACAAGTGAATCCTCTATGAACATAACGTGACTTGGCTGCCCATGGCTGGAAACTGTTCACTGGTGTGAAGAGTAGGGGAGGAGATCAAGCCAAGTGTTTGTTACCAGAGTCTGTGAGCACCAGAAAGCCATCACTGCCATCACTGTCCACAGACAGCCCGTCCTCAGGGCCGCTCCCATCCACAGACGTGGTGTCAAAGGAATGTTGGGATGCCGTCCTCTTCATGGAGAGGAAACGCAGGCGGCTGCTGCTACCCCCACCTGGAGTCACTGCTCCCTCTTCTGCTTTGGGCACAGAATCCCTGCAACCAAACACAAACCAATCACCAAGCCACGACCAAGGCAAACAGCTCAGCCTCCACATTGTTCAGATATTGGGCTGGACTCTGAACAGCTGCAAGTCAGACCCCAGTGCACTTAGATCATCCCCAAGATCTAACCTATCTCCAGTCCAAACAGGAGGGAAAGAAAGGGAGCAGTCAGCCTACATCCAGTCTACATGAACTAGATGATCTTTAGAGGTCCCTTCCAACCTCTACCACTCTATGATTTCCTCCCCTCCCCTCCCAGCAGCCCTGTTGCTGCTACTGTGAAGCACAGGAGGATGCCCCACTCACTTGTCTGGGGGGAGAGAGAGCATTTTCTGCATGGTGGAGGTCATCTTCTCCCGGCTCAGGCTCAGAGCATCTTTTGTTATAGACATGGCTTCTTTGGTGAGGTCCATAGTCATGTGCAGAGCTTCCTTTGTGGCATCCTTTGTGATATGCAGTGCACTGGATAACTCCACCTCTATGTTCTTCAAAGGGATGAGTTCTGCCTGGCCATTCAGAGCTATGCTCCCTCTCCCCAAGGGCTGTGTGTCTGAGGTTGGGCTGGAAGGGAGAGCAGGAGGGCTGTGAGGATGGTTGCTGGTCTCTGCTGGTCTTTCTGCAACCAAGGCTTCCACAGCTTCATGTGCTTCCTCTACCACACTTTTCTCCTCCATGCTCTTACTCTGTGGAGCTGCACTCAGAGCTCCATCGCTTACAGATCTTGGGAGTCCCTGCAGTGATACACTGGTTGCACTGGTACCTGTGTTTTCAATCCCACTGTCCTCTGGGATCTCTGAGATGCTGCATACTTCCTTCTCAGAACTGCTCTCCGACTTCAGCTCCTTGTCTTCAGCTGACAGCCCCTCCTTGCTGTTTGAAGGGGAGAGCTCAGACTCAATCAAGCTTGTTGTGTCTGAATCAAGGGATCTGGGTTCCAGGACGGACCCTGGTGCGGGGTTCATGAGTAGGGCCACTTCAGCACTATGGAACACAACTCCTACACAAGCAGACATGGGAACTAAAGGAGAGCCAGTCACTTCCTGGGTATCTTGAGCTAACTGCTCCTGTAGTGTTTGCAGAACTTCTCTCATCCTGAGCAGTACCAAGTACTGGTAGTGGTTGAGCCGAACCTTGACGTGAACAGATGAGGATACAAGCACGTGGATATCAGCAGAGGCTTCCAGCTCTTTGTCATCTACTCCATCATCAACTTCACAGGCAGATTCTCCCAAGACATCCATTGTCTCTGGGACCTTACAGATGTTCTTCAGATCCTGGTCAGTCTTTGATCTTTGACAAACCCCATGATCTCTGGCAAGGTTCTCATTCTTGGAGTGATTGCTAAAGCTGGCAGAAGGCTTGATTTTCAACTCAGAGGCAGCCAATTCCTGTCGTTTAGCTATGCGAGCCTGCCCCCAGCGCTTGGGAAGGCAGGCCCAAATGGAAAGGGGAAAAGGGTCAATAAAGCTTAAGGGTCTGCCCCTTGAGCTTTCAGCTCCCTCAAAGTCCAGGGAAAGCTCAGTGAAATTCATGGACCACAGATCTTCAGAAGCAGAGGTTTTCTGTAGCAGCTGAGGAAAGCCAGGATGCTTCTGAGGCCTGTTATCCACCTCGTAGGCATGGCGCAAGAAAAGGGTGTGGAGGAGGCTGAAATTGTCCTGAGACCTTGGGAACTTGGTGTAGCTGGAGTGGAAGAACTCTGAACTGGCAAATTTCCTGAAGAGGCTCTGGAGGTCTTGACAGCTGCAGAAGGGAGCGTGGCGGGTGTTGGTGGCTGTCATCTGCGACACGCCAACGCAGAGCGTCTGCGGACGATCCTGATGGTCAGTCACTTTCTTCTCCACGGGTATGTTGAGCTGCACAGAGGAGAACAACAGTACAAGTCAAACAGTGAGATGGGAAAGCAAAAGAGGCATTTCTTGGCTGTTTTCACTAGTGGTCAGCAGTGGAATATATGAACAATTGAGAAGTCCTGGTCTCTACTGAAATCCCAAGAGCTGGACCAGACTCAACTCATCCCTACCTGAAAAATCAAATGAAATCTACAGATCAGGGAAGAATGAGGCCAACGAGAGGGAATTTTAACCAGGTTTTGGTTTAGGTTCTTTCATCATTTGTGGCTTACGTAGTAGCTGAACCTACCACATCCACTTGGATCTTTCTCTGCAAAGACTTCTAAGGCCCTTTAAGCCTCCTCACACAACTGCTAACACATCATTGACAAACACCACAGGACATGAATGCAGCAGGCACGGGCCCACTGGGAACAGTAAAGAGTCCAAGTGGTTTCAGAACACTTAAGAGTGGGAAGGAAAGGAAGGAAATGGATGTTACCTTCACCCGGAAGCCATCCAGCCGCACATCAACATGCTCGTCGTGCTTGCCCGAGTCCTCCAGCTTGTAGATGGCTTTAAACTGCTCTAAGCTGCGATAAAGATCCAGACAGAAGAGGTTTATCCAGAGCACACTTGCTGTATGCAGAGTGAGAATCAGGCCATTCAGCTGTACATACAAGTTTGGGCATGGAACTGCAATGAAACAGAATTGAAACAGATGAATCACAGTAGAAAAAGCCCTTCTGGTGGTCAGTGTACAACCTGCACTGACAACACTGAGGCAGAGGGCTTCAGCATCCACTGGAAGGCAGATCTCTTGATGAAGGAGAGAAGCTGTGGTGCACCACAAAAACAAGGTGTTCCAGGCCTGACATCAAGCCAGCTGCAGAGCACCCAAAGCACCCTACAGTCCTACTCCAGGGCTAATCAATAAGCCAAGAGCTGGGCAGACAGCAGCTCCTTCAATATATTCCTAGATATGTTATTTCTGTTATTTTCCAAGTTGCTGCCAGATTTTGCACCAGGCAAATGCTGCCCTACTTTCCCCCAAGCAAAACACCCAAAATAATCAGGAAGGCAAACATCAGAAAGCTGAACAAAAATGGTCATCCAGAGAACATGTAACAGGGTGAGCACACCTGAAGAATTAAGAGCTGACTGATTATTTACGAAACTTAAGAAAGAAGGTGCTAACCTTGGTGTATTACCTGGAAAGTCCTGATTGTCTGGGAAGTAATACTCTGTGAATTCAATGTGGATTGCAGAGACCTGATCAGGAAGTTTGAAGAACTTTCGACAACATGAGAGCAAGGTGGAGGGTTTCTTACTTTGTTGACCAGCTGTAGAAACCTGAAAACACAGTAATATGCAGATGTGCAGAAGTCAGATCTGTCAAAACAAAGTGTCCCAGTAACCCTACAGTCCCCTGTTTTCAATTAATCTCATTTACATATCACACAGACTCTGCTTTCAAGTACAAATAAAACCCTTGTACCTGCTAGTATTGCCAGCTCCTCTCCTTTGAGGGAATTTGCATCTTTAAGTCTCCTGTCACTGCTAGTAAGAGCCATGACTATCAGAATTAGATGACTTATAAACAGAAATGAAACCCATTTTAGTTTGCTTCAAGCTCAACAGTGTGTTGGTAAGTCCATTACAGTATCTGGTGCTGATTACACTCTTGCAGGGTATGTGGATGGGGCTTGAGCCAGTCTATAGTCATGGTTTCTGTCCTGGGTCAGAAAGCATGAAGTAAGACTTATTCCTCCTCTGTGAAAAATCCATACTCTCACTGGCTTCTCAAATGCATGAAATCTTTTACCCTGGGCCTGCTTAATGCTTGATGCAAGTTTAGATGTGAGCAGACCCAGGGTGCAGACACTCTGCAGTTATGCACACAGGTTCCTCAGATCAACAGTTCCTAATGGGTTTCAAAGTTTTACACACAACATCTGGGTTCCCTGGGCAGAGTTTCCATTGCCTTGGATGACACAGTGTTTGTAGGATTTAATCCGATAAAACTGTTTTGTTAAAAAGGCCGCAAATGTCTCCAGACACTGATCAAATCATCACCTGGTGAACATCCAAGTCATCCACTCGAACCACCACACAGCTGGAGCGAAGCCGGTTCCAGGGAGGGTGCCGGAGCCGTGGCAAACTCGTGGGAGGTGCACGGCCCTTCTCTAAGGGGCTTCTATGGGGACTCAACGAAGCATCTGTGGGGATGGAAAAGCAGAAGCAGCAGGGTTTTATCCATCTCCTTTGCAGTGAACTTCACCATCCATACCAACACATGTGTGCTTATAGAGCAGAATAACAACCCCAAAATTAGAAACAGATGGGCACAGGCAGGCAGGAAAAAACCTCTTAGAACTTGTGAAGGAACAACACTGTGAAACAGGAGTCTGCTCTGTAGCAAGAGAACACACCCTTCAGCCAGGCTTTAAGCCAAGAAGGCCAATGGCAGCCTAGGGGCAGCAAGAGAGTGTGGTCAGCAGGGTCAGGGAGGTTCTGCTGCCCCTCTGCTCTGCCAGAGCTGCTGAGGCTTCATCTGGAGTCCTGGGGCCAGTTCTGGGCTCCCCAGCTCCAGAGGGACAGGGAACTGCTGCAGAGAGGCCAGTGCAGGGCCAGCAAGATGCTGAGGGGACTGGAGCATCTTCCTGCTGAGGAAAGGCTGTGGGACCTGGGGCTGTTCAGTCTGGAGAGGAGAAGCCTGAGGGGGGAGCTCAGTAAGAGTTACAAATATCTCACTGGTGGGTGTCAGGAGGTTGGGGCAGCACTTTCTGTTGTATCCAGTGACAGGACAAGGGGTGATGGGATGAAGCTGCAACACAAACAGTTCCATTGAAACAGAAGGGAAACTGTTGGAGTGTTTGAGTGAGGGAGCCCTGGCCCAGGCTGCCCAGGGAGGGGGTGGAGGCTCCTTCCTTGGAGGTCTTCAAGACCGCCTTTGACAATGTTCCTGTGTGACCTGATCTAGGTGGGAGCTGCTTCTGCAGGGGGTTGGGCTGGATGAGCTCTAACGGTCCCTTCCAACTCTACCATTGTATGATTCTATATAACTTACTCCTTATATACTCTCACTTCTTGAGAAACTCAATGAGTAAGCTAGGAAAGGGATCACTGCAGTCTGTCCATGTGTGCTGCAGTGTTATGCCAGTATGACACCTACTTTCCTTTGGCATTATATTTATGATTTTTAGCATGCTATGGATTTCTGCATCAATAACAAAGCTGGCTAAACTAGAGAAAGGTAGCCAGAGATATTGCTGGATGAAGCAAAACTGTTATCCTTGCTTGCTTTACTAAGGGTTTGATCAAATATCATTACCTGGTTTATTTTTGAAGGGGGAAAGTGGAGTCTTGGCATATCCAGGATCCATTTCTTCATAAAGCTTCTCAATCTTGCTTTGAAATTCACTGACCAACTTCTTTGCCCACTGACCCCTTGTCTCCATTGCTTCACTGTACCTCACCCAATGCTTGCAGGCATCTCCTGCATGAAAGCAAACACCTTGCCTTTAAAAATCATGCTCCTGGATGCACACAGCCATCAAATGCATGCCAATCTGTACAGCATTCCTCTTTATTGGTATCAGATCTGGAATATGCAATGTGCAGCACACCAAGAGCTTGTGAAACGCGCACAGGCTTTCACATAACAGAGCTGGTTCTACCAGCAAATGTTCCAAATTCAAGTGTTGAGAAGAATGCCAGAGTCATTCTTCCTTGAGTCTTCAGTTAAATACAAACATACTTTCTCATGGGATACACCCTATAATCCTTCCAAATTGATCAGGGCCATCTGCAACCATGATCCAGAGCTTAAGCTACTAAAAAGGAATTCAAAGTCTCAGCTTTATGTCTTTACAATAGTGACTTATTCCTCTCTCTGTACTCTGCTGTGACAGGAACTTGTGAGGCATTATCCACAGGTAAAGTAGATTAATCCTGCCCACGAGGATTCAAGTTCCAAGCCCTTTGTGTAGCCATTCTATCCAATCCTGTCTGAAGCCACACAGCATCACTGCTCTTCAGATTCTTTTTCATCTCCCTCCTCAAGCTGGGAGGACACACACTCCCCTACCTGCCCTGTGGAAAGGATAGTAGTCAAAAGCCATTCTCCTGAAGGTCAGCTGGATGGCACCTCCCAGCATCCCATGCTTCAAAGCACCTGGAGAAAACAGAACAAAGAAAACCAAGGTCAGCTCTGCAATCCAAGCCCTGATCCAAAAGAATGGAGAACAACATTGCTTCAGATTGCCACCGTGGCCAGTATCAGGGTATCACCTTTTAGAAAGCTGTGTCAAAATCTAGTCCTAGGCAAAGAAAATGACAACTGAAAGTAATAGTCTCACAGCTGACATTGTAAGAACCAGACCTACAATGTCAAATACCAAAATGCAAGATCCCAGTTCTTCCCAGGCCCCTTTCAACTGCACTTCCTGCTACAATAACCAGCACTTGTGCTTCCAACACTTGCTGGAAGGGTCAGCAAAATAAAGACAACAAAACTGAGCTAAGACATTGATAAACAACAGCTCAGGAGGCAGTGATACACAGAGCAATTAAAACATATCTGGAATAGTGATGGATGGGGGTAGGAGATCATTGTTTTGTAAGATGTGTGAAAACAAACAGTCCAACTTGGATGAGAGATGGCTGTGCAGAGGGGCTGGGGGTACATCTGCCCCAAAAGAGAAACAAAAAGTACTTGGAAGTGTATGAGTAAGACAAGATATTACTCAGCAAAGCCTTCCTTGAAAAGAAGATGGTAGGCAGGGGAATGGTCTGTCAAAGGATCCTTGTGGCTATGCTACTGTGAATGTCCTGAACACTGGCACAATCAATGTTTTCTCATCAAGTGCAACGATCATATCTTACTCCCATTGCTCTATACTGGATTGTTTCCTGGAGTATATCCTTTATCACTTCATCTAGGTCCCTGGCAACCACATCCCCTGAATGAGTTCTCTGTGTTTGACCTACACAGTCAAGAAAGATTTCCCAAAAACCTATTTCAGACATCCAGAACTAATTCCTCCATCTGCCTCAACAACTACCTATAGCCTCTCTGGGAAACAGTAACATGACAGATGCTTGCTTTCAAGAGGAAATCCTTCCTTCAAGACAGAAAATTGATGGCTGGATGTGTTCCTCCTGCTGCTGCTCTCCGTTACCTGACTCTCGAGCGTGGCTGTCATCACAGATATGCAGATCCAAGCGGGAGATGAGGAGGTGGTAAGATGACTCCTTCATGTCGTGCTTATCAAAGTATTGACCAATGCTACTTGCATTTGGGCTGACTCCAAACGACTGAGACCAGGTCTGCTGGGTACTTGGAGCAGGTGGAGTGATCTATTGGAGACAGGTAAGATCAGTCAGAACTAACAGAAAGTAAAATGATGAACAAAAAAGGAAAGAAGAGTGAAAGAGGTTTTAATGCAATGAACAAGACTCTTTGTCTGTAATTCTGCCTGCTCTACATCAAGCTACTGTTCATTAACTTGAAATACACTTTAAGACTCCTGGACAAAAAGGGCTAGGTATTTCTGATCCCTCCCTTTATGCAATCTCACTGCACTATGTGCATAACCTTCCTTTCCCTGAAGCTTCCCTCAACCAGCAGCAATATTCCTCTTCCCTCATCCTTGTCTCAGGAAACACCCCATGGCCTCTGCCCCAAGTATTCATTCTCCAACATTCATCCATTAGCACATCGTTTTGAAAACAAGGCAAGGGGTGAGGGAAGCTGAGGTTACTGGCAGAAGGAGCTGTTCCAAGGTTCTCATATGCTGCTAAGCTACACGCAAACCAAAGAACAACTGCAAACACCAAGAGTGCGCTCTCCAGTGTACTAGGGAGAAGAAAAGAAATCCAAACAACAGTGAAATTGGATGCATCACAGCTCACTATGGTTTCTTGCCCTGATTTATTACACCAATCCCGTCCCTCAGGAGCATGCAGATTGTCGTTCAGTGGCAGAAAAGATTATTTCTACAACATATTCATTACTTAACACCAAATCAAATCCTCATGGGACTCTGACTTTCCATGTGCCAGCCAAACATGGAAAGCCATGCAACTTCATACCACGTTTTCTCTACCATCAGACAGAATGCAGCCCATGACAATGCAGGAACATTACTTAGTGGCAATAAATCCAACTCCTTTGGTCACTTCATTACCCAACAACAGCCCACAATGCATGTGATGCCGACCTCCCTACCAGCTCCCATCAGGGAGATGCTCTGTGAGCAAGGGCCAAATGCCATACACACAGAAATTGTCTCTTTTACCTTGTCTTTTCCTTTTTCCTGGCAGATCAACATCCCAAGCATGGCTCACTCACCTGTACAGACTCTGGTGCCAAGGTTTTCCTTTGCTGGGCAGATTTCTCCATGGCTTCACTCAGAGACTCTGCATATTTCATCATTGCTTTCAGCTGAGAGTCTGTCAGCACCCAGAGCAGGTCATCAAGGAGAAACATCAGCTTAGATGCCATCACATTGCAATCTTTGGTCTGAAACAACAAGGAGGAGTAAGTGACTTCAAGAACTGCAACCATATACATATAGTCTTCCTAACACAGAAGCTGAAGCAGAAGCAAGAGATGCTCTTCTGAAACTCAGATGAGAGACATGTTAGCTTATCTGGTGGATGTCCACAGTGCCTCCTCTGAAAAGGAAAGGAGTTAAAGCCATGTCCTCCTTAGGAGCCAAATTGCTCACTGGTTTAACACAAAAAAATCAAACAAAAAAGAAGTGGCTTATTTTTCTTTAATCATCACAATTCCAATGATAGATATAAATTAAGGCTACCAGGCTTTGATCTTCCAGTAAAGAGATGAAAGATCTCCCTAGGAGAACAGGATCATAGGATAGTTTTGGCTGGAAGAGCCCTTTCAGCTCATGGAGTGCAGCTTCTGTCCCAGCCCCATCACCCACCAGCCCATTGCCCTCAGTGCAACACACACCCAGCTCTGAAACCCCTCCAGGGACGGTGACTCCAGCCCCTCCCTGGGCAGCCCCTTCCAATGCCTGACAGCCCTGGCAGCAAAGAAATTCCTCCTCACATCCAGCCTCAGCCTCCCCTGGGGCAACTTGAGGCAGTTTCCTCTTGTTCTGTTGCTTGTCACCAGGGAGAACAGAACCACCCCCACCTGGCTGCAGCTGCCTTTCAGGTGGTTGTAGAGAGTGAGAAGTTCTCCCCTGAGCCTTCTTTTCTCCAGGCTCAACAGCCCCAGGTCCCTCAGCCCTTCCTCAGCTGAGATGTGCTCCAAAACCTTTCCCAGCTTGGTACCAGCCTCTGGATCCTCTCCAGCACCTCAATGCCCTTCTTGTAGAGAGGGACCCAAACCTGGGTATTGGAGTTGCAGCCTCACCAAAGCCAAGCACAGGGCAATGATCAGCTCCCTGCTCCTGCTGACAACACTGTTCCTGAGCCAGGCCAGGATGCCCTCGGCCTTCTTGCCCACCTGGGCACGCTGCTGGCTCAGCTCAGCTGCTGTCAGTTCACACTCCCAGGTCCCTCTGTGCCTGGCAGCTTCCAGCCACTCCTACCCCAGCCTGTAGCTCTGTTGGGGGTTGTGGCCCAAGTGCAGGACCCGGCACTTGGCCTCATTGAAACTCATGGAACTGACCTTGGCCCAGCCAGCCAGCCTGTCTGGATCTCTCTGTAGAGCTTCTCCACACTCAAGCAGATGGTTTCATACATGGGAAATAAATTGCTTTGACATTTGGTAAGAACACAGCTGTCTCCAACAGAAAACACAGCAGTAGAGCAGCTTGGGCTCAAGGTTTGTGATGTAAAAGAAAGGTTGCTGAGGAATGTGGGAGGAAAATATGCATCATTGCACCAGGCAGTGAGACTGTACCCTGCAAAGCAGGGAGAAAACTCTCACCCTTCTCTTGAGAGAGATCTGGATCCTCCCCTGGTTGGTAATGAGTCTCAGAGGAGTAGTAACGGGATCCTGATCACCATTGTCCGTGGCATCTGCTTCTATGCGAAGTGTCTGCCAGGTGAGCTCTTTGAATGTCAAAACCTACCCAGAAGGAGAAAAACAGGAAAATGCTGATATTTTCAACAACTTCCAAGGGTTCAAAGAAACATTTGGAAGACAGGGAATGAAACAAGGTCACAGGAAGTCATTGAATGCACTTAGCTGCTGTGATCCCAGTAAAAAATCAAAATCACGCCCCAGGTAACATCCAACCAGGCCTCTTAACAGCAGACAAACCACAAAGGCATTCAGAGCTTCTCCAGTTTTATCCTCTCAGGTGAGAGGAGCTCAAAGAGTGCTCTGAACATAAGTCACCTTCCAGCCATCCTGTTCCAGCAAACAGTAGGCAAGTTCACTGAAGCTCCCTACCATCACTGCAGGAGAATTCAGACAGTGGCCCAGTCCCCCCAGATGATGGGAGCAGCACATGTGCCACTCCTCTGTGCACATGATGCCAGGCAACATAAGATGACTCTTTACCTCTCCTCGCTGCGGGTCAGTAATGCGAGTGAGGCGCAAGTCACTCTGTTGCCAGTTGGGGTTGACACTGTAGCCTTGGAGTTGCCATAGCTCAAAAGATGCATGAAAAGCCTTGGAGTGAATCTTGATGGTAATGGAATTGACCACAATAAACATCCCCTCCACGACCTTTTCAGCAAAGCCATATTCACTGCAAAGAGAAGATTCCTCAAAGTCAGCACCTGCTCCAGCAAAAGGCCTGGTAAAGGTAAGGCTGCATAGAGAGACTCCCAGGTTTATGAGCAGCATTGGAGCCACTTAAAGCTGAGTGCAGAGAGGCCAATTGCTAACCATCAAAAACAATGGCCTCCCACACCTCAGTAGCATGTCAGACAGTAAGCCCAGGGTTTAGGGTCTGACCTTTGGCCTGCAGCAAGAGCAATGGGAGACTGTCCGTTGGGTGGCCGAGGCTCTTCGCATGTTCGCATCTCCACCTCCACTTTATCCAGGTACTGTGGAGACACAAGATGGGAGAGATAAACAGAAGACCAAGACTCAAACTCAGCCTATCAGCCTTTAGTCTGACACTCTAGGGCAGGGATAACCAAGCTCTGCAGTTGCTTGACTCCACAAGAGTTAAAGCTGTGTTAAAGCTCTTACACCATCAGTGCCAGGATCGTTGAGTAATCTGAACCCCCAGAACTGAGGGGAAAACAAACAACAAAACCCAGGCACAAGCTCCCTGAGAGCTCAGCCCAGCTCTGTCTGCAGTGAAATGTGGGTCTCATGGGAGGTCACTCATCGACAAATACAACTATTGCCAGAATTCCCCTTCCCCTGTGTGCTCAGGGTCTAGAAGATTTAGGTCAGATGTAAATGCAAACAAGCACCTCACAGCTTCCCTTTGCAGAATTTCTCTCAAGAAGGACAGATTGAAGAGTGAGGAAGAGAAGGAATGAACAAGAGAGGAGACATTACCAGGCAGATTGGGTGTGTTTTCAGCTTTGTCCACTGGATCTGGAAAAATAAAAGTGGGGGTTACAGGAGTTCTCTTTGCACTGGAAAGTGTAAGCAATTGCACGAAACCGTCCGAGCCCAAACTGTGAATCCTGTTCCTCTCAGAAGTGCCCACAGTGATGATTTGTCATGGCTCATCACATCCAGCTCAAACAGGCTCACACAGAGAGGTGAAAAGACACTCTAGACCTATAAATGGAGCTTAGCATGTGGACCTCACGTATCATCACAAGGAACAGGATTTAACCTGCAAAGTACCTAATTTTTCACATTCCTTTACAGAGAATGGTCTTGTCCTTAAGGGCCTAAAGTCAAGTGCTGCTGTCACTGGAGCCAGGTGACTCACTTCAAGACTGCACAAAGCAAAATGGGGTTTTTTTAATTGATTTTTCTCTTCCAGCAACACTCCATTCTGCAGTTCTGGTAGGAGGGAGGACAAATGTTTGCTACTAAATTAAGCAGATCTGACTCTAAAAACAGAGTGGATCAGATGAGTAAGACACGCTCGCTTTTATTGTCCTTTGGCAGAGCAGAACCATATTTCTTTTATAGCAAGTCTCTTTGATACATTAAAACTTGTGCATTCACGTAATGCCACTCTGATCAGTTCCAACAGAGATTAAGCAATCTGGCATTTCATATCAACTGAAAATAAATCAATTTTTTGCTCTAAAAAGCACGAGGAAGAAGAATTTGTAAAAGAGTTCAGAGTTCAAAAGTGCATGAACAATTTCAGCAGTCACACGTGGAGCACAAAGGCTGAGTAAGTGCTGAGAGCTCAGCTTTTCACAGGCACCACTCACGTGCTCCTCAGCAATTGCATTTCCAACAATTGAGGCACCAGTTCAATTTATTTCTACAATACCTCACAGCACAATTAGGCTTTCAGAGAACTGCACTCCATTTCTCTGTGCTTCCTGGTGGAAATCTGTGTTACCTCTTCAGTGTTTAAAATTCAAGCAGGGGAGATGAGCGAAGACACAGAAAATTTCCTCTATCAAAATAGCAGGGAAACGGGAGAGAATGAGGAGGGGTCTATGAACCTCTAAGTGACGTGGAGGCGATGAGCAGGGAACAATTGTTCACTATGACTTCCAGTAACAGTTATCAAGAGGTTATCAACTAAAAGTAATACATTCAGGCTTGAAGCAAGCAAAAGTAGACTAGCTAAGCAGTGAAATTCTTTGCACACTCTGCATGTTAAATAAATGGATCCAGAAAGCATCTGGGCAAATCCTGGAGATTCATCTGTGGCTATTAAATCCAAGGACCTCATTGCTGGCTTAACAAGTCATCTGAAGGTGAGGAAGCACATTTTTCTTGTGTTTCTCTCAGCATCCTCTACCATCCACCGCCAGCCACCATCAAAGCAGAGTGCTTGGCAAAGGTGGCCTTTGGTAAAACCTGCTGTGGCTACCTCATGGCATTCAGTCAGCAACCTTCACACCTGAAGCACATGGTTTGAGAAGTGTGGACTGAACCGTATCATGATTGTTCATCAGAAACTCTCAAGTGACAAAGAGAAGCTGCCAATGGAAGGCCCCAGCTGCACCTGGGGATGCAAGTGCAGGCTCCTGTGCTCACCCTGATAGATGCCTTGTTGCAATAGACCCGAGTGATGGCAAGCCAGGTGGGCAGCTCCAGCACATTCTGCAGCACCTCTTCATCCAGCTCCAGGTTGGTCAGCTGCCCCTGGCCCTTCAGTGTGCTCAGGTTGATTTTGTCTGGAGAGAGATTCTTGGTAAACCTACAAGAGAAGAAAGAGAAGACACTGAAAACAACCCCCAGCAAAGCTGCTGAGACCAGAGGTGCCTTTAAGAAAGCTATTTTAAGTATAGGAATCTGCTTGCTGTTTTGCTAAACCCTTTCTGACATTTTTAAACCCACAGCGTGTCAGCTGCTCCAGATAAAAACACCTTTACACTTTGCCATTTGAAGGACTTGTTTGGTTTTTGGTTTAAACCAAATTGAAGTTTGAGAAACTGAAAATCCCTGCTAAAGCACCAGGACCCTGGAAACCAGCACAAGTGCTCTGTCACAAAGTTAAAGAAAACCAAAGCCAAACTGCGACAGGTCAGCAATTTTACTCCCCTACAAGTGCCATAGCAGCAGCCAAAAGTTAATTATCTAGATTCTTTTTGAGGTTTTTGACACAGGGAAGATCATTATTAAATTTACTTTTGTGGCTGTCTCTTTAAACAGCAGTCTCCTAATCCAGCCTGCTCCTCAGTCAGCAGCTCCAAACATGCAGTCCAACTCCCCTCCCTGCTGACCAGCCTCAGCTGATAGCCTCCTCTCCATTTGATAACCAGCAGCTGCTGCTCTCTCTGGTTGCCTCCCAGTTCCTCCTCCCAAGAGCTTCTGTTTGTTTTCAACTCCTTTCCATCCAGCCTGATATCTTCAGATCCCTCATGTGCCTGAGATTTAAAGGCACTGGATGAAAATTTCAGCTGGGCTGTTGCAGAGCAGCACGTTCTGGTGCAAATCTGAAAAGCTCTCACTCCATTAGGAGCACCATGGCCCCTACAGAACCAGAAGAGCCAGTTGAGAGGGCACTATAAGGTGTGTCAGCAATACCTCAGCAGGACAGCTGTCCCCATCAAACAGCCCTCTGCACAGAACTGGCTGCCATCAAGGCAGCTCATGCTCGATGCTTGGCAGTCACAGGATTCAAAGTTGAAGACTCCCTGCCAAACAACGTGCCCCTTACCAAAGCAGGGCTTATTCCACACATTCCTCCACGCCACTGCTCATTCTAATTCTGTACAGGGGTCCAGAAAGAGGAAGAGAAAGAAAGGCTCCTTTGTCAGCATAAGCAGGATTAGGCTCGCCGTTAGTCACACGCTGCCGCTCTCTGTCCTTCCCCTGCACCAGCAGCGCAAGCTACTTCACTGTGAAAAGCACAAAGGGCATCTTGAACAAAGTCACTGCTAAAACAGGGGAGGGGTGGAGGAACCAGAGCAACACTGTTGGGATGGCAGCTGATGTGGCAGCCGTAGGAGCATGAGGTGTAGCACAAAGCTGGCTGCGGTGCCGGAGCAGCCGCTGGCCAGCCAAGCCAGCGCTTCCTGGGGCAAAAGCAGCTCTGCAAAGCCAGTGTTAGGAGAGTCTGACAGAGGAAGAGCCACTGATGCCAACCCTATGCTACTGATACAGTAATTCCTGGAAAGGAAGGTGGCATAATCAGCTGTGAGTTTGCCTACTGCTGCTTTCCACCTTGGTCTCCGCCACTGCAGAGTCTCCTGCTGCCACAGAAGCCTGAGTCAGACGTTTACTGTGTCATGCTGTCACCTCCCTCCCCTGAGACGAAGGTACACACTGACAGCTGATTAAAGACCAAATTTATAACACACCTGCCAGCATCTCAGGCTGACACATTCACTTTTTTCTTGTTACTCCCTTTAACTGGAGGCCCTCTTGTTTAAACACACCCAGGAAGGCAGCCAAGTTCAACACTGCTTCTCAGCATCTGTACAAAGAGATAACATATTCCAGAGTGTGCTAAAGCTGCTTCTCCACTGGCAGGGAGATGCAAAGATGTTCTGAGTGTAAGATCTGACTTGGAGGCCTGTTGAAAGCATCCACAAAAATTGCACCAAATACCTCCAGAGGCAATAGATGAGCATCCTTGTCTTGCACTAGAGAACCAGCTCTGTTGAAAGCTGTTGTAATCAGGTCCACTGGGGATTGGATACGAAGAATGAAACAAATACAACCTGAACAGGTAGGTAATAAAAAGCCCTTGGCACTGTTAAGCTCACAGGCTGCTGTGGTAGTGATCAGCTTACAAGTGGGGAGAGGCTGAGGCACAAAGCAGCTTTCTCACACTTCCGAAGCAAGGATCAAAACCCTGGTGTCTTGAATCCTCATCCCATGCTAAGCATGCTTAGATGGGGAAGCTGCTTTCAGCTGGTAATGCAGAAGACAAATATAAGGACATATCTAAACCAGAGCATTACTTTTAGTTAGTGTGTATGTACATCACAAAACCAGTAACACAGTGAAAGAAAGGACACCAAAACTGTGAAACAGGACACTGGTGCAGAGAATGGTATGAAACATGATCTAGCTGAAAACAAGTAACTATTGGTAATCCCCTTCAAAGAAAGGCTGCAGGGATCCTGCTGAACAGGTAAGGACACCAGCACGAGTACTAACAGGCTCTACAGAAGAATGGCATCCTAGATGCACCGAAATGTTCCACCTCTGAAGGAGAGGTTACAGACCCCACCAGCGATGGGACTACAGAAGCCACAAGTTTTGAAAAGAAAACTGAAACAAACTCCCTCTTCCAAACCACCTGAAGAAATGCCTGTTACCCAGCCCCCTGCTCTCAGCTTCTCTCCCTCCAAAGGAACCTGAGCTCTCCAAGCAGAATAATGACTGCAGACATTTTGATACTCATAACACATACTAGATGTTGTTTAAAGAGTAAAACAGATGAGGTGTGCCTGTGAACTTGGTGTTTGTAGATGCCAAATCTTCATGACTGCTTTGGTCACTGCCAGGAGAAGGGAAAAGCAGAGCGAGCAGATCATTTGAGATATTTCTTGGCAGACTTGCTCCCTTCATCTCATCAAACGAAACAGTTTTGGCAGCATGGATTGCTGGATACAGAAAAGTGAATGAAAATGGCAGCTACTAGGAAAACTGACAGTGTGGTATATGTGCATCTGTTTGGTTTTTTTTTGCACGTCCACAGAAGCCATGTAGCACCAAAGCAGTGAACTGAAACGCCAGCACTCCTTTTGAACCTGCCTGGATTAACACAACACAAGTCAAAACAGAGAGCCTTTTGTGTCTGTTGTGTGGAGTTGTCACTGCAGAGTCACCAGGGCACTGTGTATCTGTGCACACTTGCACAAGCACACACGCATCCACATGAACAGCACTGTGAGCAACATGTTGTCTCTGAAAGTGCCTGACAACCAGAAGCTGATGAGCTGCATAATAGCCAAACAGATCACCACAGCCACCACAGAAAGCCTTCAAGTGCCTAAAAATTCTTGCTGCATTCACAATCAAGGCAAGGTGAAATCCGAGCTAGAAGTTCATAACAGCTACAGCTAGACAAGTCCTGCTAGGTCAAGCCTTTGAGCCCGGTGGAGTTTTCCCCACAGACTGTTTCCATGTTAGATGATACAAGTGCCAGGGCTCTCAATCGACACTCATAAGCAGCAGACAGATGCAGTCACTAACAGCACAGCCCTAATTGCATACACTGAAGGCCTTATCCTAAGAAGACAACACTCTGATGACTTAAACCTCAAGGTCTTTTTGGAATGTGGCCTAAAAGAATAACGTTCTTCACAGAAACCCTCAGCTCTCTTGGGCAGTTTCTGAGATCATGATTCGATTTGCTTTGAGGTCTCATTTCTCCTCAGATGGGGAAGGCACAGGAAGTGTCAGTTTATTTGCTCAACCATCAGCTTGAATATATATATGTCAAAAAACTATTTCTTTACTAAAAGAACAACAGCCCAATTCATCAGCTTCCATGCCAGAGGCCATGAACTCACTGACTGTAAGCAGGAGGTTGCCCAAATGTGATTGCTGGTCCAAAACCAGACTATAATCATAAATAATACATTTACATTCATGTTTGTAGCTATCTGGCCACACTGTCTCCAACTGAGCAAGTATAAAGACAGATAAAGTCTGAAGATGTCTGTAATCATAAACCTTCTTTTCTGATCCATCTCTCTCATTACCTTGCTGCCATGTGGTCCAGGAACCCTCTTGTCAGTCACTTCATCTGCTCACACTAGACCTTCTGCCTCTTCTGCAGTCATTCAGTAATCATTGTCTATTGTATGTAACTACTCCAAATACATTTATTTCTATTAATATCTTTGTTACTATGGTTATTACATGCAAGAACTAATTAGCAGCACACTAGTGACCTTGATTTTACTTCATGACAAGCATCATCTATTGGCAGAAGCACGTAACTGTAGCTCTTGCAATACTAGCCACAGCTGCAGATAGCAGATGGAAAAATACTCAAAACACCAGTAAGCCAGGAAGGGACTAACTTGTCAGCTGACATCTGAAAACAGACAAGCAGCATCAAAGGCCCCAGGGAAACTGCTGCAGACAAGGCTCTTCATTAGGGCAAGAGCAAGGGAAGAGATGAAGACTTTCTGCCTTTGTTTGGAACACAAAATGTCATCTAAACAATGATGGCTGCAGGACAGAAATTACACACAGGGGAAAAAACCCAAATATATTCAGGCCAATGCAGATTTGCTCCTTGCTCGAAATTGTTCTCAGAGTCTGGTTTGGTTTTTACAGGACACTGAATGGCATTTCCATCTTCCCTGGGAAGAACTTCTACAAGCCAAAAATCTTGACATTTCCCCTCATATTAAATCTTCTCATCGCAGGAGCCAAAAGCCATGGTTACTTGGGGAATAAAAAGCTCATGACTGTTAAATACAGGCAAACTTTCAAGGAAAATGTCAGCAGAAGCTTTAAGTGCAAGGTATGTGTTTGAAAATGAACTGAAACATGATTTGTGAGGAAATAAAACTGGGCAAAAGATCAAAACTTCTGTGAAAAGGGAAAAAAAATAGCTGCCTTGAAGACACACAGGAAGAAGAAACAGAAGCCTTTTCAGGAAGAAAAGCCATTTTGCTCACTTCAGCTTTTGGTGTAACTGTGGAGCAATCTGTCTGGTGAGCATGTACAACACTGAGAGATTCAGAGTCGCAGCCAAGGAAGAGAAACACACTGAATTAGCACAAGAGGAGACTAATTTATGCATCTAGTACTAATCTAGTTGGTATTATACCAACTTAGCATAAAGCCATTTAGGATGTAATGGCATCTTCTCAATACCAAACTACCCAATTGTTTAGAAGATGGAAAGCACCACATCTTAGTTCTGAAATCATCTCCACAACTCCAGCTCCACACTGTGTACAGTACTGGTGTGCCCTAGATACATGGGTAGCCAAGGATATTTTCCTTTGCAATGAGATCCCAATGCAGTAAGTCTGATAACTTGGTCCTCCTTTAATTACAGAACAAACTACATGTTACCACGTAACATGGTGACAGCCTTTAGCACCATACTGGCAGGCTCCTCATCAGGGTGGATTTAAGTACAGTGATGTGCCTGTATACACATTCCACTGGTGGCTTTAAATGATCAGCTTTCTGTTTTTCCAAGCTTCAGCTCCACTGAAGAAAAGGCTGGACCATGCAACCACCCAAAGCCAAATGCAGTTGCATGTGGGCCATTAAACATCATGAGTTAATAAGTTCTCTTGGCTCCAAGTTGCAATCCAACATGGCTAGGGTAAAAAGACTCAGAAACTCAATTAAATTTGTAGAGGAAAAAATAATCAATGTTTCCAAACAGATCAGGAATAAGATTGAACTATTACACAAAGCACAAATGTCAGCTCACTCCTCCCTGAAGTCTGCTTCCTCACATACTCAGACCCCTGGGGACACTTTCTTGTCCCAAACACAAATGACTCTGAAGCACTCTGAACACTGGAAAACTGCAAAGGCTCCAGTCTAGGTCCCTTCTTGCACCACACCCACTGCAATCTTACTTGGTATTGAGCCCTGTAAAGCAAACCGAAAGTGAATTGTGAAAGGAAAAGTGGACAGGTTTTTGGCAGGGGCTGAACTCCACCTCACTAAGGACCTGTTTTACTATTTCTAGCTCCTAGACTAAGAGCTCAGTAAAGTTTAAATGCCAGCTGCCCCACACTCTGAAATCTGAAATGCAAACCCTTGTAAACTGGCAGGGAATTTCCCAAAACTGAACCTCAAGCAAATAATAACACACCAAAGAAAACCAGGAAGAAACACATCAATAAGGGCACTAGTCAGACGCCCAGCTTCTCAGATTGCAATAAACTATTTGCCTTGCAATCAATCTGCACTTCTGTTTCCAACCTGCAGAAATTAACAGGTTATTACATAATCACACTCAACTGAGCAGCTGTAGGGGAGATAAGAGCTCAAGGAGCCCAGGAGAACTAAGAGGAGGGGAAGTCACGTTTAACAGCCCCTTTCCCATCACTTAGTCTGAACAGCAGCAGCTGTGGTGTGGAGAGGTTCCACACCACTAAGGCTCTGCAAACCCCAGCAGCTGACATGAGGAGATATCCAGCCACATTCTGAGCCTTCTGAGCTACTGAACTGCAACTTATTTTTGCTGCAACAAGAGTCTATTTAGCATTCCAGAAACAGCACACACTTCCCTTTTGAGCTGAATGGAAGCGCTGGAAAGACCTTGTATCCAGCAAGTGACATGTGCTTCATAGAACTGACCCTTTGGTTCTTCTGGTAAACACAGCAACCCTGATATTCAAGGTAATTCTCCCTGAAAGGAAAATGCCACACTCTGTTACATGTGCACTCTCTTTTCCCACCTTGTCTTGAACAAAGATGGGTAGCTGTTTATTACCTTACTCCACATTAGCCTGGAGTTTCATCTTTCCATCAAGAATGCCTCAATATCAACATTTTTTAAAGGAAAAACAATAATAAGAGGTATTAATAAGAAATTTCCAAATTACAACAGGAAAGGGTTTGCATTCAGCCTTAAATGCCTTGCTACACATAGAATGTAAGACCTTAAGCTCTGCTCGACAGCCTGCTAAATAGTAGCCATTGCTGGGAAGGAGACTTGACAAAGCTGCTTTCTTACACGTTGGATCAGAGTTTCTTGCCACAAACTGTTTCCACCCTGTTCCCAAAAGTGTTTCTATTTACCAGTCTTCCCAGGGCTATTTTCAGAGCCATGTACAAACTGGCTCATTATTATCTCTACTTAACTGCTGGGGAAACTGTGACACCAAATAATTAAGCAATTTCCCCACAGCCACATGAAGCAGCAGCTGCCAACTGCCCTGCAGACCCAACCACACACCCTTCCCAACACAGCCCCACAGCAGGTGAGCTGCAGGCATTTGCCATCTGTCCCCAAACCCTCCCACCTTCTGAGATACGTGTCCTGCTGCTCTCAGCCACACGAGGATCATGACATAGCACTTAAAAATTCAGGGAGGTCACCCACACTGGGGTTACCTGCTCTCTGTAACATACTTGTGCTGCTCAAGTCCTCCTCATCCATGCCAAAATGTGTGCAAGTCCCTTTCAGGTGCAAGAACACAGATGTCTCTCTCCTCTGCTATTCTCTGCCCTTGCTCTTCCAAGTGCTGGCTGCAGGAGGGGGTTATTCCAGGCTTTCGATTTGCTTATCAAACCATCATGCTTTGGATTCCAACCTGTGTGCTTTGTGGCACTTGGGCACCAAAGAAACTGTTACCTGGCTGAACAGAATGCTTTGCAAATGGAAAAGTAACAGCTTTTTTATTATCAGTTCTTAACTGCTAGCAGCTTTGTGGTTTCATGTATTTCCCATAGTTGCAGCAGCAAATGCTCATCTTCAGCAGCAGATATTTCTCTGATCACTGAAGGAAGATATTACAGCAGCTAAAGCTAAAATTGCCATGCTACTCTTGATTCTAGCAGAAAGACTCTGTCCTAGGCAAAGGTTCTCCAGATGTTTCTTCTGCCTAAATCACACCATGATTCTGCAGCTTCACCGGGTCATTCCCAGATGCAGGTTCCCTGCTCTTCTCCCTACCCACCACACTCTTTACATTGCTTCCAGTTATCTTTATAATTAAGGTCAGGAAGCTTAAAGAAACTGAAGGGTTAAGTGGTAAGCACACAGCTCATCCTGACAGTACATGTTTCTAAATCAGAGAGTTTCCAACGCATTTTACTAACTGGATGTGCCATTACTTTGTCATCACAAGGGCACAGCTGCATCTCAGTGTCTGAGCACGTTGCAATGCTGCAAAACGCTTCAGGACGAGTAAGAAGTAAACAGACAAGAGAATTCAGGCTGTATTTTCTTATAGTGATTTTCAGGCTGCAGCACTTACCCAAAAAGCCAAAAGGGGAAAAAAAAAAAAAAGTTCTTTTTGGATTTAGGGAATTTCCTACCCCTTTGCATTGGGCAAATGATGTGCATCTGGTAAGAGCGATGGGGCCTTCACTGTGAGGGTGAGGGAGCACTGGAAGGGGCTGCCCAGAGGGGTTGTGGAGTCTCGTTCTCTGGAGATATTCCAAACCCACCTGGTCCCTTCCAGCCCTTTAGATTGTGTGACTCTGTGACCTTTTTGCCCAGTGCAACCCACACAGCTCATCTCCACCATTCCAAACCAGCAGTGGCTGAATGTCACTTCCTTAGCTGAAGAACTGCCTCTGCCTCCTGTCCCCATCTTTTCTGAGGACAAGAATGGATCCCCTCAGGATGAAAGATCACTCTTACGCCATCCCAACCTCAGAGATTCTACTGCCACCCCACAGCAGGATGACTATCCACTGCAGTAGCCTTTCTTTGTCTTGTCTTAGCCTGAGAGCACATCTCTGATGGTGGGCTGATCACATATTTTGAGCACAGAGACACAAGCAGATCCAAAACTAACTGAAAAGGTAAACCACTCAGTACTACCAAACAGGCAGGACTTACATGGCAGACAACAGTTCTGAGCTGGCTCTGAATTCTTTGCACGGGGCACAGAAGTAACACAACTGCCTGGAAGGGGTAATACCAAATGCATTTTACGGCCAGGAAAGGATTCTGAGATGGTTACATCCAAGTTACGAAACAATGGCCCACAGAAGCCCACACATTCCTAGCTCAGCACACTCTGCAACACCCACGTGTTCCTAACTGCTAAATTCTTCCAGAATAAACCAGAGATACACTATAGGCTTTCCCAGCATTTTCACTTCTCTACTAGCAGTGGTTTTACTTGCTGCAAGGACTAGGTGCAATTGCAAATAAAGAAGCAGGAGGATTTATGGCAATCTCATCTGGAAAGATTGGTTTATGGCCTAAACCCCAGGGAGCTGAGCAGAAAAGCTCTACTAAGGTGCAGTGCAATTTATGAGGAGTTACATGATGCTGCTGCTTCTGGCTGGGTACCTGGCCTACATCTACAAGCATCGAAGTATTACATCCTGCACACACTGCTCAGTTGTTTTGGGGTTTTAATTCTCTTTCTAAAGCCTATCTTATTTATCCATAAAGGTGGCTCCAATACTATGCTTTTAAAGGCAGTCTGACAAATTCTGCCTTGCCTCATCTTCCTCTGTATGACAAGGGGATGGAGAAGGAGTGGCAATTTACAGCACCACTGATAAGCCCTGGCTGTGCAGCCTTGCACCTGCCGAAGATCATTTGGCTTCAGCCTTCCCTGGGAGGGCTGTACTGTCCAAAACGTTACCTGTTGCTCAGCAGCCTCCAAAACCCATGAAAGGAGGAGTCAAAACAACCAAAAGAGGCAAAGCAGAGTACAAGATGTCAACAAAAACCTTGCTACAAAGGCTGTCTTAATCCCTTCCACAGTTCCCAGTCTTCCCCCACAGCAGCACAGTGCCTTGCAAATACTGTCCCAACACAGCAAACAGCACCCAAGAGCCCATGTGTCTGGTAACCCCAGTCACAGTGACGGTGCTATCTCAGACAACCTCTCTTATTGCTCCTCTGATTCCTTCTCCCCTACTTTCAGAGATTCCCCACGTTCCTCTTCAGCTGCAGTTCTCCTCAGATAGCTAGGTAACACTAGTCTCCTGTCTCTGCACTCAAACCTGCTCCCAGCACCCTACTCCAGCTCCTCTGTTGACGTCACCTTTTCTTTCAGAGGCCTTTGACTCAGTGGCTCTCTCACACTGTCTCTATGACGAGTGGCTCTTTTTCACTGTGACTCTTTGTGTGCTCTTTGAGCACACAAAGTTATTATCTGATTATTTTCTCCACCAAACTGTTATTCTTTTCTTCAAACAGAAGGATTACATACTGCATCTCCTCCAGAAACCATGGAATGTGTGCAATTACATGGCCTATTGCTCCACAAGCACACACGTTTTAACATGTGTGACGAACGAAAATGTCACAGAGCAGTGGTCAAATGCAGGAGTGGATAAAAGCTTACTAATCCAATTAAATGCAAACAAATTTGCTAAAGATTTCCTCTGCAGTGCAGAGAATTTAAACCTCACTGTGTTATGCTAAGGAAGGTCGGCCAGTTTGGCTTGCTGCAGTTTCTGTGTTTACTAAATGGGGATAAACACCACCTGTCTAACTCCGGGACATCATAGAATCACAGACTGGTAGGGTTGGAAGGGACCTTTCGAGATCATTTAGTCCAATCCCCTGCTAAAGTAGATGCCACCTAGATCAGGTCACACAGGAACATGTCCAGTGGGTTTTGAAGACCTCCAGAGAAGAAGCCTCCATCATGCACCTATGACAACTGCACTGGGCACCATTTAAAATAAATGAGACAAGGTACTTGGAAACAAAACCAGAAAGGTGCAAATCACTGTTGCTGTTTTAAAGCAAAAGCTGCACTTCCATGAATTATGACAAACTGATAAATACAGGCTAAGTAAAGCTTTTGTTGCGCAGCCTCAGAGGAGTTCAAACAGGATTCAAGTTTAAACACACAGCAAGCAGATGATGCTTCAGACAGCTGGCAGGGAGAGCCCCTTGCCCCAGCAACACCAGCCTGACACTTGGTTATAGACCACCTCCTGCAGAACCTGCCACACCAGTAAAACCACCAAATCTGTTTTCTTTTTCAAGCTAAATATAGGACAAGAGTGAAAAGCCCAGATGGTGAAAGCACAGCAAGTTTTTGGGCTCCTCTGCTCTAGGAATTTAAGCTGCTAAAGCACAACACAGACTAAGCCTTCTCAAATACATTCATAACTTAGCTCTGTCACTAATGGCAAAGCCCAGCTTTACAGATCAGTGCAAGTGACTGCTGTCATCCCATCAGGCATGTGATTCACTTGATCCGAACGGCTGGTGTAAAATAACTCTGTGATATTTCCCTGATCTTGCTGTCTCTCATGACCTGACCTTGCAAATTTCCCAGCAGAAAAGGAACAAAAAGACACTCCATGAATCAATGCCTTCAAATGAAGACGTAACAAGAGGAACAAAGATTTATTTCACACACAAAGTGAAAGAAGAAATAAAGGCAGACTGATGATTGAGTAGTGAAATTCATCCAGGCTAATAAGCATGGCTGAAAAAAAAAAAAAAAAAGAGATCCCAAGGGAGTGGGAAGCTGAGGTGTTTAAAGGAATTAAAAGGGAAAAACATCATCTTTTCTATGTCATGAAACTTGTGTTCAAAAGGCATTTCTGAAAAACACCATTGATATGGAGATGTGAGAGAGGGGCAGGATCAGACCAACCTCCCCAAATGACCAAGTCCAGCTAGCAGGAAAACAGATAACGGTGCAGAAGGTTTCATGACTCCCTGTTCTCTCAGGAACTGCACAAAGGAGACACAGGAGAACCCCAAGAACCCACCCAAGGAACATGCTGCCACAGTATAAGGTGAGACTGAAAAGCAAAACAAAGCAGAAGTGCCATCAAGACAAGTGCAACTTGGTTAAAGAATGAGAATTATCCAGCAGATAAAGAGGAGTGTTACCTAGGAATAAAGCCCAGATCTATTTCTGCCTCCATTCGTTGTTATAAATACTTCATTCCTTCTGAGCAGAAGGCTCAGCCCATAACGAGCACGACGAGTCGATCTGAGGTGGAATGAGATGGAAAGCCCAGAGATTTGTCATGCCAGGTCTAGCAGAAATTCATTTAAATTAGTGCACTGAACACATCAAGCAGTGAGCTCTATTACACTCCATTTTGGTACAGTGCCTAGAAAGCTGGAGTACTGAGCAACTAGTGACTCAGCCCTGCTGCAGACACTTTATTGAGGGGACTGATCACTTAAAGTTTGGAGGGTAAGGGGTACTTCTGAGGTCCGAGAAGTGCTCAGGGTCTACTACCAGGCTCAGAGGACCAGCAGCAGCACTGACACCATCTAAGCCTACACAAATCTCTTCAAGCCCTTTGCCTCGTATTTCAGCTTCTCCATCACTAAAAAAAATGGAAAGCACTTGATCACCTGCAGCTCAAAGAGCACAGAGAGGAAAAGCACAGTGCAATGCTGTGCCTTCACCCATACCCTGAGACATAACACCTTGATATTGCATGTGCTTCTCGCCTTTCATCAATGGAGAGTGGAGGTCACGCCTATGGCCAGGAGACACAACAACCGCTACATGTCCTGTGGCTCTCTTCTAACAGCAGAGAAAATGAGGCACCAGGATCTGCCCAAGGTCAGCCTCCAAGGCAGTGGCAGAGCTGCAGCTGACACTGTATTTACCGGCTTGCAGTCTTACATGCAAAGCACCAGATGACCACAGAATCAGATGTGAGTGTTGGAAAGGGCCTACAGAGCTCATCCAGCCCAACCCCCTGCAGGTTCCTCTGATCAGGTCACACAGGAACGTGTCCAGGCAGGTTTTGAAAACATCCAGAGGAGCCTCCACACCCTCCCTGGGCAGCCTGGGCCAGGGCTCCCTCACCTCAGCACCAAAGGACTTTCCCCTTGTGTTGAACTGGAACTTTTTGTGCTCCAGTTTAGGTCCATCACCCCTAGTCCTTTTACTGGATACTACAGAAAAAAAGTGTCACTCCATTTTCCTGACACCCTTTAAGGCACTTATAAATGTAAAGTGTCAACGGTCTTCTTCAACCCACCTTTTAATGTCTTTAATGAACTCCATTGAAAACGGCAAAACATCAACGAAAACAACAACCAAGTGCCTGAGGGTGTGCTACAGGCGTCAGAGATCACAGCACCTCCTTGTCACCCTCCCCACCTTTCACTGTTGGTATTCTTCTCTCCTCCCTTCAAATTCTACTGTCTCCCACTGGGGTCCCCAGGAGCTGCTGTTGGAGGTGTCCCAGGACTACAGCCATCCCGAGGCGTCGACAAAGCCAACACACACACGGCCACGGGGCCGTTCGCTGCAGCACCAGACCCAGCTCTGACAGGATTGATCCCCGAGCCCCACAGCCCCGGGGGGCTCAGACCCCCCCCCCGAGCCCCACAGCCCCGGGGGCTCAGACACCCCTCGAGCCCCATAGCCCCGAGGCTCAGACACCCCTCCGAGCCCCACAGCCCCGGGGCTCAGA